>JAKNSD010000027.1:0-142237 GCA_023525715.1 Cichorium intybus
TATTAAAAAAGGATGGTACTTTGAATGTTTTACCTGAGATCACAGTTTAGGATTTCATAGCTGCCATATATAGGGAGACAGAATGCGATGTTGGTTTAGGATTTCATGCAGCGAGGAGGATAAAGGAAACATCGATGAGAAAAAAGTAAACAGTTCATGTTCTTATGATCGATGGGGGTGGCGGTGCAGAGTGCGACGCTAAGGACCTTTACCTAGGGTTTGTATAAGGAGAGTTATTAGGGGAGCGGAGAAGCAGTTGTAGTGCTGGTACGGTAGTTGGACGGGCGGCTGTTCATAAGTGGCGGTGGTGTCTTGGAGCAGTGGTACATCGATAATGACATGCCCTGTGTTTAGCATTTTATACAGTGGTGAGGTTCCAAAAGATATACTTCCTCCGTCCCAAAATGATAGTCCACAGACAAAAAACACACAGATTAAGAAAACATTAAATACATCTTACTTTTTCCCACAAAATGACTGTTTTACCCTTTCTTTGCATTTAATACCGGCACTAGATGTGTTGGCTGT
This sequence comes from Cichorium intybus, assembly GCA_023525715.1. Taxonomy (NCBI): domain Eukaryota; kingdom Viridiplantae; phylum Streptophyta; class Magnoliopsida; order Asterales; family Asteraceae; genus Cichorium; species Cichorium intybus. The sequence goes on from JAKNSD010000027.1 coordinate 529, forward strand.
TACAATTAAAGTTAGGGGTATTTTGGTAAAGATGTCATTTATATTTAGAAGTGGACTAACATTTTGGGACAAACTAAAAAGGAAACATGGACTATCATTTTGGGACGGAGGGAGTATGTAGCAAGGGGAAAAGTGTAATCGAACGGAGATATCCAAAGAGATGAACAATTATGTTGCAACTGGTGTATTATAAGGAGTGAGAGACAGAAGACACCCTGACAATCCGCGTTCTCGGTTTTTTTAAAGCGGATTTGTTGAATAAAAAAATAGACGGGTGAGATTATATTTAAGAGAAATTGTTTTTGTTCCTACCTTTTATTCCTATTAATCTTCCTAATCAACTTAAATTTTGATATGTGTATTAAAATATTATTAATTTTATTAAATATGACACTTGTAATAATTTCACATGAATAGGAATATGGATAGAAATAAAATGTAGGAATCAATCCAATTACTCTATATTTAAAGAGAGAGATGTGATCCGGCTGGTATGTGGATCCGCGCCTATAATTTCATTCAAACTCAAAAAGCAATTAAAATGCCGCCCAAAGATCTGAATATCCCGGTAGTTTTTTCATGCATTAAGATGCTTGTACAAAATGATATATATATATATATATATATATATATATATATATATATATATATATATATATATATATATATATATATATATATATATATATATATATATATATAATTGGGATCCGATAAAAAGAAAATTTTTGGTAGAAAGTTAAGAATGTTTTTTATTTACGTGTTTTGTCGGCGAACCAACAAAATGAATCAATAGATGATGCAAAAATAACATGATTCACAAAACAATTCTCGAAAAAACAATTCGATGATTCATTTTTATGATAATTTTGTTGTTATTCACTAAAATTGTCCGTAACGTGAATAAAAACTTGATTTACTAAAAAATGATTTATCAATATGTTTTTCCAGAAAGATTTTTTCTATTAGTCATGTTATTTTTTGATTCGTCTAGTGATTCATTTTGGCGGTTCGTCAAAAATTAAGTAAATAAAAACTTCTTACCTTCTTACCATAATTTTACTTCTTATTTGATCCTTATTCTGTATATGTGTGTGTACATATATATATATATATATATATATATATATATATATATATATATATATATATATATATATATATATATATATATATATATATATATATATATATATTATTGATGATATTAGGTCCTTCGGCTGACCCGAATAGCATGCCAGTGCAGCTTGACGGCCGTCGGACGACTCTACTTGACAGCACAGCGTGGCTGCCAGCCCTGCTCGGCAGCACGGCGTGACAGCCCGCCAGCTAGCCAACAACTTGGCAACCTTGCTTGACAGCACTGCTAGGTGGGCCTGAATTGGGCTGGCCCAAGGCCTGACCTAATTGGCCCCTATAAATAGAACAAGAAGGGAACCCTAGTTTCCTAAGTCATCAGCCTCCACTCTCCATTACCCTCTACACACTTACACTACGATGGTTCTCTCTGGCGAGGAGAAACCATCTCATCTCGCATACCGAACTGACTTGATCGTCGGAGCCTGCTCCCGGGGCACACGCCCTGGGACGGTTCTAACGATTATCTTCTCTGATTGTGACTAGGATCCAAGTCGGGACCTCGAACAAACAGCCGTCACTTTACCTGGTTCAAACTTCATCTCTGATGTCACAGATCTGTTCTTCAAAGGAACTATCGAGCACTTCGTGAAGAGCCCTCATCCTCATGCCTACAAACCCACAAACGCAGCTATACAGATTTGATAATCAGATGTCGAAAAAATCACTATGAAGAAGACGATCATCAAATTCAATCAATTGATTCTGAGCGGTGGGTTTTACAAACTGATACCACGGGAAGAGGCGTGGGTACAAACGCACGTCATTGAAATAAATCGAAGTTGTTCGCATGTACGCAAAGCTTTACCACTTAAACGAAACTTCAGAAGCCCTAAACAACTCTAATACTTACTTCCCATTCAAACGATATACCCACAACTACGGATTCAAATCCACTGCCAATTACGGAAATAAAAGGAAGTCGCCAGCGTCTATGGAGGTTTCCCATCCGAACCAAATCACGAAATCTCTCAGAGAATTGAATGATGTTTATACGAACTCCGGTGGATACTCCCATCTCTCCACCGGCCACGTCATGAACTGTTGGGCCATCAGTGAAGAGCACTCACCCTCACTGCATACTCCCTCTTAGCACACTAAAAACGATGGTAGAAATCAATGAAAAGAACGATGGGATGGACGTTTTAGTAAGCTTGAAGTTAGACACGTTGATTTCAGCTCAATCAATCTGTCAAAAAGAAGCTGTAACATTGAGGCCCGCAATAACGATCCGTTTACTGTCCGATTATGTAAGATCGAGTGTAAGTAACTACCAAATTTTTCGATGTCAATAATCACGAGTCTTCAATTTCTTGATCTCTCTGCTTCTAATCGACGGTTGACTTCTTCGGCAATATATTGCCCCTCGATTATCAAATTCGGTCCAGATTAGGCTCGGACTTTAATTGGAAATGGAAGACTTCCGGTCAGTATATTATATTGGACCTGGGTTGTAATTTTCAAACTCAGTCGACCTCAAAGGGTGATTATCTGAACTTGCACACCAAGTGTTTGTAGAAATGCTCCTATGCAACTATTATTATCGGCACAATAGCTATCAACTTATCAGAAGTCAACTAGAACCTAGTACTGCCTTGAAATACAAGCTCATACAAAAGATACCATATTGGGTAATTGATCAAAATATACCTGAAAATATTAACCAGACTTGTCTCTCGTCTAAAGTAGATTACCTGCTACCGGCTTCAAAATGCACATACAAATTGACTACTGGTCGAGTGGATATACTAACAATCTGTTATGAAGAACGTTCTAGACAGCAACTGGATCTCTCTTTTCAGCTGTCAACAAACTAAGTTTTTTCTTCAAGAAACACAGTATGCATTATAAAATATTCAACAGGCCTACACCATTTTCGATTTTGCTTCTGTCCTCGATGCTCAAAGAAGGTGCAAAGAAGGCACTTATCTATTGGAGCACCATGACTGCAAGCAGGTTCTACTACCCCCTCATTTCGTATCACATCGCCACATTCTTCAAATAAGAACGAAATTCTGTTATGTGGTGAATGGTTTCTGTAATATGTCATGAGGCTAGACACATGCACTCATACTGGTCTATCAACTGGTCATCACCCTCTTTTTTCAAAAAAAAGGGGGGGAGGGGGTACGTTACCCATCAGTGATACACCTGTTGGAAATCCAAACGATATCAAAGCAACTGATCATCCCCATTGTTCTTACTACAGATGCTTCTTTGATAGAACAACAAACCATCAATACTCACAGCCACATATACCCGCGACACCTTTAACCCACCTCCGAGCCCGGGGCAGCTAGCTCCATGCAAAACAATGAGGAACTCTTAATTTGGATCGTCATCCTCGTCTTGAAGTCAACATCATGCACGAAGTTAGAGCTCATCCAAGAAGCTCGCCCTTGGCAATTAGCCAATAAAATTCACCTTCATCAGGCAAGAAGTTCCCCACTTCTTAAAAGTGGAGGAAACTCCCATTCTAAAATAAGCTAAAGAACACCACGAAATACCCACAAGAAAGATCACTCAAGTCAGCTCCATGTGACATTTAGTAAATGGTGCATGGTACAATACATGAAGCAGGAGGTACATACACTTTCCCATACTCTATAAGGATCTATGTTTTGCTAAACACTGGTACATCAAAGATGATCCTCCAAACTTTTCCAAAATGGTCACGTGATATTCTATTACTATGCATTACATCACTTCTATATGCATAAAAGATGAAACTGTCTTGTATATTTATATAAATGTCAAAAACATTTTCAACTAAATTACCCGCATAATGTTCAATAATATTATAAATCTTGTTTAACATGAAAGGCACACACAACCATTTAATGCTCAATGATATAGTAAGTATGAATTATTTCATTTCACAAAATAGGGGAGATAGACGTCATACATAGTTGACTTGTGAAAATCATGGTACGCTTTAACATTCTAATTATGCAGCTGGAACTTGGTTTGGCTAACACATGACAACATTGAAGCACAACAACTACATACAAACCTGCTTTGACATTTATAATTCATTTATTATTCTTTGAATATAGTACAAGCTTCAAAAACTTACTCATATGTTACTCGTTTTGACATGTACAAATGAACGAGGCATAAACACGCATGAGGCAACTCAGGCACAACCCTGCAATAAGAGATCACTCTCATTTCAACACAACAAACAAGTTGATACCTGCAACGAGGAGTCAAACCCTTATAAATTTGATACAAAACGACGTTAAACTTTTACATTTTCCTTACTTTGATGAATCATATCTAAAAGTATTGTCCGGTCATCGTTGGCAATCTTCGAATGTGCATACATCTAATTTACATATATATTTGATTACAATATACACATGTAACAACACGTGATACTTACCTTTATTATTTTGCAATGACATGTACAAACGAACGAGGCACAAATGTACGAGCACAACCAATCCATAAACAAGGGAAATTCGTTCGCATCGCAAAACCCGATTCCCTTTACCGCATGACAAGCGTGTCATCATTTTTCCAAAAACGGGGGGAGCAGAAGGGCTGACATAGCACATTTATATTGGAGAAGTATTTCTCGGTGGAAACTTACAAGACGTGCTAAGATTATACGTGATAGCTTATTCCTAAAATTCGACTCATTACTAAGGAGGGAAGAATCAAATAGCATCCCTGCTGCTCAGCTCTTGCCAGCAATACTGCTGCCCAGCTCTTGCCAGCAGCACTGTCGTGCTGCCCTTGCCAGCAGCACCGCTACCCAACTCTCACCAATAGCTCTGCCGCCAAGCTCTCACGAGCGGCCTTATTGCAACCTCGACACATAATGCTACCATTACATTAATAATATGTTGCTAACAAATAGTGGGCGAAACTCTTTATGTTACACTTTGTATTATGCACAGGTCAAGATAGCTAGCTAGCCAGGCATCAGCTTTATTATATATCGTTGCTCGGATTGACCATCCGGGTCAGGCACATATCCCGGCACATGAGCCACTCGCTACTACGCCTAATTATAACAAGGCCCGAGTGCCACGTAAAGGTCCGAGTACCTAACATGGCCCGAGAGCCACGCAAAGGTCCGAGTACCTAACATGGCCCGAGAGCCACGCAAAGGTCCGAGTACCTAACATGGCCCGAGTGCCACGCAAAGGTCCAAGTACCTAACATGGCCCGAGTGCCACGCAAAGGTCCGACTACCTAACATGGCCCGAGTGCCACGCAAAGGTCCGAGTACCTAACATGGCCCGAGTGCCACGCAAAGGTCCGAGTACCTAACAAGGCCCGAGTGCCACGCAAAGGTCCGAGTACCTAACATGGCCCGAGTGCCACGCAAAGGTCCGAGTACCTAACATGGCCCGAGTGCCACGCAAAGGTCCGAGTACCTAATAAGGCCCGAGTGCCACGCAAAGGTCCGAGTACCTAACATGGCCCGAGAGCCACGCAAAGGTCCGAGTACCTAACATGGCCCGAGTGCCACAGAAAGGTCCGAGTACCTAAGAAGGCCCGAGTGCCACGCAAAGGTCCGAGTACCTAACAAGGCCCGAGAACCACAAAAAGGTTCGAGTACCACAAGGCCCCAGAGCCATAAAAAGGTCCGAGTACCTAACAAGGTCCGAGCACCTAACAAAGCCCAATTCATAACCTTTGCCTTGACTTGCTGGCTTCTAAGACCAATTCAGATAAGGTTTAGAAGGCTCATCACCTTCACCTTGAATTGCCAACTACTAAGCTTGATTCCACCACAAGCGATCGCTGGATGGAATAAACCTAGCTACTGCACATCATGAATCACGCATCACAAGCCTAAGCCATGCTTAGCACCATAATTTGATGTGTTCTTATACAATTATCGATAAAGACAATTTACACGGTTTCTCTCTTTGCTCCGACGATCAACAAGCATTGTCTCACTTTATGTCTTACCGCAACAAGGACAATCGCTCCGGTAGCCGTGCCACACATTTTCTGGACAGCAGCCATGCTGCTTATTTATCTTGTCAGCAACCATGCTGCTTATTATCTTATCAGCAGCCGTGCTACACATATTCTGGACAGCAGCGATGCTGCTTATTATCTTATCAGCAACCGTTCTGAACATTTTCTGGACAGCAGCCATGCTGCTTATTATCTATTAGCAGCCCTGCTGTACATTTTGTGGATAGCAACCACGTTTCTCATTATCTTGTCAGCAACCCCGCTGCACATTATCTGGACAGCAGCCCTGCTGCTTGTTATCCCGACAGTCGCCTCGTGGCTCATATTCTTGTCAGTAGTCCCGCTGCATATTATCTTGACTGTGACCCGACATGTATATTCGTAACGACAACTTTTCCCTATTCGCTTTAGTGTGACCTGGCTACCTATTAGCTACCCACATCAGACTGGGGGGAAATCGGTATGGAATAGCTTGTGTAAAGCACTATGGAGGTGGTTATCAAAGCTTCTACAAAGGACACTATGAATACGCTCATTGGTGACACTCCACCAAGTCATCTTACTGCATTATCACCTAACGGCTTCGCTCCACGATCGCTACAGCTGCCTCGCTATGTAATCATGGCAAGAACTATGTTGTACCAAATTGACCAGATCACAATCTCATAGCGCAAGAAGAGATTACAAAGCCAACCCCGCGTCGCGTAGATCCAACTCTATCGCAGGATCTGCTAACATACTACGATTCCTGTCGGCGAGGTTTGGTTATTCCTCTTATATGTTTGGCACACGTCTGTTATATCCAGTCCAATGCGATTGTCAGCAAACCAATCACATCGGACTGGGTGGACTTGATGATATTAGGTCCTTCGGCTGACCCGAATAGCATGCCAGTGCAGCTTGACGGCCGTCAGACGACTCTACTTGACAGCACAGCGTGGCTGCCAGCCCTGCTCGGCAGCACGGCGTGACAGCCCGCCAGCTAGCCAACAGCTTGGCAACCTTGCTTGACAGCACTGCTAGGTGGGCCTGAATTGGGCTGGCCCAAGGCCTGACCTAATTGGCCCCTATAAATAGAACAAGAAGGGAACCCTAGTTCCCTAAGTCATCAGCCTCCACTCTCCATTACCCTCTACACACTTACACTACGATGGTTCTCTCTGGCGAGGAGAAACCATCTCATCTCGCATACCGAACTGACTTGATCGTCGGAGCCTGCTCCCGGGGCACACGCCCTGGGACGGTTCTAACGATTATCTTCTATGATTGTGACTAGGATCCAAGTCGGGAACTCGCTAACGGCGCCAACATCAAGACCTTCGATCCAGATCTACTCTCAAGACCCTATGCCAGATCCGATGTCGCATCATATATATATATATATATATATATATATATATATATATATATATATATATATATATATATATATATATATATATATAAATTACAACTTGTTAATGCATTAAGATCCTAAACTTTAAGACATATGTACAACCTTTATATGCATTATGCCATTCCAACCTCAATATATCTTTACGGCGGCACAATTAATAAATTAAGGAGCCGATTCAAATTTCAAAATAGACATGTTTTTCTAGGTTGGAATACATTTGAGTATTTTTCAAATCTTTTCAAAATTGAAACCCTCTTTTTCTCAAACTCCCACATCTGATCTTTGCTCTCGCCAATTTCGCCACCACCCCTCAATCATCATAGTCGCCGTCAAACGATCGTCACCACGACGCACCCCGTCTACACCACTATCACCACCACTCACCCTATATACACTGACATTACTTTGTTCTCTACTTTGTTCTTTTCTTTCTCCCCTCTCTCTTTAACATTGACGTGCTTGTGTAATCGAGAAGAAAGGATCTGAAATCGAGAAGAAGTTGTAGAAAAATGGTTTATAGAGCAATAATAAATGTCTTGTCCACCATCGCTATGGCCACCGTATACACCAACATGAAGCCCCACCACGAATGATAAGTCTATTCTCTCATTTCTTCATTCTCCACCATGCTTCTGGCCCTTCACCACCATCAATTGTCTTTTTCCAGATAACAAAAACAAGGAGATGTTAGATGAAAAAAAAGAGAATCAGAACATGTAAGTTGATCTTTAACGGTTTTGACCTAATCTAGTGTTTTTAACTTGTCATCTTTATTGTTTTTATGATAATGTTTGCGGGGTTTTTTATTTTAGGTTGGCTCTGAATAAAACTGGTATAAGGAAAAGGTTTGCAGAAGTTGCTTTTTAAATTTTTTATACCTAGAAATTGTATAAGATAAAGGCTATTTTGTAGGAGATAAGGATAAGATATCAAACAAATTCAAATGGGATGGATAAACATATACGCATACTTAATCTTCTTTTATTTGATATATACAATCCACACATAACCTGATTCATATCCCACATATATAGCGGATACTAGACAGTTTGGTATACCCAACAGTTACAACGTTTCACAAACCCAAACGATAGTTTGCATATAACTGACATATTTAAAATATTTAACGATAACGAACTTAATTGACGGACACAAATAGGAGTAATCTAATAATAATCTAGGTTAAATTCTAATATACCCCCTTAACCTAGATTATTTACAGTAATACCAGACACATCATTCATCACCTTGAAGCATCATAACTTCAAGCATCATCATTCTTTTCCCAGGGAGTGTATCATCCATGGGCACACACATCACCTTGCCTTTTTTTTTTTTTTACAACGTATTCACATCCACCATCTTGATGCCATTCATCATCAAGTAGAGATTGAAGTTCCTCGATTGCCATCAGCATGGTTTCTCCATCCTTGGTTTCATTTACATACACGAAATTCGCATCTTCACTTTCCTCCTCCTTTCGTTTATTGCAATATTTCATAGTCTGTCCATAGTCTGTCCATATTTGTGGCAGTAATAGAATTGAGTTTCTGAGTTTCCTTCCCTTTTGCTTTTGTGGAAACTTGGAATGCTTGATCTAAATAAGAAGGAGTATCAAACTGTCTAAGTCGCAATTCATGAGATTTTAGCGTTCTCAATAATCTTTCTAAGGACATGTTTGATAAATCCTTTGATTCCTCTATGGCTACAACCACGTACTCAAACTTTCTTGTCAAACTACAAAGAATTTTTTCAACGATTCCTATATCTTCCAATTTTTCACCGTTAATTCTCATTTGATTGACAAGAAGGATTAAGAGATCGTAATAATCTTCAATTGAGTCTGATTCTTTCATTCTTAAACTGTCGAACTCACATCTTAATGTCTCCAATCTGACCATCTTCACTTTCTCTTCCCCTCTATAATTTTTCTGCAACATATCCCATGCCTCTTTGGATGTCGATGAGTTAGATATTCTTTCAAAAATTACTTCGTCGACGGCTTGATATAATAATAATAGCGCCTTTCTATCCCTCTTTTTTCTTGTTTTTTTTCTTCTATCTGCTCGCCTTTCTATACTCCAGTGATAATAATTTTTTCCGTTCAGTTTTGGAATTTAAGGGTAAATAATGTTGTTGTTGGCGTTGGAACCCATTCTTCCGACTCTGATACCCTTTGTAGGAGATAAAGGCTATTTTGTAGGAGATAAGGATAAGATATCAAATAAATTCAAATGGGAGGGATAAAGTTATATGCAGACTTAATCTTCTTTTATTTAATATATACAATCCACACAATAACCTGATTCATATCCCACATATGTAGGGGAGACTAGACAGTTATGGTTTGCAAATAACTGACATATTTAACATATTTAACGATAACTAACTTAATTGACGGACACAAGTAGGAGTAATCTAATAATAATCTAGGTTAACATCTAACAGAAATATCTATTATCGATGGTAAAGATCTGGAAATCTTTGTTATTGTTGGAACTCAAATGTTCTTTTATTCAGAACTCAAACTGAAATACAAGAAAGAACTACTAACTCTAAAAACACTCTCTATGTTTTTGTGGTGCTTTACAAATGAAGCTAAAACCTCTATTTATAGCCAAGCAAATACTAATGACAACTACTACATTCAATGAATTTAAACAAGAGAAAACAAAGTTTGCCACCTTCTTCAACAATGGTGGGTTGGTTCTTCAACAATGGTGGGTAAGTGGGTTGGTGGCTGCAATAGTTGGTGAGACCAAGTTTGTGTTTACACTCACATTCTCCCCCTTAAACCAAACTTGGCTCGAGATTCGTTACGCTGATCATGTTGCACATTTCATGCCATCCCCGGCTACAGAATAATCGACAAGTGCTTTGTCTTTATCTTTCTCGAGTTTCAATATTCCATCATTGCGAAAATCAATACCTCGATTTTTGGGACTACGTCGGAGAAAACTGGCAGCTGCTTTTTCGGTCCAAGTCCATCTTTTCCGTTTACCAAAGAACCCTTCTTGTCTTATCTGTGGCTTCCTTTTCCGTGCGTCGAAAAACTGGTGTCCTTTTTCACATTTTTCAACTTCAACATAAAATTCTTCCTCACTCGGATCATCTAATTTCTTTAGATGTGAACCTAGAATTTTATGATGCTCCAAATAACCATTAACTTTCATGGTATAATAATTGGCATACGGACGTAGTTGATGCCACAACCAACCTGGATCATCTTGGGATGATAAAAGACACATTTTTTGTCTCGTCTTTAAAAGTGTCTTATAGAGTCGGTTACGGGTTCTTTTTACTTCAAAAAAATAAAGTATTGCTATTGTCAAATACCCGTAAGATATCACCATCCATGTCGACTCGATTCCCGTCTTCGGTTAGTTGTCCAAGACTTATAATATTCTTTTTAAGTCTAGGAATGTAATATAACTCGTTAAGTAGTCTTTGATCTTTGTTTCCGTAATCAAACAAGATCGTACCTTTTCCTTTAATGTCGATCTTTGACCCGTCTCCGAACCGTGTATAACCCGTCACGTTCTCGTCTAACTCATGGAACTTTGAACGATCTCCGGTCATATGATTGCTAGCACCGTTGTCAAGGTACCATTCCTCGGAATCAACTTGACTTTCTTCGGATGCAGGGATATCAACGCCGTTCTTCTCTTTTAGCGGCACCATACCTGGTGTATCTTCTTGCGAGATCGCCATCATTAAAATGGGCTCATCATCTTCATTGGTTTGGGTGAGGTTCACCTCCTCACCTCGTTTCTTATTTGGACACTCTGATGCATAATGACCATATTCCTCGCAAGTAAAACATTTTATTTTACTTTTGTCCTTTCGAGGACGATTGTAGTCATTCCGGTTTGCATCATACTTATGACCATCTCCTCGGCGATGCCCACGACCTCGACCGCGTCCTTGGCCTTGGTTTCCACTTTCCCTTGAAGTGTTTGACGAGTCTCCCTCGTCGGTTTGCTTAGATTGAGATGCCCACTTGCCATGTGTAAGCAATAGAGAAGGTCCTTCTTCCCGTTCTTCATACCCTCGAAGTCGCTCTTCGTGGGTCTTGAGACGGCCTACAACTTCTTCAACCGTCATGTTTTTCATGTCTCCAAATTGCTCGATAGATGTTACGATTTGTATAAATCGCATTGGGACGGCTCGAAGAAACTTCTTCACCACCGTATTCTCCTCGATCTTTTCACCGAGAGATCGAATACTGGTCACAATAGTGTTCAATCTCATGGCGAAATCATCTATCGACTCACCATTGTTCATTCGGATCACCTCGAATTCACTTCTCAACGTTTGTACTTTAGCCTCCTTTAACCGATCAGCTCCCATATGCATCATCTTAAGCGTTTCCCATGCTTCTTTAGCCGTGTCCTTCTCGGCCAACATAAGAAGTACGTCCTCTGGAATCGCTTGGTAAATGGCCGTAAGCGCCATCCTATCTGTTCGTTCATCTACTCTTGTATTTTGAATTGCATCCCACACTCATTGTGCTTGCAAATTCACTCGCATTTTTATAGCCCACACCGCGTAGTTTGTTTTCGTAAGCAACGGATAGTGTAACGTAACACTACTATCGCTCCCGGTCCTTTGAACACTTTCAATTTCGGGTTGAGAAAACGACGAGTTTGGTGTGGTCATTCTTGGCATATATTATCTTTAGATTTTTCAAAAATATAGGGAGCTACGAGTAATTTATGAAAATTACAAGGGCTAAAATGTAATTTTCAGAAGTTTAGGGGCTGATTTCAAACTTTTAGAAGTATAGGGGATATTCTGAAGTTTTTCTGAAAAATAGGTACCAACCTGAAATTTTTCGGAAATACAGGGACCAAAACGTAACTTTTCGAAACTTCAGGGACCAAATTGCAGTTTTCTGAAACCTGCTATAGTGCTGCTACAGTGTTCTACAGTGAACTGCTACAGTGTCGTCTTCTCCGGTCGTCTTCTCCAGCGAGATATCCGGCGAACTGGTTTTTCCGGCGAACCTTTGACCGGACTTTTTGAGGTCTTCCGGTGGTCGAAAAATTCCGAAAAATATATATTCGGAATCCTGAGACTGAGACCATTCCAATGGTGCTCTCGAAAAACGATTTTGAGACAGAAAATTTTTGACCAAAAAACCCGAGGGTGTTTAGAAAGTTGCCCCTGGAGCTTAACAAAGCTCTGATACCACTTGTTGAAACTCAAATGTTCTTTTATTCAGAACTCAAACTGAAATACAAGAAAGAACAACTCTCGCTAACTATCTAAACACTCTCTTCTATGTTTTTGTGGTGCTTTACAAATGAAGCTAAAACCTCTATTTATAGCCAAGCAAATACTAATGACAACTACTATATTCAATGAATTTAAATAAGAGAAAACAAAGTTTGCCACCTTCTTCAACAATGGTGGGTTGGTTCTTCAACAATGGTGGGTAAGTGGGTTGGTGGCTGCAATGGTTGGTGAGACCAAGTTTGTGTTTACACTCACAGTTATAAAGATTAAAAAACAATAATAAATAAGTAATTATGTTATACATTTGTTTCGGTTGATGTTTGGTAGGAAGAATTTGATTTTTCTAACTGTAAAATATGTTTCCTTACATGACAGGTACCAAAAATGAAAGGTTCTAAGCATTTTCCATGGACGATCAGCCCTAGGTTAGGTTCATATGTTAAGATTCTGTTGTTTACATTTAACAAAATTTCAATTATTTTAATAATATTCATGTAATTTCTAGAATATCATTCACATGATTTAAAAATATTTTTTGGTTCAAAATCTCTGAGTTAAAGATACATTTATTGGGATTTTTATTAAAATTTGTGATCTTTGTTATTTTGTAGGCAATTGACGTGAACAATAAACCATACAAATGGGGGCATTAGGTGTGCTGAAAGTAGCTTCAAATTAAATCTACGTATTGTGGATATAAATTTTATGCAAAAGGTATAAGGGGTCAATTGTAGGCAATACCGACTTAGCAAGGAAATCATTGGCTGTGGGTATTTAGGTTAGAGTTTTAAGAATGAACTTTATGGTAACATTATGCTCTCTGGTGGTTTGATTTTGTTTTCTAGTATTACTGACTTAGCAAGGAAATCATTGCTCATAGCATTATGAAAATCAACATAGTTATACCCCATTCAGAAAATAAAGTGTCTAGATTGGAAGATCAAATCTTGCCTCACTAAGGATCTTCCAACCTGTAAACTTAAAATGAAATGATTTACTCTTCATGGCAAAAAAATTCCTTAAAACTGTGTTGGTTTTTAATCTTAAATATCCCATGAGCCTTCTATATGATTTGTAATTTTTTTACTCTTCTGCATAACCAACCCCACTTTGTATGGTGCTTGCCAAAGGCTAGAATCTTAGGTAATTGGATACACATACATTACTTACATTTAATGTTTTAAGCTCCGCGTATATCTCATTATATAACATAAATTCGATTCTACACATTAACGCAAATTTATATCAGATTCATTTTTGTTTTTTGTTCTACAGAAATGTCTTTTACATAAAATAATAGAATCAGTATTTCAACCAGTTTTTTTCATACATTGTAAAGTTGGAAAGAGAAGCAAGAAAAGAAGATGAAAAAATATATATATTTTTGTTAATTTTATGTTCATGTTGAATCCATATGCATTCTTTTTCTTTCTCTTTCATTTTGGGATCCCATTTTGTCCAAGAGGTGAGTTTTTAAGAAACTCATGCTTTTGAGTATTCATCATCGTTAACAAAACCACTATGATCCATTTTTTTGTTTCAAAATTGTTTTTGGCAAACCTGCTTGACCCTGGAAAAGCAAAAGTATTCTACGTGCTTCCTATGGCATCATTGTCGTTGTCTCCCTACTATTTAAGAAAATGGAATCGATGATCTTGGTGGCGAAGAACCCATGGACGAAGCCTTCAGTTCCATTCTCAAAACCTGCACCAAACTCCAACGCCTCGCAGTTTCTAGTCTGTTAGTCGACTGCACTTTTGAATAAAACGGGAAATACTCAAAAAACCTCGAAACTCTCTGGTTGTGTTTCTGGGCAGCTCCGATTTAGAGATGGATTATGTGTTGGGCGGCTGATCGAAATTGAGAAAGCTTGAGATAAGTGAATGTAACTTGTAAACGCGGTGTTGCTTTCAGGTTTGACTAAGTACGAGTCAATGCGGTCCCTATGGATGTTGGCTTGTAATGTGAATATGAAAGGGTGTAGAATGTTGGCTAAAGAGAGACGGCGGTTCAATATTGAGGTAATGAAAAATGAAGATGGTGATGATATTTAGGCTTATAAGGTTCGATGTTTAAGCTTGAAAAGTTAAGAGCTTGTAATAAGGCTATCTTTGGATCTTTGTTGATATAATTGTCTGATATTAATACCTAAATCTTGATGTAGTTGTCTAATGGCTATGTATATTTATTAGGCCAAGTGATTTTAGGTTTGATTTCAAAATAAATTAGCATCTGGACAATTACCTCGTAAACTCTTGGTTTCACAAGTTTTAATATGAACTAGTGGGGACCCGTGCTATGCACATGGTTGACCCATAATACTATTATATATGAATGTAATTTACGAAACAGTTTGGAATGACTTGTTAGATGATTTCAATGAAATGTATTTTCTTGTGTTAAATGTGTTCAAACATACTATCTTTACAGTTTTTGCTTCAAAAACAAAATTTGATTTCAGGTTAATAATATTGAAAACCTCAATTTGTATCCAGATTCAATTTTCAAAACTTCAATTTCTATCTAAAAACAAATTTTGATTTCAGTCAACATGTAAAAAGCTAGCGTAAATAATTAATATAATTGAAAGCACATATACAAATCAAACAAAAACCCTAGATTTCAGGTTAATAATATTGAAAACCTCCATTTGTATCCAGATTCAATTCAACTTTACAAAATCCACAAACAAAATGTGATTTTACACAATGTTAAATTCATCAAAACCGAATTAAAATCTCACAAACACATCAGCAGATGAACAATCGTAGCCATTAGAAAAGAAATTAACTCACAAACACATGACATAATACCAACCGAGATTTTCAATAAAATTACACATACGTAATCCTTTTTTAATGATCAATCCGATAATCCCGTCTATAAAATATCACAGAAAAAACCATGAGCACATACAAATGTACAATTTACATTAGTTATACCAAAAAATAACAGAAAAACCCATTAGTTATACGAAATAATGTGTACATTACATATTTACATTATCACACTAAAAGATAAGCAAAGTTGTGTATATTAGTTAAAAAGGTAAAGTACAGTTGCTATTTCCTGTGTTTTCCTTTCTCATTTAGCTATTTTTTTAGTTTTCTAACCATTTACTCATTTATTAGTAAATTATAACATAAACAATTGGAAGTATACTTGTATAATGGAAAAACTGACAACAGGATGCCATAATTAACAAATATACACAAGTACATTGCTGTTTCTATTATTTAGGCTTATCCTAGATAAAAAATAGGCTGTTATTTCTACTATTTAGGCCTTTCCAAAACTCAGTTTTAAGTTTGTTTTATAACTTTTTAACCTCATGGGTATAACGGGATAAATTAAAAAGGAAAACAGGAATTTAAATTATTTTTTTCACGTTAAGGGCAAAAACGGAATAACTTATTTATATAAGTAAAAAAATGTGAAATATCTAGAAACTTACAGGGTAAAAATGGAATACCTTAAACTAAAAAACAAAAGGATGTACTTTGTAAATCTACGAAAGTAGAACATAACAGTTTCAATTACTTTGTCATTAAGATAATATACTATCTTTTCATGTGATTCCTTGGATTTACCCAAAAAAAAAATTTTTACTTGAACATAACTTTTGATAGGTACAATTCATCAATAAAATATGCAGAAAGTACGTTGATAAAAACATGTAGAGAATATGTTGCAATATCCAGGAAAAATCCATTAATAAAAATAGGCAAAATTCATTAATAAAATGCAGCTGCATGGAAAGAAATTATTGTATCACATAAATACTGAAAAAAATGCAAACTTCTCCATTTTTGACATTGTGGTAGTACCTCGGTTAGGAACTCAGTAGTGTAAATATTTCCTCGATGACCTGTCGGGTCCTTTTGCAGAGTATACTTTCCCGCCAAAACACCTGCAATAGTTGAAAAAATGAGGTTATTACTTACAAATTACAGTAGTAATTTTTTTTTGGTTTTATTTTACTATATCAGAAATGCGATAATTATAAAAAAACAAAATTACAATCAAAACCTCGAACAATAGCTCAATACGTGATTAAATAAATCCAAAGTTTGTCACACATGACCTTCAGACCAGTTTCCTCGGGTATCCTGTAAATGAAACTGCAATTGACTTGGTTTGAAGCCAAAGGGATGCCTTGTTTACAACAAATAATGTTAGATGATTGAACTTAAAAGAAGAGATGTAAGGAATAATAAAACATTTATCTAGGCGACTTACCTGGATTTCCCCAAATTCTAAGTCCCTGAGGAAAATGTAAATCAATAAGATGTAGGTAAAAGCTAATCCACTGGATACACATTTTAGCCACTTCATCATCAAACAGCCACTCATTTCATCTTTGTACCTCACCAGCTTGCAAACCTTTGGTCCACTTTATTTGTAGATAAACCTTCAATAATCAAAAATATAAGTCGCCAAGTGTTAAATGCTGTCCAAGAACATTTTTTGATGACGTGGAGGACGAATCAACGCTTTTAGCCAACTTTTCTAGTAGTTGCTTTTTTCTATCATCAGGTAGAATTTGAAGGAAGACTGCCACATCAGCAGAAAAGCAAGCCAAATGCCCAAACCCGTTGAATTGTATACAATTTTAGAAAGTGGTTTTCTGTTTTGTTAAATAAAACACAATCATCAGATTATATATAATATACCTGGTGAAGAATAAAATAAGATCCTCCATGAGTTTATCATAATTACCCTTTCCAAATATTATTTTTCTCCTTTCAACTTCAAGATTTGCCAAATCTGGGTTTCTTATGAAATCACTACTTGCTTCTAATTTTAGCTATTCTACAAACTCAGAGGCCCTTGAAATACGGGAATGAAACTGCACATAAGTTTTGAAAGGTTACAAAGAAATGTCTGACATCTATAAAGGTAATAAGGATAGAGTAGATGTAAGGATATGCCACATCATCGGTTAAGTGTCTGTGCTGGTAGTCCATGGATGTTGACACCTGGATTGAAGGGCTATTAGCCACCATGGGCAAACTACAGTCATCTTTCAGCAAGCAACCAAGATAGTGAAGGAAACATTCCTAATCATCTGTGAATAGAAAAGAAAGAATTAGGGATTATTAGTCACCAAAAGGGTATATCCATCTTTTACTGGATGAAAACATACCATAATGTCAACACTTATTGGAAAATATCTACAGTTCCATCATAATCACCTACCCGAGCAAGAAGCCTCCCCTGTCAACTTGTAAGTTAAAGAGCACAAGTATATAAGATGTGCAAAAGAAATACGATTATATAACTTATAATGAGTTTTATGAACAATACTACCAGTTATAACTCTAATTAATGTTTCTTTAAGCAGTAAGTGAATCTTATTAACGTAAAATTTATTGTATTGAATATTGCAAATTGACAAGTTAAAGTTCTATTAATCAAAAGTGATAACTTTGGTTGGAATGAAATCATAATGTTTAGTTGAATTTCCTAAATAACTGAATGGTAAATTCATTTGTGGGTATTAAGGATCATAGAATACTTATTGGGATGTTACATCTAAATTTTCCTAATTAAAAACAGAATAAATAAAATAAATACCTTTAAATTTTCCTAATTAAAGGTAGTATAAAACAATAAAAAAGAAGATAGTACCTGTATCCGTAGTTTATCAACTTCAATCATTATAAGTGACCCTAAATTCCCTGAAAGAACTTCTATAGCATCCCCATATTTGGCTTGATGTTGCAATAGAGAAATATATACACTAAGAGCTGCAACCAATAGTAACCATTCATTCAGTTAAAAGAACTCCAAACATGTCTGTCCATATTATAATTAATAATTATCAACAAAAAAAAAATCAAAATGCACCTTCAGGCTCATGCAAGCTATGAGAAGCTATGTGTTTTTTAAGTAAACCTTCTGCCAACTGCAAAAGTTTCTCTCCTACATTCCCACAAAATACATGTAAATGAATGCTACAGACTGCCCACAGCAAGAACCTTTCTTCACCAGCAATTTTATACATTTTAATGACTATCTACAAAAGCAAAAAGGGGGGAAACAGTAAATATGACAGAAAAAAGGTATAAATATGACAAATATTTCATGATACCATCAACCTGTTGTTGCTTCACAAAGGAATATTGACGAACATAACAATCAAAGAGTCCCATCATTAGTTCCAAATTGTTTGGAAATTTTCCGCATGCATACTCAATCTGCAATATCCTTAGTGTGAGATCATCAATTAAGATCAAATCATTCTTATACACAAGGTCTTTAGCAATGATGCAGACAGATAGTGCTTCCTCCGATTTACCCATTCTTTCCAATATGAGAGCCTTAAGTGGCTGCATTATATTATAAAGAATAACACTTCTTTAGGACATGACCTTTGCATGTAAGAAGCAACTTACTCCCAAGAAGCACAGTAAAAGTCAGTGACTTAGCATAATTGAAACCTAATAGACACCAACAAATGATAATCAAAAACCTTTTCAAGCCACATAGCATTGAAACAATCTGAACCTTCTGTCGACGTCTAATATTTTGGGAAATCAAAAAGCAAACTCGGAAAACCCAAAATCCCAAGAAACCTAGATCGAAAATTGAAAATAGATGTAACAGAATAACCTCAAAAGGTTCAGGTAGGTCGATCTTTGCCTTAAACCAAGGTGAAGATGGCTGACGAAAAAGCTGGTTCGAGAGAAGGTTCTGAAAGTGAGAAACCCATAACTCTCTTCTCAACATCTTTATCCTACAACAAAATAAAACAAAAACCAATCAGTCAAAATGTAATATTCAAGCAATTTTCAATTCTAAATCAAATACCCATACAGATACTACATACATGCACCAGAAACACACATACACAGACACATAAACACAGAGATACAAATACATACTTAAAATCACCTGACCTTTAAGCAAAAACGAAGTTGGGAAGCAACATACAGACCTCGTTGGTTTGTTCCAAAACCATCTGAATGCCGCAATATGATTTGGAAGACCTATATGAAACCCAAACATCTCCATACGATTGAACCATGAATTTGGTTATTTTTACAAGTGAACTGAAGTAATTAACTGAAGAAGAAGAATATGATGAAGATCAAGAGGAGCTTTCTGAATTACCGCACATCAAGTAGTCATCGACGTAGGCTTGCAACGACATCTTTTTCCGATTATCGATGGATTTGGTCTGACTTGGGTGTTTGGTGTAGAGAGAAGTCGTTGAGAGTTCGAAAATCGTGGGGAAGCACCGACGCAAAATCGACGGAGGTGGATTTGCACTCGGTGGGTAAGGGGTTGACGGTGGGAAAGACGAATGAGGGAGGAAGCGGTGACGAATGAGGGAGGAAGCGGTGGACAGGATAAATCGAGAAATTAACCCGGAAAAAAGCCGACCCAACGAAAGACCCGCGTGTCACAAAGAAAAAAAAGTCCGGATGTCACAAACAAAAATATTACACAAATTGATTAAGAGAAGAATATTATGCTATTATATAGCTATTTCTTTATGTTCCAGAACCATCCCCACTTCCACCGCTTGACCTTTAGACCTCAAAAGGGGGGAAAGAAGAAGGGGAGACGGGAGAGACGAGATCGACACACACAGTGGTGCGTGTGGGACTGCGACCAGGAGGGAGAAGGGGGTTCAGCCACCGGTTCTGAGCATTCGAGGAAGGAGAAGAAGCCGCGCAGCAGCGGTGCCTTCGTCTGCAATAGCTTTCGTACGCCTTCTCCACCACTGCACCAGCTTACCAGCGTACTACCGCCACCGTCATGTAAAGCTATCGCAACACCATCGGTACTAAACTGTTAAATACCTAGACCTGGCTGAAAAATATGTTGAGATTTCTTTATTTCACAGGTTTACGAGGGTTTGTGTTGGTATTTGAAAGCTAAGAAAACGGATGGACCTGAAATGCAGATCCAAAAGATGTGAAAAACTCTAATCCTCTCAATCTCTCATTGAAGCCCTAATTGAATCTCTTTCCCAGCCACAACCACTGAACTGTCGCACCACCACCGTGTCAACATTACACCTCAACATCTACACCAGACTACACCACCCGTGCAGCACCAAAGCGCCACCGATGTAGCCACTGCCACCTCTCATCCTCTCCATCTATTCTCTAAGTCATAAACATGTTTCAACATTATCGAGGTCTGTCTGTATACAAGTGTGTGTATCTGTATAACAGTGTATTTGTGTCTGTCTGTGGATTTCATGTAAGTGCCTCATGCTAACCTTTAAGGTTTTCAGATTCTGAATTTTGGTTATTTTCTTTATTTGTTATTTGATTCTTGCAGGTTAAGGATGAAGAGAGCAACACACCTTCGTTATTTGATGTAGATAAGGATGGTAGAAACCTAACTAATATGGATTTATTTTCTGTAATTTTACAAAAATATTTCAGTTTTGTATGAATTTAACAGCTTGGATGTGTGTGTTTTTTTATCACAAATCCGTAGATATGGTTTATGACAACAATCAAAATCAATTTCTGGTTAGTTTTTCCCAAATCAATGATGTTTTGTTTCTTATGTTCTTAGCTATGGGTTTTCATCTCAGCGTTTATTTTGTCTGATTTCAAGAAGTTATCCAATCTTCTTTTTGTAGGAAACATCACTGAAAGGCAAGTGCAAAGAAAGGTTATTCAATGGTTCTCCAGGAACAGGAAAACCATGGCTACCCAAGGGCTTGCTCAATATTCTAAAAGACTAAAAATATTTCTATCCAAATTTTATTATTTTTACATGTTTTTAGTATTTGTTACATGGTTGACTGAAATGAAGCTTATCAGGGTTGCCTGAAATGAAGTTCATTGCTGCTACCGTCGGTGTCAACGATGGAACATAGGAAACGATACAGCTTCAAGATATATGCATATCATTTATAATATTTAATCGAGCTGTGGTGATATATTTATTCCCAGTTTTACCCCTTTATGTAATTGTCCCCTTTTTACCTAAATGCATATAGCTATTTGTTGTTTTGTAGGTAAGAGGTGATACTACCCACTATGATGCTGTTGCTAATTCAGCTACATCTGGGGTCCTTTCTGCTAGCCTTAATTCAAGTTATTTATTTATTTTTTATATTTGAAGTTTATATTTGAAGCCAATTACCAAATACCATGGTAGATTGATATATCATAATTACATATTGTTACTACAGGTGTTCTTTGCATATTTGAAGTCTTGACATGTGAAGACATGGATCAGGTATATTTATAATTATGGTAACCATCACATATGTTTTTTTATATCTTTTTTTTTCAAGATTTTGAGATATCAAAATACCACCTTGAAAAATTATCACTTTTTAAAGTTGTTGTAAAACATTGTATTGTTACAGGCCTTGAATCGTGCCGGTGGTAAAGCTGGAAATAAGGGCTCTGACGCAGCTTTGACTGCTGTAAGTTGCTTTGATTTTTTTTTTTTTGTGAAATAAAAAGTTCAAATTTTGTTAACTGAAATCCTTTAAATGTAATTGCAGATTGAAATGGCATCTCTTTTTGAGCATCATCTGAAGGATTGATGGTTATCATTGCAGCGAAATATTGTCTTGAAGGAAATTCTGATTTTTGAATAACTAGAAGAGTCAAATCTTTTTCTATTTTTTGTGTAATTTGCACGGAAAATTGGTGTTTTTTTAAGTAAATGTCTACATGATACTGGTGAGTGTGAAATGGAAAAAGAAGTTGAGATTGGATATTTGATTTAACCATTACAGGTAAAAGCTAATTTTGTTATAACTTATTACATGTTAGGTGTTTTAAGTTTGCGTAAAATCATAAAATGCATTTAACAAAAACGTATTTACCATGTATATGAGCCTATTAAATCACATAAACTCGCCTCTTTATATGAGCCTAATATTGAGGGCAAATGAGATAAACTTTGCCATACTTGCTGCTTTACCGGCATTCTTTCTTTCTCTTGTGGTTTTCATGTTATTGTGCGCTTGAGTCAAACAGGTATTCCTTTAGAATACAATCATTAAAGGGCTACAATACCCCCCAATTATCTTTTAACCTTTTTTTTCTCAGGACACCAGGGCAAAAGGCAGATTGAAAATTGCGCGAGTGCAAAGAAGGCTATTAATTGTTGAAGTTGAGAAGAAAATCGTGCAGTCTAAAAATTGAATTGATCAGGGGCCGGTAAAAATTAAAAAAAAGATTATGTTTTTTTATTTATTATTCTTTTACTAATATAAGTTGAATAATTTTTAAATTTAGGATCTTATATTATTATTTTTTGAAGGAGAAAGATGCGCAGTGTATGTATGCATTGATTTTGTATACTTTGGACCGGCTTTACAGAGCCGTGGAGAGGCATGCAAAGGCAACCGGCGAGTGGCAAAGGTTAGTTTAATCTTTCTTTTTTTATTTTTTATATCATTTTGTTATTTTACTAAATTGCAATTTTATTGAATGAAAAGAAAAAGTCAGCATCGCTTCAAGCAACCGATGGACACACTTGATGATGATGGAAAGACGATAATGAAGAAGTTTACACAGGTTTAGAACTAGCAATGCCTCATTTAAATTTCTCTATTCATAAACTCTAAAACTTACAACTTTTCAAGTAATATGTCTAAGGGTAAAGCTCATGAAATGACAACGAACTGTTCCAATTTTGACATCCCAAGTCAGTAAACTAAAAATCAAATCAAAGTCTAGAAATTAACCAAAATCAACCTAAAATTCAAAACAAACTTAAACTTTTATATTTGCTTATATATCTTTTTGGATAAACTGAGTTTTTATTTTCTTCGGTATTTTAGTTTTACTATTCAATATGTTTCGACTATTTCTTCGTTTTTGATGGTTAACTGTTCAAACCAACAGACGCATTATCTTTCTCTTCTAAGGACGTTGTTGGTTCGTCGCCTGGCAGCTATGTTTTTTCTTAGTGCGACGTTTTTGGTTAACTCTTTTCTCTAGTATTCTGGACCACTGCAAAACACCTAAATGGTAAACCTGTCTCTTATGTTTTTGCACAACCTATTGGGTTTTTTTTCTTAGGGTTTGTGTGGGTTGTTGATTGTTTCCATACTCATGTTTCACAAATTCATTGCTTGTGTAAGTTTTTAGGTTTTTTGGGTTTTGGGTTTTCGATTTACCTTTATCCTTTATCGGTCCTTAAAACGTTCACACCAAAAAAAATCATACAACAGAAAAGAGGGTAGAAGGAGGCATAGAAAGCAACAAAAGTAGAAGTGTTATGTGGTTCCGGCGTTCTTAACAAAGATTTAGGTAAGACGTAACGTTAAAAGCTGACCATTTTTTATCTTTACGTCCTATGTATTTAGATTCTTACAGTTTTGGTTAGGTTGTGAGACTTTAAACACTTTCACTGTCATAACACATCACTGGGTATTTTCAATAATATGTGGGATGTAACCCACTTAAACTGAGTTATTAAAATACATAACATGGATTCAGAATTATCTACCTTTCGGTTGAGCCATTTTTAAAAGAAATTGTTTATTATCTTTGAAACTAATACTATATTTATACTACTTTTGATTATTTAGGTATTAATAAAGAAAGTTTTTAACACAGTGTTGAGGTTGGTACAAAGAAGAAGCCCTTAACTACGCCTAAATGGATGAAGGAATCGATCCCCGGTGGGGAAAAGTACCCGCATATTAAAAAGAAGGTTAGGGAATTGAAGCTTCATACGGTTTGTGAAGAAGCCAAAGGCTCTAATTTGGGGGAGTATTGGTCCGGTGGTGAAAGCAGACGAAGCCACATCAACCTTAAACAAACAAAAACTACTCAATTCGATTATCGACTGTCACAACAAGGCAAGTAATTTTAGTATTTTAGACAATTCTATTACACCATTGTACTTTCACCTCATTTACAGATTACACCTCTAACTCTACAACATTTTCACTCATTACAGGATTCTTCTTTAGAATCTTCTATGGATATTCTCTCTCAAGTTTCACATATACATGATGTCATCATGTAACTTTCTTCTTTCACTTATTATTTACATTTCACAAAACTACAAAGTTTATATCAATATTAATTTGTATAAAAGTTTCAGGACACTTGACAGAACAATATCTTCATTAGAAACACAACTTGCTTCAACTAGATCGGCTAAAAGACCTGCAATAAATGCGCACCAAAAGTTTTTCTTTGTTATGGGAATCATGACAGCTTTTAGCAGTAGAAAAAGAAGAGAATCCATTAGAGAAACATAGATGCCTCAAGGTTATTGATTTTTTTTGTTTTGGTGTTTATTTTTTGTAGAATTTATTGTTTTTGTTTTGTTCTGGAAAGGATTTATTGAGGTTGGAGAAAAAGAAAGGGATTATGATACGATTTGTCATTGGACACAGGTGTGTATTAATTATTATAGCATCGTACTTTTGTTTATTTTTTATTACGTCATGTACTTTCACCTTTTTTTCTTATGAAGGTGTTGTACTTTGAAAAAACGATCTATTATAGCATCGTACTTTTTTTTCTTATTAGGACTTTATGTTTCTTTCTATAACAACATTTTACTTTCAGGTTTTTCTTTTTAGGGCATTTGTGCTTCGAAAATCTACCCAATTATAGCATTGTACTTTCAATTTTTTTATACTTTATTTCTTTATATTCCAACATTGTACTTTCAATATTATTTCGTATTAAGGCACTATACTTAGAAGAATCCACCCAATAATAGCATTTTACTTTCAACTTATTTCTTATTAGGATATTATACTTTTTAGTTTTATTACAACATTCTACTTCTAAGAATTTTCTCATTAAGGTATTGTACTTCCAAGAATCTAACCGATTATACATTCATTTTTTTTCTTATTAGTAAATTATACTTAATATTCTTTCTAATTCTATTACAATATTGTACTTCCAATTTTTTTTTGTTTCTACTTCGGCAACATAATATCAATGCACTTATAATTACTTACTCATAATGGCAACATACTTCCATTTCTTTATTGATAATAGTAGTATGTAACAAAGTACATGCTCATATTGGTAAGTAAATGTAAGTAATTTTTTATAATATGTAAAAGATAAAGTACATTGTTATTATTGGTAAAGAAATGTAAGCATGCTGCTATTGTGGGTACAATATAAAGTACACTGCTATTCCTCCCATTACTTTTCTTACCCATTTTTAGGGTCTACTTTTTTTCAAACTATAAGTATAATTTCTTATATTCTAAAAATAATTATTTCTTTTTATTATGGCATTGTACTTTTGAAATTCTAACCCATCGACCCGTGCAACGCACGGGTCACCCGCTAGTTTATTATAAAATGTGTACCTTTACTACATGCTGTAAATTTATTAATTTATTAATTTTTCATTGATGTCGGCTAAAGTATGTAGAATTTAGGCATTTCTCTTAATTTAATTTCTTTTTTTATGTCTAAAATATAATAAGAATAAATTGAGAAACATACTTGTATTGTTTTGTTTTAACTTTTATGGTGTGCCACGCTAAGCCATGTAATACTAAACCTGTGTCTCACAATCATAATTTTGGATACATATACATATTTAAATTTACAATAACCATACAACGATACCCACTAAACTAAATATATACATATATTACTGATATATTATAATGATCAAATGATATATTTTGATATAACATGTTTTTGGAATTTCAAGTTTAAGAAATAAAAATCATTGTCAAAAAGTAACCATTATAATTTATTATTCGAAAAAAAAAGTTGCTAAAAGGATATTATTCACTAAAATAAATTATTTGTCGCCGCCGTATCGCGCGGGTAGACAACTAGTATAACTAGTATATATATATATATATATATATATATATATATATATATATATATATATATATATATATATATATATATATATATATATATATATATATATATATATGAGTAGTTGTATTTGTATGTGTATGTATGTATGTCTGACAACGCCTAGTAATATCAAGTATTTTAGTCGTTGTTGAGCCCTATTCTTGGTGAATTTATATCATATATGCTGTGGTATTCTCACTTTTTGTGTCAGTGTTTGTTTGGAAAGAAATGATGTAAACACGGACTAAAAGCGTACAAAAAGGAAAAAGTTTGAAGATAGAGACAAAACAGTCGAATTAGCACACGCACCGCGGGTATGTACAAGGCGCGATGCGCTGACTCAGCAATGAGGCGGTGGAGAAGATTCAAATGCTAAAGAAAAGGTGATAAACCAACGCGCACGCCGCGAAATCTAAGTGTGCACGGCGCGGTCTTTTATTTTTCAAAACTATAAATAGAGGGTTCTAGGTCGAAAAAAGCAGCAAAGACCTGGCATAGGAACAACTACCAAGGCTTCTTTGACTCCGAGTTTTAGTTTTCAGCAACAATAATTGGTATTTTATGTTTTCTTTTTTAATTTCCAATTAGTTTAGTAGCTTTGGTAGCTTTGGCTAGTGTTATTGGGTATGACAACCATTGGCATTAGTTCTTAGTTTCTGAATTTTATGTTTTCTGTTTTGGAACAAATGGATCTGAGTTTTTAATAGTTAATCATTCGGTTAGTTTTA
This sequence comes from Cichorium intybus, assembly GCA_023525715.1. Classification (NCBI taxonomy): domain Eukaryota; kingdom Viridiplantae; phylum Streptophyta; class Magnoliopsida; order Asterales; family Asteraceae; genus Cichorium; species Cichorium intybus. The sequence goes on from JAKNSD010000027.1 coordinate 27,774, forward strand.
AATGATCTTTTTATAGTTTTTAAGCTTTTGGATGCAATTGGATGTTTGAATGTGTGATTGTGTTAATTTGATCTTGATTACTTCTGAATTATACTTCTGATTTCAGTAAGTGATTAGGGTTAGTTATTGGTTTTGGTTCTAGTTTAGTTGATGCTTGAGTTGGAATTGTTGGATGTTTGTGATTTTGGAATTGTTTTTGGTAAAAGTCGGAAACTAGATCCTCTGGCTGTAGAGTGACACTACAGTTGGTAATCTGTTGCCTACATTGACCACGTAACTCCTGTGGATCGACCCTGACTACCACTATACTATCGTGTGTTAGGTTTATTTTACTATTTTTGACCCCATGATGACCTAGGTTTGAAGATAGAGACATCAGTAAAACAATTTTAAGACTTCCAAATAAAATATAATATGAAAGGTTAACATGCTCAAATAATAAAAACACAAAACTACAATGTCAAGAATTGAAGCGAAGATGAATCTTTTGTAGAAAGCAAAATATATTAAATATTTAAGGAAAATTACAAAAAAAAAAAAACTTTATATATGGGTAGTTTTCGTATTTTACCACTAATACTTAAGTTTTCCCACTCAAACCACAAAAGTTTAAGGGATTTTTCCAAGTTAACCATTTTCATTTCCCTGGTGATTTTTCAAGTTAACCATTTTCACTCTTTAGTTTTTAGCTTCTCTTCTTTTTGTTCAACACTAACACAAAAAAGGTAATTGATGAAACACAGATACATGATTAAAGTAAAACTTCAAGTAACCATCAAAACATATTCAACCAGAATTAGAGGAAACACTCAAACACATAATCCACATCACATGACCTTTTTGGTGAAGATTCCATAAATTAATCAAGATAACAATCTCCCTACACCTTTCACTACTAATAGTATCAAATGACAAAATCTAAATAAATTACGAAAATACCATTGCACCAACTCAGGTTATTTAAATTACCGCATTACATTAATTACACTTGGAGCAGAAGACATTACGTGAAATGGATAGTTTTTGGGATGTTCCATTGTAGAGGTCTTCCAGGGAAGGTTTAAGAAGATGACTGACATATTCGCCCCCTTCGTTGCCTACGTCTGCTGCTGCTACCACCACCTGTGTACAAAAGATTTCAGGTGAATCCAATGAAAAACACAACCCCAATCTACCAAAGATTACATGTGTCTGTTGGTAAGGATCTGTATTCTTGAAGCTTCCATCAATTGTTAGAAAATATTCAAAATTCGTAGTTCAATTGAATAGATTTAACAAAAAAATCAATGTCAGTTAGTCCCCAATCCTTATTTCAACAATCTTGTTATGAATTTGGAATGCTGAGTGAAACAAATAGCAGAAAACTATAAAGACTTTACAATCTCATTCCTAAATAGATGGGATCTTCATAATAAACTAATAATAATACCGGATTTATAGGAAATTTTAAAATCAAGCCTGTAACTTAGAAGCAATATAGTAAGAACTAAGAAATCCGGAATCAGTAGAAGGTTAAGCAAGAAATCAGTAGTACCAAGCAATCGCCAACCCCAATCGGAAAGCAACTAAAATTGGAAATATAAAAGTGTAGCAATCGGAAAGCAAGACATCCTACCAACTGGTGGTGGTGGTTCACTTCTGTCGATGCCGAGAATGGTGAAACTTGCAATCGCTAACTCCAAGTCGTAGTTTCAAGAAGCGGGAAGCCGCTGAACGACTGAATCGGGAATTTGATTGTGATTGAAGATTATCGATTACGTGAAAGTGAAGGAAAGATTGATTGTAGGGCTTGGAATCAGACGGTGTCTAGGGTTTGTGAAGAAGGCCACACCATTCCTAAGATCCCGTCTAAATGAATCATATTTCAAAACTGAAAGGCGTGATTAAAAGAGAGACGGCCCGTGATCTTCGCTTCATCCATTCAATTGTTTCGTGATTTTAGGGATTTGATATCAATATCATAGAGACTAATAGAAAAATATTAGGCGGGAATAAATTATGAAAATATGTTCTCACTATTCTTTGTAACGGAAATCATTGTTTTTAAGAAACTCAAAATTCTAAGAAAATGACACGTGGCTAAATAGCTGTGGTGATGACATGTGGCATGAGATACTTATTTATTAGTACAAAATGGAAAAAGTTTGAAGATAGAGACAAAAAAGTCGAATTCGCACACGCACCGCGGGTATGTACAAGGCGCGATGCGCTGACTCAACAATGAGGCGGTGGAGAAGATTCAAATGCCGAAGAAACGGTGACAAACCAACACGCACACCGCAAAATCTAAGTGTGCACGGCGCGGTCTTTTATATTTCAAAACTATAAATAGAGGGTTCTAGGTCGAAAAAAGCAGCAAAGACCTGGCATAAGAACAACTCCCAAGGCTTCTTTGACTCCGAGTTTTAGTTTTCAGCAACCATAATTGGTATTTTATGTTTTCTTTTTTAATTTCCAATTAGTTTAGTAGCTTTGGTAGCTTTGGCTAGTGTTATTGGGTGTGACAACCATTGGCATTAGTTCTTAGTTTCTGAATTTTATGTTTTCTGTTTTGGAACAAGTGGATCTGAGTTTTTAATAGTTAATCATTCGGTTAGTGTTAAATGCTGTTTTTATAGTTTTTAAGCTTTTGGATGCAATTGGATGTTTGAATGTGTGATTGTGTTGATTTGATCTTGATTACTTCTGAATTATACATCTGATTTCAGTAAGTGATTAGGGTTAGTTATTGGTTTTGGTTCTAGTTTAGTTGATGCTTGAGTTGGAATTGTTGGATGTTTGTGATTTTGGAATTGTTTTTGGTAAAAGTCGGAAACTAGATCCTTTGGCTGTAGAGTGACACTACAGTTGGTAATCTGTTGCCTACATTGACCACGTAACTCCTGTGGATCGACCCTGACTACCACTATACTATCGTGTGTTAGGTTTATTTTAGTATTTTTGACCGCATGACGACCTAGGTTTGAAGATAGAGACATCAGTAAAACAATTTTAAGACTTCCAAATAAAATATAATATGAAAGGTTAACATGCTCAAATAATAAAAACACAAAACTACAATGTGTAGAATTGAAGCGAAGATGAATCCTTTGCAGAAAGCAAAATATATTAAATATTTAAGGAAAATTACAAAAAAGAAAAAAAAAACTTTATATATGGGTAGTTTTCGTATTTTACCACTAATACTTAAGTTTTCCCACTCAAACCACAAAAGTTTAAGGGATTTTTCCAAGTTAACCATTTTCATTTCCCTGGTGATTTTTCAAGTTAACCATTTTCACTCTTTAGTTTTTAGCTTCTCTTCTTTTTGTTCAACACTAACACAAAAAAGGTAATTGATGAAACACAGATACATGATTAAAGTAAAACTTCAAGTAACCATCAAAACATATTCAACCAGAATTAGAGGAAACACTCAAACACATAATCCATATCACATGACCTTTTTGGTGAAGATTCCATAAATTAATCAAGATAACAATCTCCATGCACCTTTCACTACTAATAGTATCAAATAACAAAATCTAAATAAATTACGAAAATACCATTGCACCAACTCAGGTTATTTAAATTACCGCATTACATTAATTACACTTGGAGCAGAAGACATTACGTGAAATGGATAGTTTTTGGGATGTTCCATTGTAGAGGTCTTCCAGGGAAACTTTAAGAGGATGACTGACATCTTCGCCCCCTTCGTTGCCTACGTCTGCTGCTGCTACCACCACCTGTGTACAAAAGATTTCAGGTGAATCCAATGAAAAACACAACCCCAATCTACCAAAGATTACATGTGTCTGTTGGTAAGGATCTGCATTCTTGAAGCTTCCATCAATTGTTAGAAAATATTCAAAATTCGTAGTTCAATTGAATAGATTTAACAAAAAAATCAATGTCAGTTAGTCCCCAATCCTTATTCCAACAATCTTGTTATGAATTTGGAATGCTGAGTGAAACAAACAGCAGAAAACTATAAAGACTTTACAATCTCATTCCTAAATAGATGGGATCTTCATAATAAACTAATATAAATACCGGATTTATAGGAAATTTTAAAATCAAGCCTGTAACTTAGAAGCAATATAGTAAGAACTAAGAAATCCGGAATCAGTAGAATGTTAAGCAAGAAATCAGTAGTACCAAGCAATCGCCAACCCCAATCGGAAAGCAACTAAAATTGGAAATATAAAAGAGTAGCAATCGGAAAGCAAGACATCCTACCAATTGGTGGTGGTGGTTCACTTCTGTCGATGCCGAGAATGGTGAAACTTGCAATCGCTAACTCCAAGTCGTAGTTTCAAGAAGCGGGAAGCCCCTGAACGACTGAATCGGGAATTTGATTGTGATTGAAGATTATCGATTACGTGAAAGTGAAGGAAAGATTGATTCTAGGGTTTGGAATCAGACGGTGTCTAGGGTTTGTGAAGAAGGCGACACCATTCCTGAGATCCCGTCTAAATGAATCATATTTCAAAACTGAAAGGCGAGATTAAAAGAGAGACGGCCCGTGATCTTCGCTTCATCCATTCAATTGTTTCGTGATTTTAGGGATTTGATATCAATATCATAGAGACTAATAGAAAAATATTAGGCGGGAATAAATTATGAAAATATGTTCTCACTATTCTTTGTAACGGAAATCATTGTTTTTAAGAAACTCAAAATTCTAAGAAAATAACACGTTGCTAAATAGCTGTGGTGATGACATGTGGCATGAGAAACTTATTTATTAGTACAAAATGGAAAAAGTTTGAAGATAGAGACAAAAAAGTCGAATTCACACACGCACCGCGGGTATGTACAAGGCGCGATGCGCTGACTCAGCAATGAGGCGGTGGAGAAGATTCAAATGCCGAAGAAACGGTGATAAACCAACACGCACGCCGCGAAATCTAAGTGTGCACGGCGCGGTCTTTTATTTTTCAAAACTATAAATAGAGGGTTCTAGGTCGAAAAAAACAGCAAAGACCTGGCATAGGAACAACTCCCAAGGCTTCTTTGACTCTGAGTTTTAGTTTTCAGCAACCATAATTGGTATTTTATGTTTTCTTTTTTAATTTCCAATTAGTTTAGTAGCTTTGGTAGCTTTGGCTAGTGTTATTGGGTGTGACAACCATTGGCATTAGTTCTTAGTTTCTGAATTTTATGTTTTCTGTTTTGGAACAAGTGGATCTGAGTTTTTAATAGCTAATCATTCGGTTAGTGTTAAATGCTCTTTTTATAGTTTTTAAGCTTTTGGATGTAATTGGATGTTTGAATGTGTGATTGTGTTGATTTGATCTTGATTACTTCTGAATTATACTTCTGATTTCAGTAAGTGATTAGGGTTAGTTATTGGTTTTCGTTCTAGTTTAGTTGATGCTTGAGTTGGAATTGTTGGATGTTTGTGATTTTGGAATTGTTTTTGGTAAAAGTCGGAAACTAGATCCTCTGGCTGTAAAGTGACACTACAGTTGGTAATCTGTTGCCTACATTGACCACGTAACTCCTGTGGATCGACCCTGACTACCACTATACTATCGTGTGTTAGGTTTATTTTACTATTTTTGACCACATGACGACCTAGGTTTGAAGATAGTGACATCAGTAAAACAATTTTAAGACTTCCAAATAAAATATAATATGAAAGGTTAACATGCTCAAATAATAAAAACACAAAACTACAATGTGAAGAATTGAAGCGAAGATGAATCTTTTGCAGAAAGAAAAATATATTAAATATTTAAGAAAAATTACAAAAAAGAAAAAAAAACTTTATATATGGGTAGTTTTCGTATTTTACCACTAATACTTAAGTTTTCCCACTCAAACCACAAAAGTTTAAGGGATTTTTCCAAGTTAACCATTTTCATTTCCCTGGTGATTTTTCAAGTTAACCATTTTCACTCTTTAGTTTTTAGCTTCTCTTCTTTTTGTTCAACACTAACATAAAAAAGGTAATTGATGAAACACAGATACATGATTAAAGTAAAACTTCAAGTAACCATCAAAACATATTCAACCAGAATTAGAGGAAACACTCAAACACATAATCCATATCACATGACCTTTTTGGTGAAGATTCCATAAATTAATCAAGATAACAATCTCCCTGCACCTTTCACTACTAATAGTATCAAATGACAAAATCTAAATAAATTACGAAAATACCATTGCACCAACTCAGGTTATTTAAATTACCGCATTACATTAATTACACTTGGAGCAGAAGACATTACGTGAAATGGATAGTTTTTGGGATGTTCCATTGTAGAGGTCTTCCAGGGAAACTTTAAGAGGATGACTGACATCTTCGCCCCCTTCGTTGCCTACGTGTGCTGCTGCTACCACCACCTGTGTACAAAAGATTTCGGGTGAATCCAATGAAAAACACAACCCCAATCTACCAAAGATTACATGTGTCTGTTGGTAAGGATCTGCATTCTTGAAGCTTCCATCAATTGTTAGAAAATATTCAAAATTCGTAGTTCAATTGAATAGATTTAACAAAAAAATCAATGTCAGTTAGTCCCCAATCCTTATTTCAACAATCTTGTTATGAATTTGGAATGCTGAGTGAAACAAACAGCAGAAAACTATAAAGACTTTACAATCTCATTCCTAAATAGATGGGATCTTCATAATAAACTAATATAAATACCGGATTTATAGGAAATTTTAAAATCAAGCCTGTAACTTAGAAGCAATATAGTAAGAACTAAGAAATCCGGAATCAGTAGAATGTTAAGCAAGAAATCAGTAGTACCAAGCAATCGCCAACCCCAATCGGAAAGCAAATAAAATTGGAAATATAAAAGAGTAGCAATCGGAAAGCAAGACATCCTACCAATTGGTGGTGGTTCACTTCTGTCGATGCCGAGAATGGTGAAACTTGCAATCGCTAACTCCAAGTCGTAGTTTCAAGAAGCGGGAAGCCGCTGAACGACTGAATCGGGAATTTGATTGTGATTGAAGATTATCGATTACGCGAAAGTGAATGAAAGATTGATTCTAGGGTTTGGAATCAGACGGTGTCTACGGTTTGTGAAGAAGGCGACACCATTCCTGAGATCCCGTCTAAATGAATCATATTTCAAAACTGAAAGGCGAGATTAAAAGAGAGACGACCCGTGATCTTCGCTTCATCCATTCAATTGTTTTGTGATTTTAGGGATTTGATATCAATATCATAGAGACTAATAGAAAAATACTAGGCGGGAATAAATTCTGAAAATATGTTCTCACTATTCTTTGTAACGGAAATCATTGTTTTTAAGAAACTCAAAATTCTATGAAAATGAAACGTGGCTAAATAGCTGTGGTGATGACATGTGGCATGAGATACTTATTTATTAGTACAAAATGGAAAAAGTTTGAAGATAGAGACAAAACAGTCGAATTCGCACACGCACCGCGGGTATGTACAAGGCGCGATGCGCTGACTCAGCAATGAGGCGGTGGAGAATATTCAAATGCCGAAGAAACGGTGATAAACCAACACGCACGCCGCGAAATCTAAGTGTGCAAGGCGCGGTCTTTTATTTTTCAAAGCTATAAATAGAGGGTTCTAGGTCGAAAAAAGCATCAAAGACCTGGCATAGGAACAACTCCCAAGGCTTCTTTGACTTCGAGTTTTAGTTTTCAGCAACCATAATTGGTATTTTATGTTTTCTTTTTAAATTTCCAATTAGTTTAGTAGCTTTGGTACCTTTGGCTAGTGTTATTGGGTGTGACAACCATTGGCATTAGTGGATCTGAGTTTTTAATAGTTAATCATTCGGTTAGTGTTAAATGCTCTTTTTATAGTTTTTAAGCTTTTGGATGCAATTGGATGTTTGAATGTGTGATTGTGTTGATTTGATCTTGATTACTTCTGAATTATACTTCTGATTTCAGTAAGTGATTAGGGTTAGTTATTGGTTTTGGTTCTAGTTTAGTTGATGCTTGAGTTGGAATTGTTGGATGTTTGTGATTTTGGAATTGTTTTTGGTAAAAGACGGAAACTAGATCCTCTGGCTGTAGAGTGACACTAAAGTTGGTAATCTGTTGCCTACATTGACCACGTAACTACTGTAGATCGACCCTGACTACCACTATACTATCGTGTGTTAGGTTTATTTTACTATTTTTGACCGCATGACGACCTAGGCGTGTCCACTTTTGGCGCCGTTGCCGGGGAGTTGTGAGCTTAAGAGTAGGCGATCTGTAGGACTTTTAGTTTCTGGTTTTTGGTTTTGATATTTAGATTTTAGTTGGTTAGTATTTTCCTCTTTGGTTTTTGACGGGCGTGTTGCACTAGTGCATGCGTACCCGTCGGGGTGGGCAGTTATCATCCTTGCGTTTTGACTCAGATATCGAACAAATCGTGTGCAAGAACCGTGCACGTAGGCGTTTAGGTACAATGAGTTTTAGTCATGTTAGTAGTAGTTTAGAGAATGTTGCTCAGGAACCTTCGGGTGAGGCAATGGGGGGAATTCCATTTATACCCCCGCTTTCAGAATTTCAATTTGGAAGCACGAGTGCTACTGGTGGTGCAGTTTCAGCCCCTACATCAAAACCATCATGCACTCCGCCTTCTGTTACACCATTTCAACCACAATCTACAAACCCTTTCACATCTGCTATGTCTTGGGGAGCGCCGACTCGTGATGGCACCCCAGTGACCATGCTGCACACTACCATTTGTCAACCACAATCACAAACCTCACAACCACCATTAATTTTCAAACCATAAACCACCTTTCAACCCATACCACAACAACCCCAGCAGCCATATCAACCACAACCTCCACTGCAGCAGCAGTACCGGTATCAGGAGGTTGAGCAAAACTGTGAGGACGAGGAAGAAGGATGGGTTCCGCAGCAGCAACAACCACAGCAACAATGGAACCGAGGTCGGGGACCTCCACGAAGAGCACCACAGCAACAACCACCGCAAGGTCAGCAAGGGTACAATGATCATCATTTTCACGGTAATCCTATTCAACCTTTGTACTTTGCACAACCGAGAGGGCAGTCGGTTGCATCGCACTTCCAACCACGGGAGTACGATGATTCATCGCCCATTTATATTCTTGATGATATAGATACTCAAGTAGAAATTAAGCCCCAATTGATAGGAGTATTAACACAGTTTAGAGGATATAAGACGGGTGATCCATATAATCATTTGTATGAATTCCTAGCCATCGCAAACGCCAATACTCCTAGGAACACCAATAGGGATATTTTTAGTTTAAGATTGTTTCCTTTCACCTTAAAGGACAAAGCCAAGTACTGGTTTACATCTCTTCCACCTAATAGTATCACTACTTGGGATCAACTTAAGGCAAAGTTTTTACAAGAATTTTACCCAGCCAGTAAGACCATTGAAGTTAGACGCGCAATCCAAGATTTTCAGCAAAAGCCTGGAGAAGCATTTCACGAGGCTTTCGATCGATTGAAAGAGTTGCTACGTTAATGTCCGCATCATGAAGTTCTGAAGTGGCAGGAAATTATTCTTTGAAGGAATGAATGAGACGCATCAAGCAATGATAAATGCTTCATCAAGTGGGACATTCATGTGGCAAGAGCCAGAGGATGCATGGAGATTTTTGGAACAGTTAAGTTTAGGATCTAAGGTTAGCGGATCCATGAAGGATAACACAGTGTATGTGGCGAATATAGAAGCAGAAAATAAGTGGAAAAAGGAGATCCAAAATGAGTTAAGTGCTGTTACCAAAAAGTTCAATCAAATGCTCACGAGATTTCAGAAGGAGAAAGGAGCGTATGTATTGCATGGATAAGTCATCTGTAATACATGTGGTAAAGTAGGAGATAACCACAATGAATGCTCAATGACACATGAGGAAATCAGTCATGTGCACGGATATGGTCAATTCCACAATATGCCACGACCATTCAGAAATAATCAGCATAAGGTAGTAAGACAACCACAAGTGAGGCAGCAACAGGTGCAACCAGCACCTCCAGCAGGAAATACGAACATTGGCATGCAGGAGATTTTTGGAATGTTAGTTAAGCTCAAGGAGGTGGAAGATGCCAATTCGCAAGCAATTTTGAAGTTAGGAGAATTGCTCATTAAGCTGGAGAAGGACAGAGAACGGGAAAAAGCACAACCGCCAAAGGTGCAAGTAAATGAAGTTATCACACTCAGAAGTGGAAATAAGGTGGATAACAAGGTTACAACTCCACCAGCAGAAGAAGCTAGTGATGTGGAAATAGTCTTTGATGAAAAATAAGAGCTGGAAAAGGAAAAGAAAAGAGAAAAAGAGGTACAAGCACAAAAGAAGAAACCAGCAAGTACATGGGAAAAGGGAGAAACAAATGGGACAGTCCATTTTCCTACAGCTTTGGAAAAACCTGAAAGAAGACCATACGGAAAAAAAGGACCACAAGCAGAAGATATGTGGGATCTGTTCAGTCAGATCAAAGTCAACATCCCATTGGTTAAGCTTATCAAGGAAGTTCCTGCATATGCAAAGTTTCTCAAAGACATGTGTATCACAAAAAGCACATTCTATCGCATATTCCTAAAAGAATCAACTTTCCCGAGAATGTCAGTTCTATAATCATGAATACATTACCACCCAAACTTAAGGATCCATGGGTTCCTCTCATCTCAGTTGATTTAGGTGATGTGCATATCAAGAAAGCTCTGTTAGATTTGGGTGCAAGCGTGAACATTCTACCAGGACAGCTCTTTGACAAGTATGAATTCGGTACTTTGAGGCCTACTGATGTAATCTTACAGCTTGCTGCTAAGTCTACAAAGATTCCTTGGGGAATGTTGTCAGATATCATCATTAAGGTGAGAGATTCTATTACCCAACAGATTTCTTAGTTTTGGATACCCATCAGGCCGCCAATGGAGAACAACCGACGATTATTTTGGGACGACCTCTCTTGGCTACAGCTAATGCAAACATTGACTGTCGCATAGGAGAGATGGGGATTTCCTTTGGACATCGGCAAACTAAGATTAATATTTTTAATGCGAAAGGAAGTAACATGGAGGATGAAGAATGCTATCAGGTGGACATCATAGATGAGTTAGTGCAACAATACACACCCGAAGTGTTACAACAAGAGGTGACCGATATTCAAGAAGAAGGAGAGGCTGAGCAGGAGAAGCAAGAGGAAGTAATAGAAAAAGACAAAGGCATGAAGCATGAAGAGTGCGCACACATCGAGAAGCTGCCGACGGAGATTCAAAAGACATTAAAACCGTCTCTACAGGAACCACCAACCTTAGAGTTGAAACCGTTACCGTCTCATTTAAAGTATGCCTTCTTAGGAGAAAAAGAAACTCTGCCAGTGATCTTAGCAGTGAATTTGACAATGGAACAAGTGAAGGACTTGCTTAAGGTTTTGTCCAAACATAAGGAAGCCATTGGTTGGACAATTGCAGATTTGAAAGGTATTAGTCCAACTACGTGTATGCATCGGATAATCACAGAAGAAGGAGCCAAACCTACTAGGGATACGCAAAGAAGATTTAATCCAAATTTGAAGGAAGTTGTGAAGAAGGAAGTTCTGAAATGGTTGGATGCTGGGATCATATATCCAATCTCTGACAGTGAGTCGGCCAGTCCAACACAAACTATGCCGAAGAAATCTGGTATAAATGTAGTGGATACAAAGGATGGTGACAAGGTATTTACGAGACCCGTAACTGGATGGAGAGTATGTATTGATTACCGGAAACTCAATGCCACTACATCTAAGGACCATTTCCCATTACCATTCATTGATCAGATTGTAGAAAAGCTGGCCGGACAGAAGTATTATTGTTTCTTGGACGGCTATTCTGGGTATAATGAGATTGCCATTCACCCGGAGGATCAGGCGAAGACCACATTCACATGTCCATACGGTACTTTTGCATTTCGCAGAATGCCATTCGGGTTGTGCAATGCCCCGGCTATGTTTCAACCGTGCATGATGGCGATATTCTCCGACATGATTGGTGATGCGCTGGAGATATTCATGGATGACTTCTCGATTTTTGGATCAACATTTGAGGCATGCTTAAGTCAATTGGAAAAGGTGCTACAAAGATGTGTCGAATCTAATCTGGTGCTTTCTTGGGAGAAAAGTCATTTTATGGTTAGGGAAGGAATAGTCTTAGGTCATGTGGTCTCTGAGAGAGGATTTGAGGTAGATCGTGCTAAGGTCAAAGTCATTTCCACATTGCCACCCCCGACATCCGTGAAAGGGGTTAGATCTTTATTAGGCCATGCCGGTTTTTATCGTAGATTTATTAAGGACTTTAGTACTATCTCTAAACCTCTTTGTGGCCTTCTTTTGAAGGACGCACCATTTATTATTGATGAAGAGTGTGTAAAAGCATTCAACATTCTAAAAAATAAACTGGTCGAGGCTCCCATTCTAAAACCTCCTGATTGGACTCAACCTTTCGAAATTATGTGTGACGCTAGTGATTATGCTGCTGGTGCAGTATTAGGACAAAGGATTGATAGGAAGCCAGTAGTCATCTGCTATGCTAGTAAAACTTTTTTCAGAGGCTCAATTGAATTACACAACCACCGAAAAGTTGTTACTTACCGTAGTATTTGCATTGGATAAGTTCAGATCCTACATCTGGGGATCAAAGGTGGTGGTCTATACCGACCATAGTGGTGTTCGACACCTGCTTGCGAAGAAGGAGTCTAAACCAAGGCTGATCAGATGGATACTTCTCTTGCAAGAGTTCGATGTGGAAATCAAGGACAACAAAAGGAGCAGAAAATGTGGTGGCAGATCATCTCTCACGACTGCCAGCAGAAGGGTTAGAAGCTGGAATTAAAGATTCGTTCCCAGATGAGCAGCTGTTGGAGCTCACCGGAGCCCCATGGTACGCAAATTATGTCAACTTCTTGGCTACAGGAGCGATGCCAACGCATTGGACAAAACAGAGACAGAAACAATTTCGGACGTATGCGAAGAGGTTTATTTGGGATGATCCTGATCTTTTTAAGGTGGGCAAGGACCAAATAATTTGTCGGTGTGTACCCGACAGTGAGATAGGTGATGTTCTGGAACAATGTCATGCTTCAGCATGTGGAGGACATTTCAGCGGCAAGAAGACAGGATACACGGGTTTAGAAGTAGGACTGTATTGGCCGACTATCTTCAGGGATAAAACTGCCAAGGAGTGCCTGAATTCCCACCTCACATGGTTATGTCTATATTCTCGTTGCAGTTGATTATGTGTCTAAGTGGATTGAGGCAGAAGCGACCCGCACAAATGATCATCATGTGGTGTGCAAATTCGTTAAGAAAAATATTTTCACTCGACATGGAGTCCCACAGGTTATCATAAGTGATGGGGGGTCGCACTTTAAGAACTTCAAATTTGGGAGGCTGTTAAAGCATTACGGGGTGAATCATCGGATCGCAACACCTTATCACCCACAAACAAGCGGCTAGGTAGAAGTATCCAACTAGCAGATCAAGGAAATTCTTCAAAAGACGGTCAGGACAGACAGGAAAGACTGGTCACAAAGGTTGGATGATGCATTATGGGCATACAGAACTGCTTATAAGACACCGATTGTGACCACTACGTATCGGTTGGTTTATGGGAAGGGCTGCCATTTACCCGTGGAGCTAGCCAACCGAGCCCTATGGGCTACCAAACAAGTGAACATGGACTACGCTGAAGCTAGAAAAGAATGGAAGTTACAGTTGTCGGAATTGGAAGAGTTGCGAGACGAAGCTTACGAGAATGCGGCTACGTACAAGTAAAAAAATGAAGCGATATCATGATGCGAAACTCCAGTTGAAAACTTTTGAAGTTGGACAGAAGGTTTGGCTGTACAACTCAAGATTGAAGATGTTCCCCAGGAAATTAAGAAGTAAATGGAATGGGTCATACGAAGTGGTTAGTGTCACCGATTATAGTGTAGTAGAAATATGGGATTTCAAAGGTGGACAGCCATTCAAAGTCAACAGACATAGACTCAAACCCTATGTCATTGCAGGCACATTTCAGAAATTGGAAGTGGAAACGGTGGAGTTCGTGACAGATATTCCTGTATACACGTTATAGGTCAGGTAAGTGCACGTCTGGCTGAAGACGTTAAACTTAGCGCTTGTTGGGAGGCAACCCATCTTTTATAGGTTAGGCACTGTAGATGTTATTGGTCCAAGGCAAGTATCGGGTTGTTATGAAGGAAAATTTGAATTTTTGAAAACCGTGCCGCGGTCATGTGTGTTACGCGCCGCGGGATCGTAAACCAACCCGATGCGCAGGGGTTGATTTCGTAGCACGCGCTGCGGTCATGCCTTTCCCACGACGCGGGAATCGATTAGTCGGTTTCCTTCTTTAAAAGGTACGTCGCATTCACTATTTACACACATAAACCCACGCCGCGTGACAACGCCTAGTGATATCAAGTATTTTAGGCGTTGTTGAGCCCTGTTCTTGGTAAAATTATATCAAATATGCATGGGTATTCTCACTTTTCGTGTCAGGACTTGTCTGGAGAAAAAGAACAGATACAGGGACTAAAAGTGTACAAAAAGGAAAAAGTATGGAAAGAATGCAAAATCAAGAGAAGACGTACGCGCGCCGCGGATTTATCTCCTGCGCGACGCGGATGCAAGGCGGTGGAACACATTTAAATGACGAAAAAACGGGGAACGGATAAGTACGCGCGCCGCGGATTTCACATTTGCGCGGCGCGGTCACGGGAAATTTGCAACTATAAATAGAGGCATTTCCAGCCGAAAACCCTAGCAAAGACCTGGTGTAAACATCGACCTAGAAGCTCTTTGACTCGAGGATTCCATTTCAGAAGCTATAATTTGGTATTTTCATGTTTTAGATTTTATTTCATTTTAGTTAAACATTTGTAAGCTTTGAGTTGGATCTTTGGGTGTGACAACCATTGATCTTCAGCTTAGGGTTCTGTTTTTAGTAGTTTTGGTTACTGATTTGATGTTTGGATATTGGTTTGAGTGAATGAAATCATTCGGTTACCTTAAATATTGATTTTTCGGTATTTCGGATGCTTGTTGGAGTTTTGATTGTTTGATTGTGATTGGATTTTGTTTGTGACCTGGTTAGGATTGTTTTTCCTTTGCTGAAAACAGTAGTTAACTTGGTTATATTGAGCATTAAATCTTGGCTATTAACTGTCTCATAGAACTGTTAGTTACTAGCTAGGTTATGCTTGCTTGGTTTTTGCTAGTTTGAATGCCTTCAATTGCTCCTGATTCAGAGATGTACTTCTGAATTCAGAAAGTAACTAGGTCATTTGGACATAGCTAAGCTTGGCTTGGGTGTTTGAATATTGTTCAAGGTAGAAAGATAGAAATTAGTTCCTCCGACTATAGCCGTGACACTATCAGTTGGTAATCTCTCATCTAGGCTGACCACGTAGCTCCTGTGGATCGACCCTGACTCCACTATACTAGTGAATGTTAGGTGAGTAGTAGGAATTTGTTTCTTGCTTTTTGAAATTTCAATTTGGTTTAATTTCATTTTGGTTTTGATTCTTGTGGGCGTATTGCACTAGTGCATGCGTACCCGCAGGGGAGAGCAAGCATCCCCATTACAGTTTGATTCTGAAATTGAACGTACTGCGCAAACTCCGTGCCCGTAGGCGTTTAAGCATCATGAATTATAGTCAAGTTAGCAGTAGTCCGGTCAGTGTTGCCTAGGATCCAACAGGTGAGGCAACTGGGAGGTTTTCTATCCCTCCACTTTCGGAATTTCAGTTTGGAAGCTCGAGTGCTTCTGGTGGTGCAGTTTCAGCCCCTGCACCTATACCATCATGCACTCCGCCTTCCATCCCACCATTTTTACCCGCTTCTCAACCACAATCCACCAATCCCTTTACATCTGCTATGACTTGGGGAGAGCCGACCCGAGATGGCACCCCAACTCCTAGACAGCATACACCAACATCACAACCATAACCAGCCCTCTTTAAACCTCAACCTACATACCAACCAACACAACCTATACACTTTCAACCACCGCCTCAACCGCAATACCAATACCCAGAGACGGAGGAAGTGTACGACGAGGAAGATGAAGGATGGGTGCCACCGGCACTGCAACCACAATGGAACCGAGGTCGGGGACCTCCCAGGCGAGCACCACCATACCAACCAGGTCAGCGGGAGTACAATGATCATCTTTACGGTAACCCCGCTCAACCCTTACATTTTGCACAACCGAGACGGAAATCGGTTGCATCACATTTCCAACCGCGGGAATATGATGATTCGTCGCCGATCTATATTCCTGATAACATAGATTCGCAGGTAGAGATTAGACCCCAGTTATTAGGAATATTACCAGAATTCAGAGGATATAAGCAGGATGATCCCTATAATCATTTATATGAATTCTTAGCGATCGCTAATGCTAACAATCCCAGAAACACAAATAGAAATATTTTTAGGCTTAGACTGTTCCCGTTCACTCTTAAGGACAAAGCCAAGTATTGGTTTACATCCTTACCATCAAACAGTATCACTACGTGGGATCAACTCAAGGCGAAGTTCCTTCAGGAATTTTACCCAGCGAGCAAAACAACAGAAATCAGAAGAGTTATCCAGGATTTTCAGCAAAAGCCTGGAGAGGCTTTTCATGAAGCTTTTGACAGATTGAAGGAGTTACTGCGATCTTGTCCACATCACGAGATTCCCAGATGGTAATTGGTCAAATTATTCTTCGAGGGAGTTAGCGAGACACACCAAGCCATGATAAATGCCTCCTCTAGTGGGACATTTATGTGGCAGGATCCAGAAGAAGCCTGGAGATTTTTGGAGCAGTTGAGTAATGGCTCAAAAGCAAACTTCTCCACCAGGAAGACTACAAGTACGGCGGCAGCAGTAAGGGTTGACGCTGATTGGAAAAAGGAACTGAAAAAGGAAATCAGTGAATTGAACAGAAAGTTTGATAGGCTTATGGCAACATTACAAAATGGACCGCCAAATTCATCACAAGAAAGTCAAGGAGGATCTAGGATGCAGGAAGCTAATCAAGTTTATGGCCAGGGTCAAGGTCAACACAATAATGGACGACCCTACAGGCCATACAACCAAGGACAACAACAAAATTTCAGCCAGAACAATTATCAGAATCAATCGAATAGTCAGCCTAGAAACCAGCAGCCTGCAAACAATGGAAACAACAACAACAACAGGGGACCCACCAACGCTACCAACAATGCTCCAGGGACCCAAGAAGAGATGATATCAAAGATGTATGATATGGTCACAGCAACACAACAACAATCTCAAGCGAATGCAAAGGCCATCGCAAATATGGAAAGACAAATAGGTCAAATGGCTGCAGACCAACAGAAGAGAGATAATGGCAAATTGCCTAGTGCTACTGAAGTCAATCCTACTCATAATCAACGTCTAGGGAAGGAGCAAGTCAATACTGTTGAATCAGGATGGCGAAAGGTTACTCTGGAGGATTTGTTCGAGGTAGGGAATGAAGTGGAACCAGAGGAAGAAGGAAAGGCTTTAAAAAGCGAGGAAGGTAAAGAAGGAGGAGTTCCGGTTGAGAATGGCACTCAACCCGAAATAAATGAAAAGGTCCAAAAGGAAGAGCAACCAACGATTGCGGGGATTAAGCAAAAGAAGAAGAATAAGAAAGAAAAGAAGAAGCAGGAAGCAACTAGATCAACGGGACCCTTAATGAATCAGCCCCTATGGGATGAGCTTAAGGATGCCCCCGAGGACACCAGGATTTTACAAGAAATGTGCAAACAAAATGGGAAGAACAAAGCACCTACGCCAAAAACGGTGAGATTGACTGTGAGAGCTAGCGAAGCATTATTGGGAACACTACCCAAGAAGGAGAAGGACCCCGGATCACCATTGATCACTACAACCGTAGGGGACGTGGTTATTCGAAACACCTTACTAGATTTGGGAGCAAGTGTTAACATCTTGCCGGGATATCTGTATGACAAATACAAGAATGAAGAAATCGAGCCAGCTGAAGTTGTACTGCAGTTGGCTGACCAATCAACTAAGGTATCTAGGGGAAAGCTAACCAATGTCATAGTCAAAGTTGGCGACTTTTTCTACCCCGTGGATTTTCTGGTGATGGAATATGAAAGTCCGGACGATGCGCCTGCGCTTATCTTAGGACGGCCATTTTTAGCCACCGCTGGGTCAGTGATCGATTGCAAGACTGGAGATATGGATATTTTTTTCGGGACCAGGAAAAGGAGATTGAATATGTTTGGGAACCCAATTTCGTTACCTTCGGAAGAAAACGGCAAACAAGCAGACAAAAAAACATTAATGGAGCCAGGAACCAGAAGCAAAGAAAAGATATGGACACGTACGGGGGAGGGTGGAAAGGAAGAAGTTTTAAAGGAGACCAAAAACCACCCGCTGTCCGCCATCGACAAGGAACAACTGCTGGAAATGATAGAGATGATGGAAGCAAGGCATCAGCAATATGAAAGAGAATCCAGAAAACGAGAGGCGAATGTTTTCGAGCTATTGAAATCTCAACAACAATGGATCAGTGGTGTGAGTGATCGGATGACCCAACTCACATCCCTTATGACGATGATGGCCAATAATTTCATGCCGGAATATCAGCAAATGTCATCAAGAGGCCAAGAAGGAGAAGAAGAAGGGTCAGCTTAGGAGCAGTACGTCTGGCTGAAGACGTTAAACTTAGCGCTTGTTGGGAGGCAACCCATCGTGTCATAAGTAGGTTTTATATTTCTTAGGATTAATTTAGAAAATACATCAATCGTTTGCAGGTATTAGTGGTTTGAAGCAAGTGTGGGGTCGTGTGAAAAGGTTTTGAAATCTTCAAGACCGCGTCGCGGGTTTTGGAATTGCGCGACGCGGGTTCGAAATTCAATCCGATGCGCAGGGGTTGAATTAGCGACACGCGCGCCGCGGAAACAAGAAATGCGCGCCGCGGGAAACGATCAGACGGTTTTCGCCTTTATCCGGTGAGCCGCGGCTCACAACTCAAATCACACGACTCGGAGCTCTGGTGATCAAAAATTTCTCGCATTTTTTCTTGCTTATTGTGTTTCTACTACCGAGGTACACTCTTTTAACTATCTATTAGCTGTTTAAACTAGTTATTAGGTAGTTAATTTTAGGGTTTTATTCCAAAAAGTTCAAAAACTTAGAATCACTAATGCTAGCCCATAGGGTGTTTGTTTTGCCAAATGGACACCCTAGATGAGCTAATCGGAACCTAGGCTACCTTTTGGTATCATTAAATTGAGATTTAGCAGGTTAAAATGGGGATTTGATCCCGGGTTTTCAAACAGGCGTACACCGCGCCGCGCCCTTGCTCTTGGGCCGCGCCGCGGTGCGGTAGGGAAGAAAAAGGACTGATTTTGCAAAAATTTTTGTTTTGTGGCTATATTTTCTTTTGCAGATGATGTTCAGATTGGACCATGCCTTCCTTCAGTTTCCCGCAGAGCTTGACACTTCGGTGGAGTATACCTCGCGGAGAGACGCTTTGATTCATCGCCGGGTTCTTGAGGCGACGGTTATAGACCGAGACATCCTGAGGGACGCTGGGCTCTGGGGTGCGATTGAGCCATTCCTACATCGCACCTGGACCCACGAGGAGGCATCATTCACATGCCGTGGCTGGGACAGGATCATGGTCACGGACGAGGACGTGGTCTACACGGAGCTGCTATTGGAGTTCATCTCCACTGTCCATTTCGCTCCCAGGGCGGGAGACCCACGCTCCAGGATGGTATGTTTTCGCTTGGGAGGTGTGCACCGGGAGTGCAACCTTCGGGAGTTCGGGAGGCGCACGGGCATTTACACGCCAGCGGACCTCCAGCACCGTTTCTTCACCCGGTTTTTCGGGTCATGCACTCAGGGGGAGCCGGAGCGCCCCCCCAACATGGAGGTTTGGGCACCGCTGTCCAACGTCAGGTATGAGGCAGGGGCCTCGAGGGAGAGCCACTTACGTGATCCTCTTCATCGCCTCATGCACCGTATCGTCTCCACCTCCATCATGCATCGGGAAGGGGGCGAGAAGGTGTCGGGCGATGACATGACATTTTTTTGGGTTCTCCTCGACCCGTCCCGATTCCTCCATCTTCCCTTTGCCCTCGCGATCGCCTTCTCCACCCACGCGACTGGCGCCTCCTCCAGCAACCCATTAGCCAGGGGGTACTTCATTACCCGCCTGGCCCGTTCGTATGGCATCCTTACTGCCCCAGTAGCTGCCTCTTTGACTGCTCTGCCTCCATCGCGCACTCCAGCACGCACTTTGGAGAAGATGTTGCTCATTGAGCTGCAGCGACCAGGGCAGTACATCCGGGCTCCGATCGAACCTCCTCAGGCACCCCAGCCTGCATACGCCCAGCCCGGTAGGAGACGCCGGAGGCCAGAGCCACCAGCACCAGAGCCTGCACAGCCGCGGCCACAGCAGGAGGACTCACCAGCCCTCAGCCGGCTGGAGGCCAGAGTCACGCGGATTGAGGACCAGCTCTCGAGGACCCAGGACCAGCTCGAGTGGATCGGGGAGGTACTTATACAGATCGCATCAGCCCAGGGCAGACACCCCCGACCATTCCCAGCCCGGTCTCACGATCATGAGGCTGGACCCTCCAGGCCGCCGGGTAGTGATTGATGTTTTCTTTCTTTCTTTCTTTTTATTTTAGGGATTTATGTATAAACTTATGACACATCTATCTGTATATTATTTTATTATTTTCTGTCATGTGTGTTTTAATTTATTTGTTAAGTTGTGCATGATATATCAAATTGAGAGGGAGTTGTCTCAGACAAGTGTGGGGTCACCGTGCCCCCTCCACTTGTCTTGACCACCGGCGTGTCCTACTGTAGCGCTACAACTCCAGCATATGAATCGAGGATCTTTTTGTACGCATTATACCTATGATATTGAGCACCAAGCAGTCCATCGTCCAAAAAAGGGGTAACTCTTTCTCCCTTGCCTTGAAATAATTTTTTGTACAACGGGGACGTTGTACGGTTTTAAGTGTGGGGTGTGGACGGTCGAAAGAGATATTTTTGAAATTTTTGCAGAACTGATCAATTTTTCAATTTTTAGCAATACTTTTCAAAATTTTTAATGAATTGCAATTTTGAAATGAATGGTTTGTGATTGTGATAGCATCAGTATTTTTCAAGAAATACTGTTTAGTTGTGATCATGTTATTAGTTAGTCAAATAAGTTGAGTTTTACGAGTTTAGAAGATTGAGCCGTTTTAGGATTGGAATTTAGGAAGGAAAAGTAAATCTGTGGCCTTTGTTGTTCGAGCCGGTAAGTCTAAAATGGGTGGGCCTTATGCACCTTACCACCTAAGATCGTCTGGTCTGGGATGGTATTTCTGAAAGCTCGCTACACGGACAACATCGAAAGTCATGGACAATTTCTTAATGGCCTTTAGAATCTGAACGTGTAAGTACACTATATTGTGGACAGAAAGTTTGTAATCAAGGGTTCTTTAGAAAGCCATGAATTCCAAAGAACAACTCAATTATGTTTTCACAAACTATTCCATGCTAACTCGAAGAGCAATAAGCTTTGAAACTAAACACATTCAAAAACTGTTCGATTCTCTATTATAATTTGTTAAAAACTCTCTTGCTTGGGGACAAGCAAGGCACAAGTGTGGGGTGTTTGACAACGCCTAGTGATATCAAGTATTTTAGGCGTTGTTGAGCCCTGTTCTTGGTAAAATTATATCAAATATGCATGGGTATTCTCACTTTTCGTGTCAGGACTTGTCTGGAGAAAAAGAACAGATACAGGGACTAAAAGTGTACAAAAAGGAAAAAGTATGGAAAGAATGCAAAATCAAGAGAAGACGTACGCGCGCCGCGAATTTATCTCCTGCGCGACGCGGATGCAAGGCGGTGGAACACATTTAAATGACGAAAAAACGGGGAACGGATAAGTACGCGCGCCGCGGATTTCACATTTGCGCGGCGCGGTCACGAGAAATTTGCAACTATAAATAGAGGCATTTCCAGCCGAAAACCCTAGCAAAGACCTGGTGTAAACATCGACCTAGAAGCTCTTTGACTCGAGGATTCCATTTCAGAAGCTATAATTTGGTATTTTCATGTTTTAGATTTTATTTCATTTTAGTTAAACATTTGTAAGCTTTGAGTTGGATCTTTGGGTGTGACAACCATTGATCTTCAGCTTACGGTTCTGTTTTTAGTAGTTTTGGTTACTGATTTGATGTTTGGATATTGGTTTGAGTGAATGAAATCATTCGGTTACCTTAAATATTGATTTTTCGGTATTTCGGATGCTTGTTGGAGTTTTGATTGTTTGATTGTGATTGGATTTTGTTTGTGACCTGGTTAGGATTGTTTTTCCTTTGCTGAAAACAGTAGTTAACTTGGTTATATTGAGCATTAAATCTTGGCTATTAACTGTCTCATAGAACTGTTAGTTACTAGCTAGGTTATGCTTGCTTGGTTTTTGCTAGTTTGAATGCCTTCAATTGCTCCTGATTCAGAGATGTACTTCTGAATTCAGAAAGTAACTAGGTCATTTGGACATAGCTAAGCTTGGCTTGGGTGTTTGAATATTGTTCAAGGTAGAAAGATAGAAATTAGTTCCTCCGACTATAGCCGTGACACTATCAGTTGGTAATCTCTCATCTAGGCTGACCACGTAGCTCCTGTGGATCGACCCTGACTCCACTATACTAGTGAATGTTAGGTTATTTCTTATTTTTGACCGCATGACGACCTCTGCGTGCACGTCACCGCGCCTCAGAGCTCCGATCATCCGATGTTTTTCTCGCTCATTTCATTCCCGCTATCGATTTACGTCATTATAACTAGTTTTTACTTGTTAGAACGCCGCACCTCAAAGCTATCGATTTACGTCATTACAAATTTTTGTGAGTTATGCATGTAATACCAAATGATCACCTTAGAGGGGGTGGTCGGTGCGTAGGCTAACTTGTAGTGTATTTGGATCGAGTTAACAAGTGGAAATCAGTGAGAATGGGTTTGGATTTCGCAACAGTTGCTCACCGCGTCGCGCCCTGGTTCTTGGGCCATGCCGCGGTTCGATGGGAGAGACAAGGACTGATTTTGCAAAAAAAAATTTGTTTTGGCTGTCTTCTTTGGTGTAGATGTCTTTCAGACGTGATCATCCTTTTCTCCAGTTCCCCGAGGGACTGGAGAGTTCTGTCGAGTATGTTTCGAGGAGAGATGCACTTATCGGTCGCCGGGTTCTCGAGGCGATGATCATCGACCAGGATATTCTCAGGACGGCCAGACTCTGGGACGAGATCGAGCCCTTCCTTCATCGCACTTGGGTCGATGGGGAGGCTAATACATGTCATGGTTGGGACAGGCTCATGGCCAACCAGGATGATACCGTTTACACCGAGCTTCTCTTGGAGTTTCTTTCCACGGTCCGCTACGCACCGGCTTCAACAGAGGCTCGATCCAAGCTATTCCGATTTCGATTGGGGGGAGTTCCCAAGGAGTGCAGTCTCAGGGATTTCGGGAGACGCACAAGCATATACACGAAGGAGGACCTCCAGAGCCGTCACTTCACGCCGTTCCTTCATGTGTGTATTCAGGGACAGCCCGCGAGGGAGGCCAATGCTGCTATTTGGACACCATTATCTAATGTCTACTTCGAGGCGGAGTTGGCCAGGGAGAGCCAGCTCCGCAACCCGCTTCACCGGCTCATGCATCGTATCGTCACCACCTCTATCATGTAGAGGGAAGGGAGCGAGAAGGTGTGCGGTGAGGACATGACTTATATGTGGTGCTTCTCCACCCTACCAGGTTCATCCACCTCCCGTACGCCTTAGCAGTCTACCTATCCACACGGGCAGTGGGTGCGTCAGCCAACAGTCCTTTGACTGGCGGGCACTAGATTACCCGCCTGGCCAGATCTTACCGGTTACTCACTGCTGCCACCATGGCCTCCCTGACGGCGATTCCTCCAGTTCACACAACGGTGCGAGCCTTGGAGAACATGCATCTGATCCAGCAGCTACAGCCAGGGCGATATATGAGAGTAGCGACAGAGGCCGCCAGGGCACCCCGACCAGCCTATGAGGAGGGACCAGCCAGGCGAAGCCAGAGGGTAGCACCACCACCACAGCCACAACAGCAGGAGGAAGCGACAGCTCTCAGCCAATTGCAGGATCAGGTCGCTCGGATTGAAGATCAACTGCAGTGGATTGGGGAGGTACTTTTACAGATGGCCACTCAGCAGGGACAGCGCCCCCGACCATTCCCAGCCCGAGCCCACGATCACGAGGCAGGTCCTTCTAGGCCACCCGGTGGCGATTGATGTATTTTTTTGTTTTCTTTTGGGATATATGTACTGTACCTATGACACTATCTTTATTTTCTACTTTTATATATATTTTTTTCTGTTTGCATTTAATGTTTTTGTGAGTTATGCATGTAATACCAAATAAAGGAGTTGTTTCGAGCAAGTGTGGGGTCACCGTGCCCCATCCACTTGCCTTGACCACCAGCGTGTTCACTGTTGCGCTACAACTCCTGAATTCTGAGTCGAGGACTATTGTTCGTGTTTTTGTACCTGTGAAAATCGAGCAATCTACCGTCAAAGGGGTAACTCTTTCTCCCTAGTTCTGAAATATTTTTTGTACAACGGGGACGTTGTACGGTTTTAAGTGTGGGGTGTGGACGGTCAAAAGAGTGTTTTTTGAAATTTTTGCGGGAAAATACCAATTTTCAAAATTTTTAATAGGTTGTAATTTTGAAACGAATAGTTTGTGAATGTTTATAGGATTGTATTTTTCAAGAAATACTGTTTACTTGTTATCATGCTATGGGTTTAGTCAAATAAGTTGAGTTTTAAGAGTTAGAAGATTTGAGTGTTTTAGGATTGGAATTTAGGAAGGGACTGTCAATCTGTGGCCTCTGTTGTTCGAGCCGGTAGATCTGAAAAGGGTGGCCTCGAAAAAGGAATTTATGCACCCTACCACATAAGATCGTCTGGTTTGGGATGCTATTTCTGAAAGCTCGCTACACGGACAACATCGAAAGTCATGGACAGTTCTTTAATGGCCTTTAGAATCTGAATGAGTACGTACACTTCATTGTGGACAGAAAATTTGTAATCAAGGGTTCTTTAGAAAGTCATGAATTCCAAAGAATATTCCAATTATGTTTTTACAAACTATTTCACTCTAACTCTGGGGACAATAAGCTTTGAAATTGAACACATTCAAAAATTGTTTGAGTCTTTATTAGAATTTGTTAAAAACTCTCTTGCTTGGGGACAAGCAAGGCACAAGTGTGGGGTGTTTGACAACGCCTAATAATATCAAGTATTTTAGTCGTTGTTGATCCCTAATCATGGTGAATTTATATCATATAAGCTATGGTATTCTCACTTTTTGTGTCAGTGCTTGTTTGGAAAGAAATGATGTAAACAGGGACTAAAAGCTTACAAAATGGAAGAAGTTTGAATATAGAGACAAAACAGTCGAATTCGCATGCGCGCCGCGAGTATGTACAAGGGCGCGACGCGCTGACTCAGCAATGAGGCGGTGGAGAAGATTCAAATGCCAAAGAAACAGGGATAAACCAGCACACGCGCTGCGGAATCTAAGTGCGCGCGGCGCAGTCTTTTATTTTTCAAAACTATAAATAGAGGGTTCTAGGTCGAAAAAAGCAGTAAAGACCTGGCATAGGAACGACTCCCAAGGCTTCTTTGACTCCGAGTTTTAGTTTTCAGCAACCATAATTGGTATTTTATGTTTTCTTTTTTAATTTCCAATTAGTTTAGTAGCTTTGGTAGCTTTGGCTAGTGTTATTGGGTGTGACAACCATTGGCATTAGTTCTTGGTTTCTTAATTTTATGTTTTATGTTTTGGAACAAGTGGATCTGAGTTTTTAATAGTTAATAATTCGGTTAGTGTTAAATGCTCTTTTTATAGTTTTTATGCTTTTGGATGCAATTGGATGTTTGAATGTGTGATTGTGTTGATTTGATCTTGATTACTTCTGAATTATACTTCTGATTTCAGTAAGTGATTAGGGTTAGTTATTGGTTTTGGTTCTAGTTTAGTTGATGCTTGAGTTGGAATTGTTGGATGTTTGTGATTTTGGAATTCTTTTTGGTAAAAGTAGGAAACTAGATCCTCTGGCTATAGAGTGACACTACAGTTGGTAATCTGTTGCCTACCTTGACCACGTAACTCTTGTGGATCGACCCTGACTACCACTATACTAGTGTGTGTTAGGTTTATTTTACTATTTTTAACCACATGACGACCTAGGCGTGTCAACGTCTATATATGACTATATGTGTATAATGTATGTATGTATATATGTATAACATATGTATATGTATGTATGTGTTTAAGGTTTAGGGTTTAACGTTTACAGTTAAGTGTTTGAAGTTTAGGGTTTAAGGTTTAAGGTTTAAAGCTAAGTGTTTGAAGTTTAGGGTTTAAGGTTTAAGGTATGCATGAGTTTATGGTTCAGTATTTAAAGTTTCGGGTTTGTGTGCATGTATATATATATATATATATATATATATATATATATATATATATATATATATATATATATATATATATATATATATATATATATATATATATATATATATATATATATATGTGTGTGTGTGTGTGTGTAAGCATGTGTGTATAGGCTTCAGGGTTTCATAATTAAGGTTTAGAGCTTATGTGAAAGTGCATATACGTTTATATGCATCGGTATGCATATATGTTTGTATGTATGTATTAATGTATGTATGTATGTATGTATAAATGTATGTATCTATGTATATGCATGCATATTATATGTATATGTATCCACTAGCATGTGGGTATAGGGTTTAGGGTTTAGTATGTGTATGCGTATATATATATATATATATATATATATATATATATATATATATATATATATATATATATATATATATATATATATATATATATATATATATATATATATGTGTGTGTGTGTGTGTGTGTGTGTGTGTATGTATCTGTATGTGTTTAAGGATTAGGGTTTAAGGTTCAATGTTTAAGGTTTAAGGTTCAGTGTTTAAGGTTTAGGGTTAAGGTGCATGTATATATGTATGTCTAAGCATGTGAGTATAGGGTTTATGGTTTCGTGATTAAGGTATGTGTGTATGTATATGCATGCATGTATATTGTACTTATATGTTTAAGCATATGAGTCTTATATATATATATATATATATATATATATATATATATATATATATATATATATATATATATATATATATATATATATATATATATATATATATATATATATATATATATATATATATATATATATATATATATATATATATATATATCCATGTTCATATAAGAACAATTAAGAGGTTAAGAACTCTTAGCAACTAATATAACCCTTTGGATATTTTTAAGTTTTGATTAATGACCACAAATGGAGCATGGTACTCATTTTGATAACATTAGCATAAAAAATGTTAGGATTTTTACAGTTTAACACACAACAATCAGGCAACGGAAGACAAAATAGATTAAATCCCAAAACTGAGCAGATTATTAACCAGTATCATATCATGTTCATAATCAAGATCATCAGTTCCTAACAGTTACATCAACAATAAGATGAATTAGATTCATACCTTTTGTTTGGATGTTAAAGATCCAAACCAGAAGAACAAGCAGACAGAAACTTCTTCAGGATGAATTAATCGATCTAGAAACCCTTGGAGGGACAATGGAATTTGACATAGAGGAGGGGCAGAGGGTTTTTAGGAGGTGGCGGCTCACAAGGAGATTGGGATGCGTTAGGGATGCACCATAAGGCCTCTATTTATAGCGCATGGGCTCCTAGGGTTTCAAACTTAGGAGCCATTTGGCGGCTGCACCCCCTGGACTTGTTCTATTAATTAGTTATAATCGAATCCATTAATTAATTTCTATAAATTAATTATAGAAGTAATTTATCAATTAAATCTTGATCCAATTTTTGATTAATTAATTTCTCAATCATCCCTCTATTGTTTCTGCTACTGATTGTTTTTACTGGGCCTTGAGGGCAACCCAAATAGGACCATGCTATTATTAAAAATATCACCACAGTTGATGACCTTGGACATATTTCCAACAGTCTTTCGCTTGGACATATCGTCAACTTGGTTTGGTCTAATACTTTCAGATAATCAGCGGAGAGTGTAATATCCAATACAACTGCCAAACTCTGATCAAAGATACGATCACAAGACGACCCCTAGATAAGAGATCAATTATTCCTCTGTTCTACAAGATATCTTTTATGAACCTGTGACATGGATAACGGTCAATTCCCAAAAGTTTAAATTTCGTTTCTCGATACAGATTTATGATGACCAAATCAGACTACTTAATCGAACACATCAATCTAGTTAGATCCCGGCCGAGCGCTTTGGTGTCAACATCAAATCATCGAGGGTCCGCGGATATCGCTTCTCCTTGTTAGGTCAGAAGGAACAGATAAGCTTTGACTATATATTCTGGCCTATTTTAGCATGCCATACCCGAACAGTCCCGTTAAAGCTACCAGTTACGGTTAGCATTTGAGAAAGTCGACGTTTGATAGAATCATAGTACAGATCCCTTATGTATCTTGGTTTGAAGAATAAGACATATTATCATCCAAGATTACTTGTGACTAAATCCATGAAGTAATCTCTAGGTGCAGGTTGTTCCAATACCTAAATCTCTACCAAGCACTCATGAGGGTTAGTTGCAATCACCATGTTATGTTTAATCTATATAGACAATCTACTGACGCTCATGACAGTCTTTTTAAATCACTACTTGCCTCCAAGAGTACCGTCGACTATGGAAGTTTGAGTAAATTAATACTCGGGAAGCGGGTTCTAAACATGCTAAAGTGAAACACAATGTTAAAACTATGCGAATGGCAACCACTCAGCTTATTACCAAGTCTCCACGTGATAATCACCAATTCATATATATTTTAATATTGTTTATGCTTTTCTTGGTTCTATTAAACTTATAATTAAGATTTCATTTGTCTATATACCCAAATGACCTTCATTTTGTCAATGTACCCAAAATGACCTTCATTTTGTCTTTGTGTCAACATCATTGCAGATAATCTGATCGAACATTCTTCTGATGGTACCTTAATGTGTCATATTTACTTTTCTCTCCCAACTCAATCTTTGGAAAATGGCGTTATTCCCTGAGTATGCATTTTGACTTTTGGGTTCCCGCACTCTTGGTGTCCAGAAGATTTCAAGGTGTTCATGATGTTGAGGAAAACCATCAAGATACCAATGAAACTCTTCAACCATGAAGTTTTTAGTAATATCAGTTGTTGCAAATACTTAAACTCTTCTGTAGATTTAATAATTTCATATCTGGAACTCTTTTCAAATTATTATTATATTCTCCCCAACTACACCTCTTTGTGTGCTTTAATAATCTGTCTAGTGACTTTTGCCAGGTTTGTCCTGAAACTATCAGGATAAGTTCATGACACTTATGAGTGATCCAATAGCAAAAGCTCATGGGATCCAACTTACTTTGTTATGAACTTCTTCAGTGTTAGAGGATTACTTTGGTCATGACACTTATGACTGATCCAATAGTAGAAGCTCATTGGATTATACTTAAAAATTTGGCTAAGTCCCTTCAGACGTTTTAAACTATCTCTATAGATTCTTATACCACGTGTGTATATTGTATCTCCTTTAGTCCTTTTATAGCGGAAAATTTCTTAAAGCCAAGTCATTACACTTTGTAACAATAAGAAATTGTTTCGTATAAGCAGTATGTCACTGACATACGTTGATAGACAGACTACAATAATACTCCCACTAGCCTTGACATAATTATAAACCTCTTTCATGTTTCACAAAATCCAAACATTTGGCATATTTTTTGACTGCAATATCCTATCTTGCGAGGTGCTCGTTAGATTCTCTAGATGAATGTTTGGAGCTATCTACATTCTGTTCGGATATATTGGCATGTTAAAAACCTCTTGGTTTCGCCTTACACCCAACCCCTATGTTTTCCATTCAAGGAAATCGGTTCATACAATCCAATCTTGTTGTGACTCATGAAGTTCAGTTGCAGCAAACAATATCTTTACAGATTCATTCTTAGCTCCTGTTGAGAGTGCTTTTCTCAGAATCAATTGAGTCTGAGCATTGCCCTACTCAACCAGTTTATCTTTGAATGTGAGTACATTCCTATCTATGTTTTTCTATTGAAGATTCAATTACTCCCACTGGTTTTTAAGCAAGGTGTAAGATCAGTCAAACTAATACACAGACTAAGTATCGCCTTTTCATATCCTCTTATTTGGTGGTAACTGGGCTCACCAATGCTTCCATGTAGCTAGGTTACTCATATGTATCAACTTAGTGTTTTACGATTAATCAGTGTATCACCTATTAGTAATATGAGACAATAATACGTCATGAAAGTGATCAATACTACTGGATTTGAAAAGACGAGGAAAGTATGTCAAGTACTTCTCTTAACGGAAATCTGATCCCTAGTTAAGTCCTAGTTTTGACTAAAGGTTCCTTCATTGGTTAATCCTTGAATCTCTTCAAAATTGCTCTTACTCCCAGTGGTTCCTTAGAATGTGAGCTCTTTCCAAAGAAAGACTCTTTATTCGAGATACAAACACTCATTCTCGAGTGACTTGTAAAACAAGTGTCCAAGGCACTTGTAGGATGACCAATGAAACGACACAACCGATTGGGTTTAGGCTAGTTATGAGGTTCAGATGAATACTACATGACCCCGGACCTTTAGATTTCAGATGGTGTCTGTGCAACCTACTTAATCTAAGATGTGGTTTTAAATTAGTTTTGGTTTTATGGTCTAACTGATCAGAATATCTAATCATTTGAAACGAATTGGAAGTGTATCCCAAATCATTTCAAACAATGTTCGATTTCTCCTTTTATAACACCGCAGTGTCTATTTGAAGGAGATGACGTGTCACACCCCCAAACCGTAATGGCGGAAACGTTCGAGGGTGGATGACTTCATGAACAATATCATATCAAAGTTGAATAATAGTGATTCCAAGCAAAACAACCATCATTATATAATTGCAAATGTTACATCGTTTAAAAGTTGCATGTTTCAAATACAATTACAAATGATATCAAAATAAACAAAAACGACGTCGTAACGTCCCTTCAAATAACGCTGGAGGTTTACCTTATCAATTTCCTGGGAATACAAGTAATTTGAAAGAGTGTCAACAATTAAGTTGGTGAGTTCATAAGATTTGCGTAAGAAATGTCATTTGTTTATAAACAATAGTATTGAAAACCAAGAAAATCCAGCATTTTCTCATAAAAATGTCTAAGTCTTTAAATCCCAAAGACTAAAATGTAATGTGTAAATTGTAGTGTAAAATTCCTTAGAAATGTATGTTTCCATGTAAACAATTTATAAAAATATTAAGTTGATTATTTTCCCCATGTGAGATACCCTTATAACCATACTGTGACTAGTTGGCATGCTGCGACGTTCTTCAGGCGTCGGAATGTTAGACATTTGGACACCTCAGACCTGCCGGTCTAGCTGTAGCTAGCAGCTCAGGTGCAGGGTTGTCAAGCCCGTATAGATCTATACTCAAATATCGCGCTCTCTTACCGAGACTCTGGTTATAAATTTCAAGACTTATAGTAGGTACTTATAGAAGTACTGTGAAGATTCATCTCACAAAAATGTATGTATTTCAATCAACTTGTTTACGTAAGATTTGTATATAAACACCCTTGTAATCATCCATTATCATTTTCCCATGATATTATAGAAATGTTTAATAATTATATAATTTTATATAATTATTTTTGTCGTAATAATCTTATGTTCATAAACTATTCCAATAATAGTCTATTTTTAGTGTTCCGTCGTAATAATCATATTTTGCGAATAATAACGAATTAACTTATTCAAACGATTATAAATATCATCTTTTAATCGCGGTAAATCTCGGTAAATCGCGGAAAATAGCGGTAAATCGCGGCGATTTTATCGGTACCGCTGTTTTCCACCGCTAAACTGAACCGCGATTATCTTGACCACCGCGAACCGCGATACCGGCACTATACCGGTGCTATACCGGCGCGATTAACTGCATAGCTCACAAAAATGGTGAAATAACTTGGTTATAACCATTTTTGCTAGAAAATGATATTTCTCGGTTACAAAAACGTAGTTTTTATTAGTTTTCGTTTTTATGACTTTTATGTCAAAAATCTAGTGTTTTACACACTTTATTTATAGTCTCGTATTTTTCACACAAACATAACATGTCATAATGTTTATAACACATGGATCTAACCATTTCTCATGTCAAGATCATTGGTACACAACTTCTAGTTTTCATATTTATGACATTTTTATCCAAGATCTAGCATTTTTACACATTTTCTTTATAGTTTGGGAACTTTTACACCAACATTATATATCATTATGATCATCATACATAGAACTATCCATATATCATATCAAGAACATTTTTACACAACAACTAGTTTTATAAACTTGTGTAAATCATCATTTTTAGCATTTAAACATATGTAAACTTGGATAAAACAACATTAATAGTATTTAAACTTGTATTCTCCCCAAAAAGGTTTGAAAAGATGAAAATGAGGGGTATGAACTCACCCTTGTAGCGTGCTTGGCTTACAAACTAGGCAATTCTTGAAAGATCGGTGGTAGGAATGAAGATCCAAGCCTTGAAGCT
Organism: Cichorium intybus; assembly: GCA_023525715.1. Lineage (NCBI taxonomy): Eukaryota > Viridiplantae > Streptophyta > Magnoliopsida > Asterales > Asteraceae > Cichorium > Cichorium intybus. The sequence goes on from JAKNSD010000027.1 coordinate 60,477, forward strand.
CGGAGGACCCTTGGACAATGCTATTACCCAATGGTTTTTCATAGATGTTAGTATGTGTAAATGGTGTAAAACTTGTGTAATATAGATTAGAATCATAAGATGAAGGTGTCTTACCACTTGGACTTGCAAAAGCACTTGGAAATGAAGGTGTGTGATGGTGTTGGATGGTGGCGGGTTGGAAGAGAGGAAGAGAGGGAGAGAGTTGGATCCGAGAGGAGAAGGGGAGAGATGTAGGAGAGGAATGAGCTAGTTTTCTCAAATGAGTGTATCATGGCATAAAAGTTAAAGTTTGATTTTGTGTACTTGTTTAATCCTAGCATCATCCTTGCCTAGATTTGGGAATAGTAACCAAGCATTTGAGATTTGATGGCTTGGGTGGCTTGTGGCTGCCGATGGGGGAGGGGTAGGGGGTGGGGTGGGTTAGTTTTTATAAAAATAGCAATATACTTATAAAAATAGGTGATTTTTATAAAATTGTAAGACGTTTTAGTAAAACTTTATGCGTTTTTGACGAAACGAAGTTCTAAATAATTATTTTGTATAAAAACATTGTCAAACATTTATTTTGAATGAATGATAACTCGTTGGATGTCGAAATACGCGTCTAAACGCATTATTCTTCCGGTTTCGCGATTTTTGGCATTTTACCGGAAATTGAATTTGGCTTTGAAATTAAATACTAGACATTATTACGTTCCATATTATATCAATTGTTATTTCATATTTGATGTTTAAGGCACCACATTTTGTATTTTGAGTCCAAACCCTGTGTACATTTATCCGTTCACAGCGATTTAATGGTTGTAACTTTCACACACGAACTCCGTTTTCGACGTTCTATATATCCACAGGTTCGTATTTACGAGTAGATCGTTCTATGAATATTATTATTCTCAAAATAATAATTGTACGATTATCAAATTTTTACGCCACAGTAGTTTATTGTCTGTATTTTCGATGTTTACTCGATAATTGTTTTGAATTAGCATACGTAGTATTATAATATTTAATAATTCATAGCAAAAGTTATGGAAAATAACTTTTCAACACATGGATTTACGTACACTTCATTTGGCTACAGTTGAATTTTGTTGACCAAAATTTACAATTGTCACATCATCTACCCGTTAGAAAGAATTTTGTCCCGAAATTTAGCTCTTGAGTAGATCCTCAAGGGTTTGGGAAGAGATGTGGATAATTTTGTTTCATTTGGTCTTCACGCTCCCAAGTAAATTCTGGTCCACGTTTAGCGCTCCAGCGGACTTTCACTATTGGTATACGGCTTTGTTTCGTTCTCTTGACTTCTCTGTCCATGATCTCCACGGGTTCTTCTACAAACTGGAGATTCTCATTCACCTCGATCTCGACGAGCGGAATGACAAGTGTCTCATCGGACAGCCACTTCTTTAGGTTAGATACATGAAAAGTGGGATGGACATTGCTGAGCTCTCGTGGTAGTTGGAGTTTGTAGGCTACTGGGCCGATCCTAGCAAGGATCTCAAAGGGCCCAATGTATCTGGGGTTCAGTTTCCCACGCTTTCCAAAGCGTATCATTCCCTTCCATGGTGAGACCTTCAACAACACTCGATCGCCAACCTGGAATTCCAAAGGTTTGCGTCGATTGTCTGCGTAACTCTTTTGTCGGTCACGAGATGCTTTCAATCGTTCACGGATCTGAACGATTTTCTCCGTCGTTTCTCGTATGATCTCCGGACCGGTGAGCGTGCTGTTACGTACTTGACCTCTGGCTAATTGAGTATCACCTACTTCAGCCCAGCACAGAGGGGACCTGCACTTGCGTCCATATAAAGCTTTGAATGGGGCAACTTTGATGCTGGTGTGGTAGCTGTTGTTGTATGAAAACTCAATAAGTGGTAAGTGGGTGTCCCACGCCTTACCAAAGTCTATCACACAAGCTCTCAACATGTCTTCCAGCGTTTGAATGGTCCTTTCACTTTGCCCGTATGTCTGTGGATGGTACGCTGTACTCATGTCGAGTCTGGTTCCCAAGGCTTTTTTCAATGATTGCCAAAATCGTGAAGTGAATCGACTATCTCTATCTGAGATAATCGAAATTGGGGCACCATGCAATCGTACTTTTTTCTTGATGTACGTCCTTGTAAGTTTCTCCATCTTGTCGGTCTCCTTGATTGGCAGGAAGTGAGCGGATTTGGTTAACCTATCGACGATTACCCATATGGTGTCTAACCCACCAGTTGTCATGGGTAATTTGGTTATGAAGTCCATAGTTATCCGCTCCCACTTCCACTCGGGTATTTCTGGTTGTTGTAGTAAACCCGAGGGCTTTTGGTATTCTACTTTAACCTTGGCGCAAGTCAGGCACTTGCCTACTAAGTAGTCAGGCACTTGCCCAAAGTCTATCATATATCCGGGTGCTACCAAAATGTATCTAGATCTCCGAGAGGGTTACTGGTGGCATGGAATGAAGAATGATGTAGCCCAGTATGTAGAGGAATGTATGACCTGCTGGAAGGTCATGGCAGAACACCAGAAACCGCTTGGGAAGTTGCAACCATTGGAGATTCCTGAATGGAAATGAAAGCATCTGACCATGGATTTCATCACTAAGCTTCCTACGACTGCCCGTGGAGCTGATACTATTTGGGTGATTGTCGACCGTCTGACTAAGAGCGCTCACTTTTTTGCCATAAAAGAGAGCTCATCTGCGAAGAAGTTGGCTGAGATCTTTGATCAAGAGATTGTCTCATTGCATGGTGTGCCCGTTTCTATTGTCTCCGGCCGTGACACTCGATTTACCTCTCGGTTTTGGTAGAAATTTCAGGAAGAGATGGGTACACGATTACACTTTAGCACAGCCTTCCACCCGCAGACAGACGGACAGAGTGAGAGGACAATTCAAACACTGGAAGACATGCTTCGGGCATGTGAGATCGATTTTGGGGGTAGTTGGGATGATCACCTGCATTTAGCCGAGTTCTCCTATAACAACAGTTATCACTCAAGCATTAAAATGCCCCCGTATGAAGCTTTGTATGGAAGGAAGTGTAGGACGCCTGTTTGTTGGGGCAAGGTAGGGCAGAGGGTACTTGGGAGTACCAAAATCGTGCGATAAACTACGGAGAAGATACAGGTGATACGAGACCATTTGGTCATGGCAAGGAGTCGTCAGAAGAGCTATGCCGACAAAAGACGCTCCGACCTTGAATTTCAGGTGGGAGATTCCGTTTTGTTAAAGGTCTCTCCCTGGAAAGGTGTGATTCATTTCCGGAAGCGGGGAAAGCTTGGACCACGATTCATTGGGCCTTACAAGGTCATTGCTCGCGTTGGGGAAGTGGCCTATCGTTTGGAGTTACCTGATGAGCTTAGCCTGATCCATGACACTTTCCACGTTTCTCAGTTACGGTAATATGTTGTTGATGATACCATGGTGGTACCATTGGAGGATATCCAGATTGATGAGTGTCTCAACTATGTTGAGCAACTAGTTGCGATTCTAGATCGGGAAACGAAGACCCTTCGGAACAAAACTATAACTTTGGTTATGGTTCAGTGGCGACATAGACGGGGTTCGGAATGGACGTGGGAACCGGAAGACGAGATGAGGACTCATTACCCAGATTTATTTGTGGGCGATGACTTCGAGGACGAAGTCTGTTCCTAGAGGGGGAGAGTTGTAACGCCCGGTTTTTCCCGATACGTTTATTTTATTTATTTAATTAATTATGAGATCTTATATTAATTTACTTAATTAAGATCTGATTAATTAAAATATTGGGCTTATAATTATTGCCATCTTTTAATCGTATAATTAAGTCCATGGGTTTTATAGCCAAACCCAATTAGAGCTTAAGTATTTTCTAGCCCAAAGGCTTAAGTGCTTAGCCCATTTAACATAGTATATTAGGGCTCAAAACCCTAATTTCCTTCATTTCACTCCCTCCCTCTCCCTCACGGCTCTCTCTCTCTCTCTCCCTCTGTATCTCTCTTTATTCCCGGATTTGAGAACACAGCCGCAGTGTTTTGACAATTCCCGGAGATTGAAAGGTTGGATCGCCACGAAACTTTAACCGAAGGTTACCAAGACATATATGAAGGCTCTAACCGCAGGTATTTTGATTTCAAGGTATAGATATTGAGTTATGAATTTTGCAACATAACCTAGGGTTTTTGTCAGATTTCACTGCTGAGTCTCCCTTCTTGTAAAAATCATATATCGAGTTCTAGGACTCAAATGGACCCAAAACCAGTGCCCAAAGTTCACAAATTTAGTTGCGTAACTTTCTTAAGAATACCACTCTCGCTGAAAAGGATTTATCTATGGGCAACAACAGCTTCTTTTCTGTTTGGTCTAATCCGGGTCTGCTGTGATATGTCATTTTATTTTTATCATTTCTAGGGCTTGGGAAATGATCCAGAGTGATTCCAAGTTCCCACATGTACATTACATATTAAATTAACGATCTGAAAAAGATGGGATGTTAATTATCATTATAACTCAGTTAGAAAGGATCCACACTCCAGATCAGTCGACATCACCAGCTTATATTGGTTCTGTGATTGTCCACAATGTGAATTTTATATCAAGAGCTTGGGAAACCATTTTTAATCGATTCCAACTCTACGACTTGTATTTATGTGTCTTTTGTTCCTCTAATTTTTGGTTTGGGCTAATTCCACCCACAACTTGGGTAGAGTTGACCAACATCACCTGACTGTCCGTTTGAAGACAGCAGAGATATGTCTTTTTGTAAATTTTATATGTCTTTCATCATTTGGAGTTAGGGGGAGTTCTTTATGGTTCTGGAAACCTAAGTCATTGTAGTTCTTGAAAAGAATTATTTAAGCCTATGCTTCTGTTTTATATTTTGGAGTAATTCAGTCTTGAGCAGCAGGTCTGCTTTAGAGACCTTGCTGTGATTACTCTTTTCTCATTCCTTAGTTTCATAATTTCATCCTTCTAACCTTTAGTCTTAATTAGGTAAAGTATTGAAGTTTGCACAAGCTCGGTAGCCATATATTGACTTCTATATGTTATATCACTCACTCAAGGTGAGTTCCCTCACACCGTTGTATTAATGTTTATGTTTGCTAGTTAGCTCGTGTGTGATTGTTTAGATTTAATATTTAAAGCATGCTATATTATTATTATAAAATCGTACATGTGCACTGTATGTAATTGATTATTACTATGAGGGGTAGTTAGGTAAGATCACCAACGTTATACTCTTTATGAGGTGCGGGGATCGGGGCCAAAGGATACGGGATTTACCCGGTGCGGCTCAAACCTACAAGTCCGCCCTATTTTATATAAGCACTGATTCGTTCTTTGCTTAGTTTTTATAATTATAATTGGAAATGGATTAGGGCTGGTAAATGTGAATATTAATATGATGTTTGTGTTTGAATTCACTAAGCTTTTGCTTACGGTTTCCCTAAACATTTTTCAGGTGTTAAGATCAAGGAGGCTCAGGCTTGATTGGAGCACCGGGATTGCCACTACTAGGAGTTTTATTTATTTGGGACTATGTCATGTTATGCTTCCGCACATTACTTTAGTATTTTGCCATGTTTTGGGTTTTGAGCTACTTATTTATTTTGGAAACTTATAATTATTTTTATAAAAGTTATCTTTGAAAGTTATAATATTTTGAGAAAAATTTTAGGGTGTTACAACCTCTTTCATGTTTTACAAAATCCAAACATTTGGCATATTTTTTGACTGCAATATCCTATCTTGCGAGGTACTCGGTAGATTCTCTAGATGAATCTTTGGAGCTATGTACATTCTGTTCGGATATATTGGCATGTTAAAAACCTCTTGGTTTCGCCTTACACCCAACCCCTATGTTTTCCATTCAAGGAAAGCGGTTCATACCATCCAATCTTGTTGTGACTCACGAAGTTCAGTTGCAGCAAACAATATCTTTATAGATTCATTCTTAGCTCCTATTGAGAGTGCTTTTCTCAGAATCAATTGAGTCTGAGCATTGCCCTACTCAACCAGTTTATCTTTGAATGTGAGTATATTCCTATCTATGTTTTTCTATTGAAGATTCAATTACTCCCACTGGTTTTTAAGCAAGGTGTAAGATCAGTCAAACTAATACACAGACTAAGTTTCGCCTTTTCATATCCTCTTATTTGGTGGTAACTGGGCTCACCAATGCTTCCATGTAGCTAGGTTACTCATATGTATCAACTTAGTATGAGGTTCAGATGAATACTACATGACCCCTGACCTTTAGATTTCAGATGGTGTCTGTGCAACCTACTTAATCTAAGATGTGGTTTTAAATTAGTTTTGGTTTTATGGTCTAACTGATCAGAATATCTAATCATTTGAAACTAATTGGAAGTGTATCCCAAATCATTTCAAACAATGTTCGATTTCTCCTTTTATAACACCGCAATGTCTATTTGAAGGAGATGACGTGTCACACCCCCAAACCGTAATGGCGGAAACGTTCGAGGGTGGATGACTTCATGAACAATATCATATCAAAGTTGAATAATAGTGATTCCAAGGAAAACAACCATCATTAAATAATTGCAAATGTTACATCGTTTAAAAGTTGCATGTTTCAAATACAATTACAAATGATATCAAAATAAACAAAAACGACGTCGTAACGTCCCTTCAAATAACGCTGGAGGTTTACCTTATCAATTTCCTGAGAATACAAGTAATTTGAAAGAGTGTCAACAATTAAGTTGGTGAGTTCATAAGATTTGTGTAAGAAATGTCATTTGTTTATAAACAATAGTACTGAAAACCAAGAAAATCCAGTATTTTCTCATAAAAATGTCCAAGTCTTTAAATCCCAAAGACTAAAATGTAATGTGTAAACTGTAGTGTAAAATTTCTTAGAAATGTATGTTTCCACGTAAACAATTTATAAAAATATTAAGTTGATTATATTCCCCATGTGAGATACCCTTATAACCATACTGTGACTAGTTGGCATGCTGCGACGTTCTTCAGGCGTCGGAATGTTAGACATTTGGACACCTCAGACCTGCCGGGCAGGTCTAGCTGTAGCTAGCAGCTCAGGTGCGGGGTTGTCAAGCCCCGTATAGATCTATACTCAAATATCGCGTTCTCTTACCGAGATTCTGGTTAAAAATGTCAAGACTTATAGTAGGTACTTATAGAAGTACTGTGAAGATTCATCTCACAAAAATGTATGTATTTCAATCAACTAGTTTATGTAAGATTTGTATATAAAAACCCTTGTAATCATCCATTATCATTTTTCCTATGATATTATAGAAATGTTTAATAATTATATAATTTTATATAATTATTTTTGTCGTAATAACCTTATGTTCATAAACTATTCCAATAATAGTCTATTTTTAGTGTTCCGTCGTAATAATCATATTTTACGAATAATAACGAATTAACTTAGTCAAATGATTATAAATATCATCTTTTAAGTTATTTCTCACAAAATTGTGAAATAACTTGGTTATAACCATTTTTGCTAGAAAATGATATTTCCCGGTTACAAAAACGTAGTTTTTATTAGTTTTCGTTTTTATGACTTTTATGTCAAAAATCTAGTGTTTTACACACTTTATTTATAGTCTCGTATTTTTCACACAAACATAACATGTCATAATGTTTATAACACATGGATCTAACCATTTCTCATGTCAAGATCATTGGTACACAACTTCTAGTTTTCATATTTATGACATTTTTATCCAAGATCTAGCATTTTTACACATTTTATTTATAGTTTGGGAACTTTTACACCAACATTATATATCATTATGATCATCATACATAGAAGTATCCATATATCATATCAAGAACATTTTTACACAACAACTAGTTTTATAAACTTGTGTAAATCATCATTTTTAGCATTTAAACATATGTAAACTTGGATAAAACAACATTAATAGTATTTAAACTTGTATTCTCCCCCAAAAAGGTTTGAAAAGATGAAAATGAGGGGTATGAACTCACCCTTGTAGCGTGCTTGGCTTACAAACTAGGTAGTTCTTGAAAGATCGGTGGTAGCAATGAAGATCCAAGCCTTGAAGCTCGGAGGACCCTTGGACAATGCTATTACCCAATGGTTTTTCATAGATGTTAGTGTGTGTAAATGGTGTAAAACTTGTGTAATATAGATTAGAATCATAAGATGAAGATGTCTTACCACTTGGACTTGCAAAAGCACTTGGAAATGAAGGTGTGTGATGGTGTTGGATGGTGGCGGTTGGAAGAGAGGAAGAGAGGGAGAGAGTTGGATCCGAGAGGAGAAGGGGAGAGATGTAGGAGAGGAATGAGCTAGTTAGTTCTCAAATGAGTGTATCATGGCATAAAAGTTAAAGTTTGATTTTGTGTAATTGTTTAATCCTAACATCATCCTTGCCTAGATTGGGAATATTAACCAAGGATTTGAGATTTGATGGCTTGGGTGGCTTGTGGCTGCCGATGGGGGAGGGGTAGGGGGTGGGGTGGGTTAGTTTTTATAAAAATAGCAATATACTTATAAAAATAGGTGATTTTATAAAATTGTAAGACGTTTTAGTGAAACTTTATGCGTTTTTGACGAAACGAAGTTCTAAATAATTATTTTGTATAAAAACATTGTCAAACATTTATTTTGAATGAATTATAACTCGTTGGATGTCAAAATACGCGTCTAAACGCAGTATTCTTCCGGTTTCGCGATTTTTGGCATTTTACCGGAAATTGAATTTGGCTTTGAAATTAAATACTAGACATTATTACGTTCCATATTATATGAATTGTTATTTCATATTTGATGTTTAAGGTACCACATTTTGTATTTTGAGTCCAAACCCTGTGTACATTTAACCGTTCACAGCGATTTAATGGTTGTAACTTTCACATACGAACTCCGTTTTCGACGTTCTATATATCCACAGGTTCGTATTTACGAGTAGATCGTTCTATGAATATTATTATTCTCAAAATAATAATTGTACGATTATCGAAGTTTTATGCCACAGTAGTTTATTGTCTGTATTTTCGATGTTTACTCGATAATTGTTTTGAATTAGCATACGTAGTATTATAATATTTAATAATTCATAGCAAAAGTTATGGAAAATAACTTTTCAACACATGGATTTACGTACGCTTCATTTGGCTACAGTTGACTTTTGTTGACCAAAATTTACAATTGTCACATCATCTACCCGTTAGAAAGAATTTCGTCCCGAAATTTAGCTCTTGAGTAGATCCTCAAGGGCTAGGGAAGAGATGTGGATACTTTTGTTTCATTTGGTCTTCACGCTCCCAAGTAAATTCTGGTCCACGTTTAGCGCTCCAGCGGACTTTCACTATTGGTATACGGCTTTGTTTCGTTCTCTTGACTTCTCTGTCCATGATCTCCACGGGTTCTTCTACAAACTGGATATTCTCATTCACCTCGATCTCGACGAGCGGAATGACAAGCGTCTCATCGGACAGACACTTCTTTAGGTTAGATACGTGAAAGGTGGCATGGACATTGCTGAGCTCTCGTGGTAGTTGGAGTTTGTAGGCTACTGGGCCGATCCTAGCAAGGATCTCAAAGGGCCTAATGTATCTGGGGTTCAGTTTCCCACGCTTTCTAAAGCGTATCATTCCCTTCCATGGTGAGACCTTCAACAACACTCGATCGCCAACCTGGAATTCCAAAGGTTTGCGTCGTTTGTCTGCGTAACTCTTTTGTCGGTCACGAGATGCTTTCAATCGTTCACGGATCTGAACGATTTTCTCCATCGTTTCTCGTATGATCTCCGGACCGGTGAGCGTGCTGTTAGGTACTTGACCTCTGGCTAGTTGAGTATCACCTACTTCAGCCCAGCACAAAGGGGACCTGCACTTGCATCCATATAAAGCTTCGAATGGGGCAACTTTGATGCTGGTGTGGTAGCTGTTGTTGTATGAAACCTCAATAAGTGGTAAGTGGGTGTCCCACGCCTTACCAAAGTCTATCACACAAGCTCTCAACATGTCTTCCAGCGTTTGAATGGTCCTTTCACTTTGCCCGTATGTCTGTGGATGGTACGCTGTACTCATGTCGAGTCTGGTTCCCAAGGCTTTTTGCAATGATTGCCAAAATCGTGAAGTGAATCGGCTATCTCTATCTGAGATAATTGAAATTGGCGCACCATGCAATCGTACTATTTCCTTGATGTACGTCCTTGTAAGTTTCTCCATCTTGTCGGTCTCCTTGATTGGCAGGAAGTGAGCGGATTTGGTTAACCTATCGACGATTACCCATATGGTGTCTAACCCACCAGTTGTCATGGGTAATTTGGTTATGAAGTCCATAGTTATCCGCTCCCACTTCCACTCGGGTATTTCCGATTGTTGTAGTAAACCCGAGGGCTTTTGGTATTCTACTTTAACCTTGGCGCAAGTCAGGCACTTGCCCACGTAAGTAGCAATTTCTGCCTTCATGTTTGGCCACCAATACAGTTTCTTGAGGTCCAGGTACATCTTGTCGGACCCATGATAAACAGAATATCTAGTCTAGTGAGCTTCATTCATGATAATGTCTCTGTATCTGCCGAATCTCGGGGTCCAAATTCGGTTCATGAGGTAACGAGCTCCGTCATCCTTAACTTCAAGGTTTTTATCCATCCCTCGCAAGGCTTCATTTGCGACATTCTTAGGTTTTAAGGCTTCTAGCTGCGCCTCCTTGATCTGAGTGGACAAATGGGAATGGATCGTTATTGACAGATACTTTACTCGGCGACCCGAGTACTCTTTCCGACTAAGGGCATCTGCCACCACGTTGGCCTTTCCTGGGTGATAACGAATTTCGCATTCATAATCACTTTGCAGCTCTACCCATCGTCGTTGTCTCATGTTGAGTTCTTTTTGGTTGAGGATATGCTGGAGACTCTTGTGGTCGGTGAAAACACTACACTTAGTGCCGTACAGGTAGTGTCTCCAGATCTTTAATGCGAATACTACTGCCCCCAGTTCAAGGTCATGTGTAGTGTAGTTGACCTCGTGAGTTTTAAGTTGTCTTGAAGCGTAGGCGATGACTTTTCCTCTTTGCATGAGTACGCAGCCCAGACCCTGGTTCGATGCATCGCAATAGACCACAAAGTCTTTTGTTCCTTCTGGAAGGGACAGAATAGGAGCGCTACACAAAGCTTTCTTTAAGGTCTGGAAGGCAGCGTCTTGTTTATCTTCCTATTTGAATGTTACACACTTCTGTGTCAGGGCAGTAAGTGGCTTCGCAATTTTGGAGAAATTCTGTATGAATCTTCGGTAATAGCGAGCAAGGCCCAAAAACTGGCGGAGTTCTTGGTGCTTCCCAGTTTTCGATGGCTTTGATTTTGGAGGGATCCACATGTATCCCTTCCTTGCTGACTACGTGGCCTAGAAAGTCCACCTTTCGAATCCAAAATTCGCATTTCGAAAATTTCGCATACAGCTTCTCTGCTCTTAATGTCTCCAAAACTTGTCATAGGTGTTGACTATGTTCCTCCTTACTTCGTGAATAGATAAGTATGTCGTCGATGAACACTATCACGAATTTATCTAGGTAAGGTCGGCATACGCGGTTCATCAGATCCATAAACACTGCGGGCGCATTAGTCAGTCCGAAGGGCATCACAACGAATTCATAATGGCCGTAGCGAGTTCTGAATGCCGTTTTAGGAACGTCTTCTTCTTGGACCATGAGTTGGTGATACCCCGACCTTAGATCGATTTTTGAGAAATAACTCGATCCTTGGAGTTGGTCGAAAAGGTCGTCAATTCGGGGTAACGGATACCGATTCTTGATAGTGAGCTTGTTCAATTCCCGATAGTCAATGCACATACGGAATGATCCATCCTTCTTCTTCACGAATAAGACCGGTGCTCCCCAAGGTGAGAAGCTCGGTCTGATGAACCCTTTACTTAGCAGTTCTTTTAGTTGGCTGGATAATTCTTGCATTTCTGCTGGGGCTAACCGGTATGGTGCTTTTGCTACTGGGTGGCTCCAGGGATCAAATCGATTCTGAACTCGACTTGTCGTGCGGGTGGAACTCCTGGAAGGTCTTCTAGGAATACGTCAGAAAAGTCGCAGACTTCAGGGATCTCTTTGATACTATTTACTTCTTTCTTCTTGTCAACAACGTAGGCTAGGAAGGCATGGTATCTTTTCTGTAGGTACTTTCGAGCTTTGATGCAAGACACGATTCGAAGGATGGTATTGGGTTTATCACCATAGACAACAAGGGTCTTGTCATCCGGCAGATGAAGTCGGATTCCTCGTTCGTAACACATGATGTCGGCATGATGGGGGATTAGCCAATCCATACCAACAATCACGTCAAAGCTTCCTATTCTAACAAGCATTAAGTCGATTTGAAAGGAGTGATCGTCCAGAGTAAGTGTACAGCCTATGTATATGTCGTTTGTACTTTCTGTTTTGCCATTTGCCATTTCTACCGTAAATGTTTCATTGAGTGGTTGAGGTTTTTGTTTTAGTAAATATTTAAACTCGTGGCTTACGAAACTCCTCTCTGCACCGCTATCGAATAGTATACAAGCATATGAATTATTGACGAGGAACGTACCGGTAACCACGGTAGGATCCTCCACCGCTTCCGCGCGTCCCATAGCTAGGACTCTTCCATTTCTCCCAATGTTCTTTGTCTTCGGACAATCACGCTTGAAATGCCCAGTCTCACCACAACCGTAACAAGCTTGACTCACCCCAGCATTAGAGGCTTGGGTGGTTTGTAGAACTGGCTCCTTGCAGAAACGGGCGGTATGACCCTTTTTGTTACAGTTCGAGCAGTGCATTTCCCTACCGGCTCCGGTATGGTGGAAACTGCACTTGTTGCACTTAGGTAGAGTTCCATTATATTGTCTGGTTGTTGTTTGGGTAGTCGGGTAGTGGCTGCACGGACTGCCACAATCTGTTGTCTTTTGGCACCTTCTTGGTTAGGCTGGCCCTTTCCCCTATTCCAGGGTTTCCTCTTGTGATCTTTTTCCTTTGGTTGCTCAGTTTTAGGTGTCATAGTGCCCTGGCGGACCCCATGAGCAACTAATCGTTGGGCCAGTCGTTTGGCACTGTCGAAGGTAGCGGGGCTCGCTGATTCTACATTTCCCTGGATCTGAGGAGATAGCCCCCAAATATAGCGTTCCACTTTCACTGATTCTGGGGTGACCATTGCAGGGCAGAGAGTTGCCAAGTCATTGAATCGATTCGTGTAGGTGGTCAGATCTGAACCTTTCATGGTAAGGTTCCACAGCTCCTGTTCTAGTTTTTGGATCTCCCCTCTGGGACAGTACTCTTTCATCAGCATGGTCTTTAATTCCTCCCAACTCCTTGAGTTGGCCACAGGAAGTGTCAGAGCCTTAACATGACCCTTCTACCAGGACATGGCTGTCTCGGCAAAGGTACAAGCGGCGAATTTGACCTTGAATTCCTCGGGGCACGCGGAGATATCAAAGATTGATTCAGTTTTCTCAATCCATCTGGTGAGAGCAAGAACACCACCAGTGCCATGAAACACCACAGGTTTGCAATTCGCGAAGTCCTTGTACGTACATACTCGCGGTTGGTTTAGTGTTTCCCCATTTATGGAGTCGTTGGTGCCGTTTCTACTCCCGCTCCCGTTTGTCCCATTCGGGTTTATTTGAGCGATAGCGGCTGCCACCGCAGCAGTAACAGCGGCTTGAAAAGTAGCTGAGTCCATCATGGATGGCTTGGGTGTTTCGATTGGTGCGCGTCTAGTGTTCCTTCGACGAGGTGGCATATTTCTGCTACAAGGATTCAAGATTTGACGTTGGTTAGTTTTTAGAAGGATCGTTATAAGTATGTTGTCATTAAGATACAATGCTTATATCTTTAAACTTATCTCTGCTCTTTCCTTTTCGTAATTTGTAACCATATTCAAATATCAAACATACATATCAGAAACTTGTACAATGTTTTATAAATAAAATACGTCATCCTATTAATAATAATTTGTAGCGTTACATGAATTTCGAGATAGGAAAATTTGACATTCGCAGAGGTCCACAATACAACAATAAACAAACCGCGTAACGACCCACGAAGAGTGTAATCACTTAATTGTAGGGTCGCGCCTACATACAAGAGCGAGTAGCGTATAGCGCTTGCTCGTAAAATCCTAGTATATAACAAAATTTGAGTAGTACAAGTACCACTCATGGCGAACTGGATCCCCTGGCTCCACGAAGCGCGGCTACCTGTGCTCTCAAGTCGGCAGCCTCTCGTACAGCCTCCTCGGCCCTCTGCTCTATGTCCCGTATCCTCTGCTCGGACTCTGATATCCGCACGAAGGCCTCTCGGAACATCCCCATAGTCGTCCTCCCATCCTCCTCAAACGAGTCGACCCTCTCGGAAGTACGGTGATGAGCCTCATCGAGCCGTCGGAGGCGTGCGGTGGTGACCTCGGTAGCAGCCCCTACGTCTAGGACTTGGCTGGATGTCGCCCTGATCCGATCCTCATGGCGGCTAATACGCCCAATCATGACCGGTAAGGCCCGGTCTGCGGGACCTCCCTCGCTGAGGTCGAAGAAGTCTCGACACATGCCATAATGGGGAATCAGGCCTTGCTCGCGGCTCCACTGGCGTAGGCGCTCTACCCATTCTGGCGTCGGGTCCTGAAGAGGTTCTTCTATTAGTAAGGGACGGTGGATGGGAAGTACTCTCTTTCGAGGAGTACTCATCCATAATGGGCCACCAGGGTGGCGGTATACCTGGAAGTTCGGCTCGGGGTGGTGCATGATGCTCGCGGATTGGGTGGCGGGGGTTGATGACTTCGGGTTCATCATCGGACTCCTCTTCGTCCCATTGGTCCTCACTATCCGACATCTCTTCTGGTTCTTCCTCCGGGTAGTAAGGGTCTCCTGGTAAGTGATATCCGGCCATGGCGTCTGTACGAGAATTGGGGTGTAAGAAGTATATAAAGGGATTCTTAAATACACATTTATATAATTAAGTAGTGTTCACAAAATACTCCTATAGTATTTTAACTTTATGTTTAGTTCTATAGCGTCATAAAATACTCCTATAGTATTTTAATTTTTATGTTTAGTTATTTGGTTATTGGTAAGTGTTCGGACTTGTTGTTCACCACGACTATTCCTAAGTATACGTTAATCATATCTTGGACCAATACAGTTGATCAGGCTCTATTTATCCAAGATATAATTACCAAAACACTTAGGCCTATCCGTAGTGTTCAACTCATCCTACCACTTTTGTATGTTTTCGTTATGATATCGTTCTAGTATGTATGTATGTACTTATACTTTTTATAAAAATTATTGTTGTAATTTTAAAAGTATACTTGTATGAAAATATTTTGAGAGTTTTAGTCCCATTGTATTTATAGTTGTATAACTTTAAATGGATTGATATACTTAGTTCACTATAAACAATGCTCTGATACCAATCTGTCACACCCCTAAACCGTAATGGCGGAAACGTTCGAGGGTGGATGACTTCATGAACAATATCATATCAAAGTTGAATAATACTGATTCCAAGCAAAACAACCATCATTAAATAATTGCAAATGTTACATCGTTTAAAAGTTGCATGTTTCAAATACAATTATAAATGATATCAAAATAAACAAAAACGACGTCGTAACGTCCCTTCAAATAACGCTGGAGGTTTACCTTATCAATTTCCTGAGAATACAAGTAATTTGAAAGAGTGTTAACAATTAAGTTGGTGAGTTCATAAGATTTGCGTAAGAAATGTCCTTTGTTTATAAACAATAGTCTTGAAAACCAAGAAAATCCAGTATTTTCTCATAAAAATGTCCAAGTCTTTAAATCCCAAAGACTAAAATATAATATGTAAACTGTAGTGTAAAATTCCTTAGAAATGTATGTTTCCACGTAAACAATTTATAAAAATATTAAGTTGATTATTTTCCCCATGTGAGATACCCTTATAACCATACTGTGACTAGTTGGCCTGCTGCGACGTTCTTCAGGCGTCAGAATGTTAGACATTTGGACACCTCAGACCTGCCGGTCTAGCTGTAGCTAGCAGCTCAGGTGCGGGGTTGTCAAGCCCGTATAGATCTATACTCAAATATCGCACTCTCTTACCGAGACTCTACTTATAAAAAATTTCAGGACTTATAGTAGGTACTTATAGAAGTACTGTGAAGATTCATCTCACAAAAATGTATGTATTTCAATCAACTTGTTTACGTAAGATTTGTATATAAAAACCCTTGTAATCATCCATTATCATTTTTCCCATGATATTATAGAAATGTTTAATAATTATATAATTTTATATAATTATTTTTGTCGTAATAACCTTATGTTCATAAACTATTCCAATAATAGTCTATTTTTAGTGTTCCGTCGTAATAATCATATTTTGCGAATAATAACGAATTAACTTATTCAAATGATTATAAATATCATCTTTTAAGTTATTTCTCACAAAAATGGTGAAATAACTTGGTTATAACCATTTTTGCTAGAAAATGATATTTCCCGGTTACAAAAACGTAGTTTTTATTAGTTTTTGTTGTTATGACTTTTATGTCAAAAATCTAGTGTTTTACACACTTTATTTATAGTCTCGTATTTTTCACACAAACATAACATGTCATAATGTTTATAACACATGGATCTAACCATTTCTCATGTCAAGATCATTGGTACACAACTTCTAGTTTTCATATTTATGACATTTTTATCCAAGATCTAGCATTTTTACACATTTTATTTATAGTTTGGGAACTTTTACACCAACATTATATATCATTATAATCATCATACATAGAACTATCCATATATCATATCAAGAACATTTTTACACAACAACTAGTTTTATAAAACTTGTGTAAATCATCATTTTTAGCATTTAAACATATGTAAACTTGGATAAAACAACATTAATTGTATTTAAACTTGTATTCTCCCCCAAAAAGGTTTGAAAAGATGAAAATGAGGGGTATGAACTCACCCTTGTAGCGTGCTTGGCTTAAAAACTAGGTAGTTCTTGAAAGATCGGTGGTAGGAATGAAGATCCAAGCCTTGGAGCTCGGAGGACCCTTGGACAATGCTATTACCCAATGGTGTTTCATAGATGTTAGTGTGTGTAAATGGTGTAAAACTTGTGTAATATAGATTAGAATCATAAGATGAAGGTGTCTTACCACTTGGACTTGTAAAAGCACTTGGAAATGAAGGTGTGTGATGGTGTTGGATGGTGGCGGGTTGGAAGAGAGGAAGGGAGGGAGAGAGTTGGAGACGAGAGGAGAAGGGGAGAGATGTAGGAGATGAATGAGCTACTTAGTTCTTAAATGAGTGTATCATGACATAAAAGTTAAAGTTTGATTTTGTGTAATTGTTTAATCCTAGCATAATCCTAGCCTAGATTGGGAATAGTAACCAAGGATTTGAGATTTAATGGCTTGGGTGGGTTGTGGCTGCCGATGGGGGAGGGGTAGGGGTGGGGTGGGTTAGTTTTTATAAAAATAGCAATATACTTATAAAAATAGGTGATTTTTATAAAGATGTTTTAGTGAAACTTTATGCGTTTTTGATGAAACGAAGTTCTAAATAATTATTTTGTATAAAAACATTGTCAAACATTTATTTTGAATGAATTATAACTCGTTGGATGTCGAAATACGCGTCTAAACGCAGTATTCTTCCGGTTTCGCGATTTTTGGCATTTTACCGGAAATTGAATTTGGCTTTGAAATTAAATACTAGACATTATTACGTTCCATATTATATGAATTTTTATTTCAAATTTGATGTTTAAGGCACCACATTTTGTATTTTGAGTCCAAACCCTGTGTACATTTATCCGTTCACAGCGATTTAATGGTTGTAACTTTCACATACGAACTCCGCTTTCGACGTTCTATATATCCACAGGTTTGTATTTACGAGTAGATCGTTCTATGAATATTATTATTCTCAAAATAATAATTGTACGATTATCGAATTTTTACGCCACAGTAGTTTATTGTCTGTATTTTCGATGTTTACTCGATAATTGTTTTGAATTAGCATACGTAGTATTATAATATTTAATAATTCATAGCAAAAGTTATGGAAAATAACTTTTCAACACATGGATTTACGTACGCTTCATTTGGCTACAGTTGACTTTTGTTGACCAAAATTTACAATTGTCACATGACGGTGAAACGATTTCACAGTTCCTCATTTACTTAGATTTCAACTTTGTTGATTTTACACTCCATTTTGAAATTTTTGAACAATTCAAAGCTTCTAACTACTGTTTATTCTGATAAACAAAGTTATATTCGCTAAACCGATTGACAAATAAAATGAAGTATAACTAAATGTGTCCATAGATGGATTTGAGCAGTTCACTAGAACCGATGTGGATATTGCCCTATAATCTCGATTACTTTCACATCTCTATGTGAATTATGACTTTGTTAATTTAATCAAGATTTTGCATTCATCATATGACTCTAAGTCAGATGACTCCAAAATCTTGTCTATTGGATTTTTGGGTGATGCAATTTTTGTTCCAATTCAATCAAGAGTTGCACTCATCATATGACTCTAAGTCAAATAATTCCAAAGTCCTATCCAATTGGATCTTTGGTTGATGCAATTCTCGTTTAAATATAATTCTAACAATCATACAAACACAATTATGTATCCAATACATTTTTGGATGTATCAACATTCAAATTATTACTATTAATGCAATTCAACACATTCATACAACATTGTAAGGATAATATAAAACAACCAAGCCTTTCATAAGAGAAAAACATCACTATTTTCATTAAAAACAAAATAAATATCATTAAACAAATGTAAAATATGAAAGGTACGCACTTTCAAGGCTCGACTGGTTGCGAAGGGATTCACTCAAACCTAGGGGTTGACTATGATGAGACATTCTTGCAAGTGGAAAAGATAAAATATATTAGGATAATGCTCACCATAGCTGCATTTCATGACTATGAAATTTGGTAGATGGATGTCAAAACCGCTTTCCTTAACGGGAAGTTGGCTGAGGATGGTTACATGCATCCGCCAGAGGGTTTTGTAGATGCAAAGTTTCCAATAGAGTTTGAAAGCTTAAGAAATCCATCTATGGATTGAAACAAGCATCTCGCAGCTGGAATCATTTCTTCCTTGAGAAAGTCAAAGAGTTTGGTTTTGTCTAGGACTGAAGATGTGTCCTGCATGTATACTAAGGCTAGTAGGAGTATAGTGACTTTCTGGTGCTATATGTTGATAACCTATTGCTCATGGGAAACGACATTCCAATTTTGCAAGAAGTTAAGTCTTGGCTTGGAAAGTGTTTTGCCATGAAAGACCATGGAGAAGCAGCCTATATTCTCGAGATAAGGATTTTGAGAGATAGAAATAAGAGACTAATCGGACTTGGTCAAAGTACATACTTGGATAAAGTACTAAAGAGGTTTAGTATGGAAAATTCCAAGAAAGGAGAGCTACCAATCTAGAGCAATGCCAAATTAAGTAATACTCAAAGTCCTAGTGCAGATGATGAGATAGCTGATATGAGTCGGGTACCTTATGCTTCCGCTATTGGGTCAATCATGTACGCTATGACATGTACTCACCCTGATGTGTCTTTTGCTTTGAGCATGGTCAGTTGCTATTAGGGAAATCCAGACTGTAGGCTCATTGGACAGCGGTTAAGAACATTCTCAAGTATTTGCGGAGGACGAAGGACATGTTTCTGGTCCTTGGTGGTAATGACACGTTGAGAGTAAGTGGGTACAGTGACGCCAGCTTCCAGACAGATAGAGAAAACTTTCAGTCTCAGTGGGGTGGGTGTTTCTTCTGAATGGTGGAGCGGTAACTTAGAAGAGTTCCAAAAAATAAACGGTGGCTGATTCAACTTGTGAATCAGAGTACATAGCTGCAAGTGAAGCATCAAAGGAAGCGACTTGGCTGAAGAACTTCATCGGTGATCTCGAAGTAGTCCCGACCATTCAGGAGCCAATGGAACTGTTCTGTGATAATGAAGGAGCGGTTGCCTTGACTAAGGAACAAAGAGATCATGGAAAGTCCAGAAATGTTGACAAAAAGTACCATTACATCAGACATAGAGTAGAAGAAGGTCACCTCATCGTAAAGAGGGTATCATCTGAAGAGAACCCTGCAGATCCTTTGATGAAGGCTCTGAGTAGGGTCAAGCACAACCAACATGCAAGGAGCATTGGTCTGAGAGATGATATTAGTTTAGTACTTAGATAGTTAGCTTGAAACTTGTTACAAAGTAAATGTAATTGACTTTTGGTGATTAAATAATAGAGAATTATTTATGAGTATTTTTTACTGCTATTTGTCAATTGTTTATTATTGTGTTTCAGTTTGGATGTTTTACTTCCCGAATAATATGATTATTCAAATTCCACAGTCGTTCATACTTTTGGAAGTAAGTAGTGAATCAACACTGTCATGAATTAAATTGTAGATTGTCTAAGAAGTTAGACATAGCAATAGTGTTGGTGCAATCTTCATGAGTACTTAGATATAGGAATTTGAGTATGGATAAACCCACACTCAGAGAATTACTTCATGGATTCTATCACAAATAATTTTGAGACGATAATATCTTATGATCTTGAAACGGAGATATATGAGTTGAAATTTACAAGTGAGTTGTACATTAGTAGTGTGTAAATACATCAGTAACTTGATGTTATAAAACATATTGTCATGCATGATTTGATGAGTAAAGGATACAAGCATATGAGTCAAAGTTTATCTGTTCCTTTTACCCTAACAGAAAAAGCGATATCTTTGGGCCCCTCGGTGATTTGGTGTTGACTTATTGTGATGGTCCCAGCCAGGACTAAATTGATATGTTGAATTAGAAGTCCTATATAATCACAAATCAGAAATCGGGAAACAAAGTCTTGGACAATGAGATTGATTCCAATCCATGTCTCATGTCCGCATGATATCTTGAAGAATGGAGGATTATATGATCACTTATCTTAGGACGCGTAACTGACTAGGTCAGAGTTCGGTAGCAGCTTTTGGAAGATATAATTTGCTGATCGATTTAGAAGTTATACGATAGTTATAGTTATTAGACTTATCCAAATAGGAGACTGTTGGATTAGATCTCTAAGCCCATAACTATAATTGGTATATACTTGAATTGATAGTAGTAAAGTCCTTTTGGGTTGCCCTCAGTAGTCTAAATGTTATTAAGGTTAATAGTAAGAGAGAGAGAAATAGTTTATTATTTTATTATATGATGCTAAATTAATTAGAACCTAATTTGGAATTAATTATAATTAATTGGAATTAATTTGGGATTGATTACAAGTGCAGGGGCTGGATTGTAATTGTTCAATATTTAACAATAGAAAACGTCTGGTCGAAGTAACATGCGCAGTGCGGGCAAGGAGAGCCACAACGCGCGCGTCGCGGATAGCCAAAAAGAGTTTCAAAAGTAAAAAGGTTTATCTTGTTTGAATTCAAATGAGGCCTATCCTTATCACCCTTGAGACGATAAAAATACCCCTCCCCGGTACTTTATTCTCTGCCCCATTCCTGTAGACAGTTCTCTGGAATTTTATCTTCTCTCTCAAAGAAAAATCTATAATCATTCTCTAAGGTTTTATAGCGAGCTCTTCTTAATAAGATAATTAACCTTTGCTTGGACTTTTGAGTGTGAACCATTAGAGGCACGACACTTATGGTGCTTGCTTCCGAGAGATCAACGAGACAAACAATAATTGTTATTTGGTATAATAACAATCAGGTATGTAATCTTGAAGCCCTCTTTAGTAATTTTGATTATTTGCTAGGGTTTCCTTTAGATGTTCTTAGTTATATGTTCAATAGAGAAAACATAGATCCTTTAGGTTGCATGTGAACTTAAGAGCTTTAAGTTTATTTGTTTACGTATTTCCCATCATTCACATCATAAAAGTAGATTGTTGGATCCTAGTCTTGTTAAATAATATCTGGGTAATTATCTATAAGAATTAAATCAAACTAACTAAAATTCTGTTTTATAGATGTCTAAAGCAAGTGGCAACTCGTATTTTCCTTATCCTTCTCTTCCGTCTCCACTATCACCCCTCTCAGATTGCTTAAAGAAATACATCATTGATATGGACAAACTTAATGGTCTGAATTACTTGGACTGGCTTCGAACCTGGAGAATAGTTCTTAAACTTGAAGGAAAGTTGTATATCATTGAGAAACCCTTTCCTAAACCACCCCTGGACAGTGCTACAAAAGAAGTCAAGGACAAGTATGACTATCTTATGGATGAATCTGATGAAGTTTGTTGTCTCATGCTAGTGACAATGGACCCATAAATCCGAAGGGACTTGGACTTCCTTAGTCCATTTGACATGGTTAATCTGCTTGAAGGAATTTTTCAAAAGCAGGTTAGGCAAGAAAAATGTAAGATAATGGACAAACTTGTAAAGTGCAAACTGGAGGAAGGTGGTAGTGTCAGTGCTCATGTCCTTAAGATTGAAGGATACCTTGAAAAACTGGGAAGACTTGGCTTTCCTGTCAGTCGGGAGTTAAGTACCAGCATTATCCTTAACTCGCTAACAAGCTCGTATGATCTATTCATTCAGATTTATAAGACAGGAAACATGGACAAGTCCATAATAGAGATGCATGGAATGTTGAAAAATTATGAGTCATACATGAGAGTGCATCGTTCCTCCGGTTCAGCTACTCCCAAGATGGTTCCTGAGGAAACAAATATCAAGAAGAAACGGGCCAGAACAACTGGTAAGCCAGTTCTGAGATGTCTCAAGCTGGGAATTCTCAAGATGGGATATGATTCAACCAAAGGCAAGATGATTGGAAGATGCTCACAGGCCAAAAGGTTTGACAACTCATATATATCTAAAAACTCCATAAAACATCAACTTCTTATTTTTAATTCATTGATATAGGACGTGTTGCTCACATTTGCGTTGTGTACAGGAACTAAGTGGAATGCAGGAAGCTGAAGCATAGGAGCTTAACTTGATCATTAGATATAGAAGCACTGCTGCTGTTACAAGGATCGAGGATTGCAAGCTCATGCAGATTAGCAGTGTTTAGTTAGATAAATTGATTTTATTACTCACTAGAAATGGCATATAACATTGTTCCGCATTACGCATTGTTTAAGGATGTTTATTTTACTTTATGAAAATACTTGTATTTTTCTTTTATGAAACATGGTTTTTTACGTCAAAAATTTTATCCTTGCAATGGCTTGTATATTAATGTGTTGGTTGCATAAGTAGTAGTAATATAATCTTAAATGTTGATACATACATAAGTGTAATGGATAAGTTGTGTCTATGAGATTGTCAACTTGCACTTAAAGAAGAATTGCATCACCAACATCCAAATGGGCAGGATCATGGAATCATTTGAGTCATATGATGTATGCAAATCTTGATTAAGTGAAAAGATGACAAGATCACCGTTCACATGGAGATGTGAAAGAAGTAAGGATTTGTTGGACCATATCCACAAAGATGTTTGTAACCAGATCTGCCACTAGACACAATAAATGATACTTCATTACATTTGCAAATTCTTTTAGTAAATAAAACTTGGTTTATTTGAATAAGCATTAGTTAGAAACTTTGAAGTGTTCAAAGAGTTTCAAAACGAAGTAGAAAATCAACTAAGTTAAAATATCTAAGTAATGAGTCATGCGAACATCTTGGGAACTGTGAAACACTTTAACAGTTATCTCCTCCCAGAACACTACAGTGTTATGATCTGTCTAAAAGGAGAAAATCAAACATTGTTTGAAATGGATCGATCCATGATGTGTCGAGCTACACTTCGAATTAGTTTTAAAGGGTCATACCCTAAAAACAACAACTCGTATCTTAAACATCGTACCAACTAAGTAGGTTGCAGAGATACCATCTGAAATATAGAGTGAGGTTCATCCCCACTGGCACATAAAAGTCTTGGATTATGAAGTCTTCGTTCATCATGAAGCTGATAACAAGCTTCAACCCAGATCAGAAAAGTGTCATTTCGTTGGTTATTCCCCAATGTTTTCAGATACAAGCCTTCTGAGAACAAAATGTTTGTGGCTCAAAGAAGAGTCTTTCTTGAGAAAGAGCTCAAATCTAAAGAAACTAGTGGGAGCAATATTGATTTTAAATAGATTCAAGAGTCAACCAATAAATAACCGTTAGTTAACACTAGCACTCAACCTAAGGATAAGATTCATGTTGAGAAAACTGGCATATTTCCACCTCTTCGCAGTTTCAGTAGAGTCACTCACTCTCCAGAGTTTTATGGTTTCATATTACTGAAAAAGACACACTAATTAGTGGTAAAACACTGATTGGTAAGGATGAGTTATCCAACTATATGGAAGCTATGGTGACTCGAGCGGCTGGCAAATAAAATAGGACTTGTAAAGCGAGAATCAGTCCATGTTTGGTAACCAAGTTAAGAATTTGGTTGATCTTACACCTTGCTTAATTGTTGTGAAGGATGATACTTAGACTCAAGAAAGTGATCATGAGGAAACCTTCTCACCAATACCTGAGATGAAATTTGTTAGAATATCATTTTGCCAGACTACATTTTATGAGATATGACAAATGGATGCTAAAACCGCTTTCCTTAAAGGAAAACAAGGGTTAATATATGACAATATTATTGGTGTTTGAATGAATCTTTCTGGATTTGGGAATGAATCGATTAAAGCTTGATAGTTAAAACTCTTACATGTAAATAACGACCTCCATAAGGTTTCTAGATCATTTAAGTTCTTTATACCAAATTGATTTCATTTAGCAATAACGAGGATGCTAAAAATGTCATGGGTCATGTTAAGATATTATGCTAATGGGATGCTAGCATTTTAAGGTAGAGGATCGAGTTGATCTTAATTAATAGGATTAGAATCGATTTAGACAATCCTATATGTCAATTTTGGAGGCATTTTCAGATCACGTGTTATTCTATTGTGTATCCAAATAGTAATATGGTATGATTCGAAGGTGGTGGGAACATAACTTATTGCCAATTCCAAGCATTAAGGAGTGAAATTCTTACATAGATGAGTGGGGCACATTCTCAACATATAAGTTCACTTTTAATATTATGATTGGAGCTATCCTTTTATGGGAGATATTAAATGAAGCTATCTTAATTTCATGGCAAGAAGGAAAATATTTATTGGTAATTTAGTGTTGTGAAGTAAATTTAGTATAATGGAATTTGCAAGATTACCAATGGAGCTCAAACTTGACTTTATACAAGTTGGGAGGTGTAGAATGTACACTTGTATAAACGAATTTGTTCTCGGTAAACCAAAATGGCAAGGATCAAGAGGGATGCGCCCCTTTGTGGGATCCTAAAGGCAGCACCTCCAGCAGGGTCCATGTGACAAGGCCAATGGGTCCTCCTTACACAAAAAATTATAATTTTTTTCTTCTGAAATTCAATTAATGTTTTATAAGCACATATATTCAGTTTTGTGACAAAAACTTCGGGTATTAGAATTCAAATATGTTGATGGAATGAGTATTATACTCACTAACGAATACTACTGAAATCCATTAGAATTTAAAAACACACACACACACACACATAATCTCTCTCTCTCTCTCTCTCTCTCTCTCTCTCTCTCTCTCTCCCGATATTATTCAGTTATTGTTATTTCATTCTAGTGCCTTGGTTTTGAAATTGTTACTGATTGGATTATTCAAATAATTTGATGTCCGTGATAACCAGGACAAAGCGGTGAAATTTCAAATTCGATAAATGTTTACACGGTTCTACCAGTACTGCAATTCGTGATGTAGAAACCACCCATGAACTCATACAACCCAACAATAATGACGTTTGGTTTGGTACGACTAGGCTAGCCTGCTTTTATTGGATTAGCAACATGGCGTTGAGAGAAGGAGGTAGATAGGTTAATTTGGCTTTTTTGGTGGAGTAATGCTTTCTATAGTCGTAGTTTGGTTGTACGATTTCCCCCGTTTTTTTCTTTTTGTTACTAATTGCTAGCTAGCCAGCCTTGCTATAACAATCTTCTCGTTTCCAAAAAAAAAAATTGTTGCTAATTGCTAGCTAGCCAGCCTTGCTATAACAATCTTCTCGTTTCCAAAAAACATAAAGACATCGTACATTAATAGTTCCTTTATTCATTGGAATCAAATGACAGGTAAATGAAATATATATAGCAATTAATAAATATAACTGATTGAACGAGTGATCATTATATTTCATGATCGTAATTTCTTGGCGTGGGATTGGATTAAAATATACGTTTTATATTATATCTAGATACGTAGAATCCTTAGTTTTAAGTATATATACTTTATATAATTACCTAATTTTAGTTTAATTGAAATAACGAAAATTAATTCATGAAAAAAATTGTTAAATAATAACCCAAATAAAAAACTGGCCACCTTGCAAATTTCTACATAAAATAATAAAATAACGTAAGGACTAAAGAACAGAAGTTAACACTATAAAATTAAGAACCATCAAAAAATAGTATATTACATTTTATGAGACTAATAAATGATTTTGTTTTTATGTCAATGAAATAAATTATTGCATATATTATCTAATAGGCTTGCTGTTCAAAAACAAAAAAAAAAAAAAAAAAAAAAAAACCTAATAGGCTATTAATGCTAATTAAGTTTGTATCGATTGTTTAGAAAGAATATCTATTGCGGGGGGCTTAAGAACATTCCAGAGGTAGTTTGGTACATGTTAGTTGACGAAACCAACCCTAACATGCAAATTATTTTGGTGCAAATACATCACCCATTTGGATTGGAAAACTAGACACATGGAAATCGCATACGTATACATTTACTATTTTTGGAATTCAGGAAACAGATATAAAGCAAAAGGAAATTTGCATGTTGCATGATTTATAAAGCAAAAGGAAATTTGCATGTTGCATGATTTTCTTCAACTGACGGTTAGGGTTTCACCAACTAACAAACTGCATGCCCTTCATTCTATTTACGGTTTTTATGTTTTTCATCTGTTCGTAAGTATCTATTTACATCAGCGCTAAGGTAAGAAATTTGGAAACACATAAAAGCACCGCAAGGTATAAGCATAAATGTACCAACTTTCTTACTTTGAGAATGTTGTAATTTATTTCCTTATTTTGGCTGGGGAACCTCTACTGATCAGAACGTACTTTAAATGTTGCATCCAATGTTTGCGATAAGAAAAACTTTCAAAATTTAATTTGTTGTTAACACGTTGTTATGGATCAAATAGAACTGAAAGGAAGGATGTATACCAGAAATGGTGAACGAATCCATATCTATCTATCCATAAATGCACCAATGGTTGGTTACTTTGCTTGTCCCATAAGTCCTTTTTTATTTAATATTATTAAATATTATAACCGGCGTTAATGCCCATATTGTATGTAGCACACGAAAACGAGGCTCAATTCCTGCACTTTGTATTTCTTCGAATATTTTTTTTTCTATTTTTAGCAAACTTCCTTATCTACGATCCATTATATATACCATCGTTTCCCATCATATCATGCATTCAGACGCTCCACCAACAATGGCTACCTACATCAGATATGGACATCTTTCATGGAGTGTTCTTGCGGTTCTATATATGGCTCTTCTTGGCTGTGTTTGTGAAGCTAGGGACATTTCTAGGGGTAGAGGTGGCGGTTTTGTTCGAATCAAAGGACCTAACTTTGTTCTCAATGGGTCCCCTTTTCTATTCAACGGTTTTAATGCGTATTGGATGATGAATATAGCCACTGATCCAAGCGAGAGGATGAAAGTTACCCAAGTCTTTCAAGACGCTGCAAATGCTGGTCTTTCTGTATGCCGAACATGGGCTTTCGCCGATGGTGGTGACAAAGCTCTCCAGATTTCACCAGGAGCTTACGACGAACGTGTTTTTCAGGTATCTACAAACACGTTTCTGAGTCGTGACCATTTTTTCTTTTATATCAAAGGGTGTTCTTACAGTAAACCCGGTTTTCAATTTCAGGGACTGGATTTCGTGGTGGCAGAAGCAAGAAAATACGGTCTTCGGTTGATATTAAGTTTTATTAACAATTACAAAGACTTTGGAGGAAGACCACAATACGTTGACTGGGCAAGAAGCGCAGGAGTTCAGATCAACAACGACGACGATTTCTACACCAACCCTATAGTAAAAGAGTATTATAAGAACCATGTCAATGTAAGTTAAAAAATCAACAATCTCAACTATTCAAAAAATAGTTCAACAGTCGACATGAATTTAACTTCTATGTTTTATATATCGACATTGTGTTCTTATACCTAACTTATATTCATAATGACGACTGCAGAGAGTTATAACAAGGGTCAATACCATCACGAGGATCGCATATCGTGACGACACGACAATCATGGCATGGGAACTCATGAATGAGCCCCGCTGCCAGGCTGATTACTCGGGAAGAACAGTGAACGTGAGTGACTGTAAATATGTAAATTAAATGATTCTTTAGACATCAATATATATATATGTTATATATGAGGTTGTAATTTATAAATTCTGACCATAACATTTCGCCGCATGCAGGGTTGGATTCAAGAAATGGCATCGTACGTGAAATCCTTGGACAGACACCATCTGTTGGAGGTTGGTATGGAAGGGTTTTACGGAGACACATTGCCAGAAAGAAAGCAAATAAACCCCGGTTACCAAGTTGGAACTGATTTCATCAGCAATAATCTTATTAGGGAAATTGATTTTGCCACCATACATGCATATCCTGATCAATGGTAATATATTCAATAACATGAAATATAACATTCATTATACGATTCTATAAATAAAAAAGAAGCCATATATGAAACAGACAGAGGGTATTTAAAGCAAGTATTCAATTTTGGTTGCTACTACAGGTTATCTGGACAAAATGAAGATTCACAGATGGCATTTATGCAAAGATGGATGTCGAGTCATTACGAAGATTCAAGAACTGTTCTTAAGAAGCCATTGGTGATAGCTGAATTTGGGAAGTCTAGCAAAGATCCAGAATTTAACATTAACAAAAGGGACTCATACATAAATGCAGTTTATACAAACATTTACACCATGGCCAGAACTGGAGGAACTGTTGGTGGTGGTTTAGTGTGGCAGCTCATGGCGGATGGAATGGGTTCTTACTGCGATGGATATGAAATAATCTTGTCAGAAAACCCATCTACCACCAGCATCATTTCTCAGCAATCTCATGCCATGAGCACTCTATCTCATTTATTAAGAACTGAATCTCAAAATGTTCCTTTAGGCAAAAATCATAAACTCCAACTTTATCATATTAAAGGCGGCCGTTCGTCGACACGGAACCATCATGGTCGTCATCATCGTCACCACGCTCACAACCAAAAAGTCATAGGAAAGGAAATGCCTTGAAAATGAGCAGAACTGAAGGTGGGAGTTAGAATCAAGAACTTCTTATTCGTTACTGAAATTGTCAATTAATTTCTTGCGGCTTTACGGAAATTGCCATATAAATCTTTATTTATTGATTCTAAATCTAATGAAATGTGTCTTTCGCCAAAACATTGAAACACGTGCATGCAATGTTTATAACGGCAAACTTTATTAAAAAAGCCACCAGTGGGCAGCTGGCAAAAGTTGCCCGCTCGTAAAAGTACAGAAATAACAACAAAGCAAGAACAAAACGACTAAACAACTATACAAAGGCAAAGTACAATGCCAAATAAGAGGAAACGCCTAAGGAAGAAAGCAAAGAGGAATAACTCAAAAGAACCAGGGGAAAATTCGAGCCACCCCGGACTTCGCCGAAGAAAGCAAATAACTCAAAGCCATCCATCGAGAGGATTGAAATAACCCAACGCCATGATCTATGAGGAGGAACCAAAAGTCTATAAGAGAGGTGCGAGGAAATAACTGTAAGCACCCCCAACTGCCATAAAAAATTAGAGAATAGATGAACCAAGCAACCAAAAGCTTCCAAAAACTTCCAAAGACAGAAGCAGCAACCCGAAGCTAACTGAAGAAGAATAGACCAGCTAAGAAACCATTAGAGCCAAAGGAGTTTGAGAAAACTAGAAGAAGCAAGCAAAACCGAACTATAGCCTAAGACCAACTCTCGAGCAAGCCACCTCGACAAACCAGCCGAGGCCAAATGGAGCAGCAAGAGCATGAGAGACCCCAACTAACCGAGCCTTTAAGCAAGACTGCAAACGAACCCAGAAAAAACCATGGACGCCACCAACAGAGAACTTGAATCTCCCAACCTGTGACTGTGACCGGTCATCAGACAAATGACTAACGTCGACGAAAAGCAATTGCATTTCAGCGAGTGGGTCGGTGTCACTATCTCGTTCCTTCGAGTATTAGCTATGTTCTTCCATACTAGTACGCAAACCGGAGAAATTCGTCCTAATTTGTTGAACCGTGGAGTTGAATCGTGGAGATGATGTTTGGACTTGGATATTTACTTGTGTAAATGTGTTGAATTGGGGTGCTATCAGAAATTGGTTGTACATCGGAAATGGATTTTGAGAGTGGAATTGTGGTCGGGTGGGTTGTGTGGAATTAGGGGTTGGATTGTTTGGATTTTGAGTCAAAAATGAGAATGAATTATAGAGAAATTGGTAGTGCATTCACTAGTACAGAAGTCATTTGTTGGTGCGATGAGTTTTTTTTTTTAATTGATGCGGTTGCACAACAAAACCGTATTATAAAGGGAACAAAGCATGATATCGCATCAATAAAAGTAGCAACCGCACCATTTATAATGTTTGTTGATGCGGTAACTATTAATCACATTAAACATTGTTTAAATAGTGCGGGTTCGTCCAATAGACACTATTAAAACCTTATTTTTACTGCGAAAGTTTACAATCGCACATTCAAAACCGTACTTTTTTACCGCGAAAGTTTACAATCGCACCTTTAAAATGTCATTTGTTGGTGCGGTAACTATTTATCGCATTAATTTTTTTTTAATTAGTGTGTGTTCGACCAAATGCACTATTAAAACATTTTCTTACTGCAAAGGTATATAATCGCACCTTTAAAACCGTATTTTTTACCGCCAACTTTTACAATCGCACCTTTAAAACGTCATTTGTTGGTGCGGTAAGTTTAATAGCATTAAAAATGACTGTTATTTAAAAAAAAAATGATTGTTATTTGTTAATGCGGTAAGTTTTGATAGCATTAAAAATGATTGTTATTTAAATACAATAAATTTGGGGCTTTTGTTGATTCTAAAATCGTTCTTCGATCTAGCTTCTCCTTCTTCTTCAAGATCAGTTGGTTGCATTTACTTCTCTTCATTAAAGCTGGTTGCATTTACTTCTCTTCATTAAAGGTGAGTTTATACCAAACGTTTATTAACTTTGTAAAAATATAAGTCAGTATATAACTCCCGAAAGCTGAAATCTAAATTCCAAACCTTTATGAATTGAATAACAGCAACTACATCTTTCGCGAAGCCCACCGATAATGGCAACCTACTTTGCAACCTCCACCAAACCATATTGTTGATTTATCTTTGTTCATTCCTTAAATGTTGTTTATTTTAATTTTCAGATGGATCGTTATTATTGGATGTACAAAACTTCTCGTATGTCCAGAACTTATATCAAGGGAGTTGAAGATTTTATTAGTGTTGCTAAAGCAGATAGTGTAAAAACTTTCAAAGTTTGTAAGAACTTTCAAAGTGTTATTAATATCGTATTAATAGAGTACCATTTGTGGAAAATGGTTTTGTGCCTAATTACACTTGTTGGTCAAGACATGGAGAATCACTAGTTGATTGTAGCACATCGTCAACCAATTTACAGAGTAATGAAAACAGAGTACCAATTAACGAAGATGATCAAAATTCAAATTAAATAAAAACGGATGGAGCGATAAAAGTTTTACATATCTAGTAGAGCTTTTGCATGACTTGCTTCCGGAAGAAAATAGATTAACACTTTCCATATACCAAGCAAAAAATTAATGTGTCAAATGGGATTGGAAGTGGAAAGAATACATGCATATCCACATAATTGCATGTTGTTTAGAAAGGAGTTTGAAAACTCTCATAACTGTGTTGTCTGCAATGCATCAAGGTATAAAAGGAAAAATGATGACGATGAAGTTGATGATGATGTGACAAAAAATGGACCTCCGGCTAAAATGTTGTGGTATCTTCCTATCATACCACGACTGAAGAGGTTATTTTCAAACGCGAAGGAAGCAAAGTTAGTATGTTGGCATTCGGAAGAATGGCTATCAGACGGAAAGCTGAGGCATGTTACGGATTCACCTTAGTGAAGAAACATTGATAAGAAGTATCCCGCTTTTGGAAACGATATGCGAAACTTACGGTTTGGGCTTTGTTCGGACGGGATCAATCCTTTCGGAAATATCAGCAGTCGTCATAGCACGTGGCCAATGCTTTTATGCATTTCCAATCTTCCACTGTGGTTATGCATGAAACGGAAATACATGATGATGTCGTTGTTGTGGGTCCGACACAGCCCGGTAACGATATTGATGTGTATTTTTCTCTTTTGATTGATGACTTAAAAACTCTTTGGAGCACATGTGTCGAAGTATATGATGCGTATAAAAAAGAACATTTTCCACTGCAGGCCATGATTTTTTGTACACTAAGTGATTTCCCTGTATATGGTAACTTGTCAGGATACACAACTAAGGGTAAGAAAGCTTCTCCTGTTTGTGAAGATGAGACAACCTCGATATGGTTAAGAAATTGCCAAAAAAATGTATACATGGGACATCGAAGATGCCTATCGAGTGTTCACCGTTTTAGGAAGATGACCATGGAGTTTGACAAAACTGTCGTGGTTAGAAAGATGAGGCCACGATTTGATGCATTTTCCCAAGTTAAGGACGTAAAAGTTGTGTTAGGAAAAAAATATCATATTGATAAAGAAGCCTTCTGGAAAAAAGTCAACCTTTTTTGAATTACCTTACTGGAGACAATTAGATATTCGACATTGCCTAGATGTTCGTCATCCTTATTGTTTTTGAAATTGTAGACGACGTGGAATATCCAGACTGATGCTCCAAAAGAGTTTTTGCGGAAGAAGGCTGTGAAAACTGGGACAAATTTTAGAGCAAGGCTGGTGAAAGACTACGTAAAAACAGAGAAGTCTCCTTGTCAAAATATACATTTATTGATCCGGTTGATTGGCATGCCTTTGTCTTACAAAAGAGTAGCCCAGAAATTTTGGTATGTTATGCATAGTTTACGTATTTTTAATGATATTAGGTATATGTTTCCAAGTAACTAATTTATAACAAATTGTTATCTTGTGTGTGAAGTTAAAATGTGAAAAAGCAAAATTAAAGATGACGGTGACAAAACAATTCCTCTTGCGCTTTCTTTGATGCGGCAATTATTAAAGATGACGGTGACAAAACAAACCGGGCTGTTGTCATACAGCACATAAAAGAATTACTTTTGCATCATAAAAACAAAAACAAATTTCTTGCATCATATATAGTTAGGTAATATATATTTTTCCACAATACATCCGCATACATATACACACTAAACATACGGAAAGCTTAAATGTTTTATGATTTATATTTTTGTAGGAGACATTGGGTGCTTATTATTCTTTGGCCGGAAAAAGGAATCGCGTATGTTCTTGATTCTTTAAAACGTCCCGAGAGAGCGGAGTCATATATCATTTTCTCTATTATTGATGAAGCGTTCCTGAGTAAATATAAATGGAAGATGGCAAAGGTTAGTTTTAAATTTCCTTTTTTTATCAAATTATTTGAAGGTGTTGACAATATTTAATTGTGAATTAATTGCAGTGCTTCAAACAAAAATACAACTGGAAATGTGGTTTTCCAATTATCAAACATATGCAGGAGTTTGTTAAGAACATTCAAGATGATTTTGCCACTAAAGTAAGTGTTCTTTGCATATATAAATATCAATGTTCTAATTATTTGTATACCTGAATATAATATTGTTGTATTTGCTTTTAGTTTTGGAAGTAGAACAAGTTAATTTTGAGTGATGATATCGAGCAAATGGTATTAAATCTAATTCCAAACTTAGTTCGCAAGGAGAGATTAAAGGCCGCCTGGAAAATACTCGATAAGATACGAATTTGTATAGCATTGTTCTTGGACATATTTTTATAGCATTATAGCATTGTACTCGATAAGATACACATTTGTATATTGTATAATTGTGATTGTTGGTAACTGGAACAAATATTTGTGTTCTGACCCGAAACTACTTATTGATTGAAATTTAAACATTTAGAGTGCGTAATATATTCATGGTCCAAAATTAATTTTGGTGCAATTTGGGTGTTTTTTTATTATGGGCCACAACTACTAGGTATTACTAAGCTCATATGGCATGCAAAGCCCATGTATAATCTGGGTGTTTTTTCAATCATGAGCCACAACTACTTGGTAGGCCTAAGCCTATATATAATCTGGGTGTTTTTGTATCATGGGCCACATCAACTTGGTAGGCCTAAGCCCATATGGCAGGCTAAGCCCATGTGGCAGGCTAAGCCCAAATGGCAGACTAAGCCCATTTAGTAGGCCTAAGCCAAATTATATGATGCGGTTACTATTATATGCTGTGTTATTTTAATGATGCAGGTTATATGTATTTAGTGCGGTGTTCTATTCTTTCAGTTAACCATTTTAACCGCACCAACAAAGGACTTCTGTACTAGTAATTTGTGTGTGCAAATGATAACCATTGTGGTATTTATAGAGAAATTGGTAGAGAAATTAGTAAAGTTTTGAACAAAAAAAGAAAAAAAATCTACTCCTAATGGCTAGAACGATAAATTCAGCTATGTGGTGGTGCCACTGAGTCTTGATGTCGGCATCACGGGACGATGATGCCAGCGACATTAATTGACACGCCACATCGACGCCGATGAGGTTTTTTGGCTCCATACCGTATAGTCTAATAGCTGAAACCATGCATGCATTTTTTGTAAAGATTTTAACTTATCCAAAATAGAATATTCATGTAAAGCTGGAGAGCTAGCCCACGCTTGCTGTAGCCTTTGGCTTTTGTAGAGTCTTGCTAGTGGTCTAATATGAAAGAGCAGATGTTAGAAGAAAATTAATCATGGAAAAAGATTTAAAATTTTATGCTAGAACCGTCAAAGTCTTTTATTTTAGGCTTATGAGTAGACTTTGTTGGCAATTGGGGTAGTATGTTGCTTCTCATCTTTTGATTTCGCATTCTACCCTTGTTGAAGAGAATTATGACACGTTTTAGTTGTAATTTTCAACATACATATAGAGTTAGTATTAAATACATTTAACAATTATTGTGAGACTGTAGGACCAAATGTGGAGCGTCCGATCAATATTATCTACGGTTTTAGATGCAGGGGCTTAGTTGTGAATATATTGTAATTAATTTATCAAATTTTACAATTAAACCCTTACAAATGGTATTTTAGTCTATTAATCAAATTTTAAAAAAGGAATGGATATTGTTTTAACCAACAAAATCTACAATCACGGACACGATTTTATTCTCAGTTACGTATGATTACATCAATACACTCTCATTCTCAAAGAATGACTATTCTCAGTTACGTACTTTATTTTAGCAAAACAATCATCGTACACGCTCCCATTCTCAAAGAATACACGCTCACATTCTCAAAAAAATACCCTCACATTCTCAAAGAATACACTTTATTTACTTTATTTTGTCATAACATTCTCAAAGAATACCTTCACATTATCAAGAAATACACTATATACATTCACATTCTCAAATAATACCCCTACATTCTCAAAGAATACCCCTACATTCTCAAAGAATAATCACCTCATGTTAAAGCAATGGCAGCGGCAATGGTTGTTTGTGGTGATGGCGGTAAGGATTGAGGTTCTGCGTTTATTCCTTGACTATCTTGTTTCTTCGTTTTATCATTTTTCACTTCTTCAATTTGCTCTATATATTTTTTAAACCTGCAAAAACAATAATAAAAATGCATATCAAAATATTTAAAAAAAAAAAAGATACTTACATGTATATAGGCATATGCACATGGGCACATATGTGTATGCATATATGCACATATGCACACACTTATATACATTTATATGCATATGTGCACATATGCATTTATATGCATATAAACATATATGCACATATGCATATGTGCACATACACATTTATATACATATAAACATATATGCACATATTCACACTTCATTATACATATACACATGTACACATACACATATGCACATACGTTTTTGCACATCTATTGTCATATGTCCATATCCACATATGTGCATGTGTATATATGCATGGGTACTTGTGTAAAAATGTGTATATATACACACACGTATATGTACTTATGCACATACGTATATGCAAATATACACACACGTGTATGCACTAATGCACTTATGCACATATGTATATGCATATATGCACATACGTATATGCATATATGCACCAGAGTAAGCAATCAGTACAATTTACCCTCTGTTACCAGTCACCTCTACAAAGAACTAAACTTTAGAATCAAAACAAGTGAGGAGCACAATGTTTAAAAAGAATAACCAAACAGGCAATTAGCTATGATAAAACCTGAAAATAGCAACAGACTTTGCAAACAAATGAGGATAAAGACAAATTGCAGCTGCACCAACTATCAATCAGACAGAACCCGAATGAGAATTAGGAATTCGAACACATCAAAGCATCGGCTTCAAGAACATGATTAACACCTTGAAACCGTAATAAACCAAATAAACCATGGGTTATTTTTGTCCAAAGCAGCACCAAAAGAAATAATGAAAACATGGATCAAAAGAAACTGCCTAAAGGAATTGAATCTTTGCTCCTCGGATTCCGACGTGTTAGATTCAGAGGATGTTGATCTGTCAGTGTCATCCCTGGTTTCAAACTTGGCATCTTCAAGTAGTGCAATCTGCCATAGAATCTCACGATGAGTGCATCCGATGTCTTCTAAAACATCCTTGCTGTCGTTTCCGAATTCTTGAAGCAACGCGGTGACCAACCGATTATCTTTCGAGGCAGCAAGAAACAGAAGAAATTCAACAAGAAAAAGTGAAGGGAAAACTCTGACATCCGGAGTAGCTTTAGGGTCCAGTAGAAAGGATCCTAAAAGAAGACCGAATCCTGTCAAAGTGGTCTTGAGATAATCGCGAAGAGATGAACAGAATGCCCGTGCTAAAGGAGCAGAGTGATGTTTTGTAAAACTCTTAAAAACCATGGTGCTATGTAAAGCAATCGACATCCCTTCTGATGACTGTGTTATGCTTGGACGTAACAAAAGTTTTAACAAAGGTTCGATTCCCACTTTTTCAACAAACAGCCCGCACGTTTCAGCATTCTCCATTGTTCTGTGAACCAACACCATCACATGAAAGATGCATAACTGAATGAACTGCTCATCACCAACTCCTTCTAAAGCCGAATCCGTACCGACGTCCCAAACAATAGGGGATTTCTTTGGAATTCTCACCGCCAATTATTGTGGTAATCGTTTATAGAGGGTTTAGAAATTACAGATTCAGATGTCGATTGATTACAATCATGGCCCTGATTTGGATTTCTCACCGGCTCTTCAAAACGTGACCGAGAAAGACGATGATGGAGGGGGAGGGTTTTCAATGGTAGGCAGAGAGAGAGAGCAGGGAGGACGGCGATAGAGAGAGAGAAGGGAAAGAGATGTACGCCCTAAATTGGGAGTTTCCTATTTTGTAGGATCCGAGTTGTTTTTCTGTACCTAATCTACCCTTGATCTCCCCTTTAAAAATTCAAATATATCATTTAAATTACTATTAATTACGAAACTGCCATTTTTGATCTCAGCCATAGGTTTTTTTGATCTAAGGGTCCATGTGGGGTTCTCAAGATCTCATGAATATTTAGGTTCTCACAAGAACCTATCTCTATATATATATATATATATATATATATATATATATATATATATATATATATATATATATATATATATATATATATATATATATATATATATATATATATATATATATATATATATATATATATATATATATATATATATATATATATATATATATATATATATATATATATATATACATATAATAGATTCAACATAGAATCAAATTATACTGAATAACAATAGAAACACGTGAAAATTGTCAATGTTTTAAGTGAACATGACCAATTTTCATGTGGCTCTATGGTTATAAGATATAATTTTGTTCTATATTGAACCCTTAAGAAGGTAAGAAGTTTTTTTAATTATTCACTTGGTTTTTTGACGAACCAACAATATGAATCAGTATATGAATAATAAATAACATTATTCATAGAAAAAACTTCCTGAAAAAACATATTGATTAATCATTTTTTAGTAAATCAAGTTTTTATTCATGTTACAGACAATATTAGTGAATAACAACAAAATCATCGTAAAAATAAATCATCAAGTTGTTTTTTCGAGATTTTTTTTGGGAATGATGTTATTTTTGCATTATCTATTGATTCATTTTGTTGATTCGCCGAAAAACCATGTAAATAAAAAAGTTCTTACATTCCCACCAAAAATTTGCTTTTTACCACATCCCAAGTCTATATATATATATATATATATATATATATATATATATATATATATATATATATATATATATATATATATATATATATATATATATATATATATATATATATATATATATATATATATATATATATATATATATATATATATATATATATATATATATATAACACACATATATATATATATATATATATATATATATATATATATATATATATATATATATATATATATATATATATATATATAACAACAAAATAATCGTAAAAATAAATCATCAAGTTGTTTTTTCGAGATTTTTTTTGGGAATGATGTTATTTTTGCATTATCTATTGATTCATTTTGTTGATTCGCCGAAAAACCATGTAAATAAAAAAGTTCTTACATTCCCACCAAAAATTTGCTTTTTACCACATCCCAAGTCTATATATATATATATATATATATATATATATATATATATATATATATATATATATATATATATATATATATATATATATATATATATATATATATATATATATATATATATATATATATATATATATATATATATATATATATATATATATATAACAACAAAATAATCGTAAAAATAAATCATCAAGTTGTTTTTTCGAGATTTTTTTTGGGAATGATGTTATTTTTGCATTATCTATTGATTCATTTTGTTGATTCGCCGAAAAACCATGTAAATAAAAAAGTTCTTACATTCCCACCAAAAATTTGCTTTTTACCACATCCCAAGTCTATATATATATATATATATATATATATATATATATATATATATATATATATATATATATATATATATATATATATATATATATATATATATATATATATATATATCCTTCTTACCAAAATTTCCTTTTTACCGCATCTCAGGTCTTATCATCTTCTACTTCATCAAAACTGTAGTACACATTTTCCTCTCCATAGAACCTATCATTCAATTGGTCATTAATTTCATCTACATGCTCATTATTAGTTGATAGTATTGCCCTAGAAATAATGTAATATGAAGAACCTCCATTGATTTGTAACAAAGGAAAAATTGCAAAAATTAAATCGTTTTTCGATTTAGCTTCTTGGGTATAAGAAATGGAGATGTCATCATGTATTCGAATAAAACTTTCATCGATATATTCTTCATCTCCATCACCAACTCGCATTAAAAAATCGGACAACGATGGATAAGCCAACACCCTCATATTTATAGTTAATCGTATCTTTTTTGTCAAAGACCAAAGAGGAGACATCTGCAAGCTGGAGTCTACTATTTGTGCTCGACTGCCATGCCTGAAGACCGGCAACACCTGTCTAAAATCACCTTCCAATACCATTATATTTCCACCAAAGGGTAGTCTCACCTTTGTAATGTTTTGCATCGTTCGATCAACCGCCTACACTGCTTGCCTATACGCCATCGAGGATTCATCCCTGATGAGTATATTTGCCAAAGGAAGTAGTTGAGCAGCCCCACTTTGTTTTTTGATATTACACATTGAGTTATTATCAAGGTTTATCAGAATTTTAAATAGTGAGTGAGCTGTTCTTCCCCCGGGCATATTATTAGCTGCAGCACCAGATGTAGCAGTCGCAAGTGCAATAAAACCATGGGAATGGACCTCAGCAAGAAAGGCTTTGTAGAAGAATGTTTTTCTAGTTCCACCAGGACCATCTATAAAGAACACGCCGGGTAGATTATGATCTACGTGTCTCATGATCTCATCGTATGCAATTTTTTGGTCAGCATTGAGAGAATCTTTAGCACGAAGGTGTTCATCTTCAATAACAATCGAATACTCCTCTTGGACCTGATGGTATCCTCCAGCTTCTAAATTCATGGTTGAATTTACCATAGGAAGATCAAAATCACCAAGATCCTTACCCATAGATTGCAAAAATATAGCGATCATCCCATAACTTTCGACACATTCATATTGTTGCCTATAATCCTCAAAAAGTGAATTATAGTGATCATCCCATAACTTTCGAACATTTCTAGGATCACAATAAATCAATATAGTAGCAAACAACCTTCTAAGAGCACCAGGAAACTGAAAGAATTAGGCCTCCAACAGACATTCGGATAGATTACCACTGACAACGCCTAGTAATATCACATATTTTAGTCGTTGTTGAGCCTTATTCTTAGTGGAATTATATCATATATATCATAGTATTCTCACTTTTCGTGCCAGCACTTGTTTGGAAAGAAATAATGAAAATAGGGACCAAAAGCGTGCAATTTGGAAGAAGTTGGAAGATCAAGGCAAAATCAGGCAAAGACGTACGCGTGCCGCGGAATTCATCAAGGCACGACGCGGTTATGAGGCGGTGGAAAGAAATTCAAATGCCGATAAAATGGGGATAAACCCGCATGCGCGCCGCGGGATCCACTTATGCGCGGCGCGGCTTCGAGATTTTTGCAACTATAAATAGAGGCTCTTAGGTCGAAAAAATTAGCAAAGACCTCGTGTGAAATCGACCCCCAAGGTTCTTTGACTCCGAGATTTAGCTTCAGCAACCATCTTTTGGTATTTTTCATGTGTTTATCTTTAATTTTCAATTAGTTAAATAGTTAGTGATAGTGGCTAGTGTCTTTGGGAGTGACAACCATTGACATTGAGTCTTTGTTTTTGTTTTTTATAGTTTGGTTACTGTTTTGGAACATTTGGATCTGATTTGGTTAATGATAATCATTCGGTTTATGTTAATTGCTTAGTTTTTCGGTATTTATGCTTGTGAATGAATTTTTGAGTGATTGGATTGTGTTTGATGTTTGGAATTGTTTTAGTTTATGTTCTTTTGGGTTTATTTGGAAAAAGTTAGGAACTAGGTCCTCTGACTGTAGCGTGACACTGCAGTTGGTAATCTGTCACCTGTCTCAACCACGTAACTCCTGTGGATCGACCCCGACTTCCACTATGCTAAGTGTGTGTGTTAGGTATTTTCTTATTTTTGACCGCATGACGACCGCTGCGATGTCAAATTTTGGCACCGTTGCCGGGGAGTTGTGAGCTTGAGAGTAGGTGACCTGTAGGACTTAGTTTCTGATTTTTTATGTTTGATTTTCGTTTTTTGGTTTGTGGTATGTGTATGTCTTCATAATAGACGATTACATGTACCCGGATCAATATTATGAGTATTATGAAAATCCGGTCGACACCTATTACGAGGATGATTGCTACAATGGATCATTCAATGACAATGGATGGCGGACCGAAGAGTCATCTCAACCTGAAAATCCTGCAACTTGGGCCCAACTTTGGGTACTCATGTATAACACCTACCAACTGCAGAAGGACCAAGTTGATGCTCTTAAAAAATTGCAAGTTTCATTAGATAAGTTAGAGGAAAATTGGAAATGTTCATCACCCTTGCCAGAACCTGAGGCGAGTGATTCTTATACCAATGATGTGGTGTGTGAATCTGCATCACCTGAATATGTGATGGAAGGGCATACACCTTGGGAAAGTCAAGAGACCACCGAGATGGTCGAAACGTTTGTTGAGGAAGAGGTTGTAGGTGACAATACTTCCCCTGACTCAACAGCTTTTTATTTTTTTGATGTTTTTGAAAATGTTGATCTGGTGATGACTGAATCCATACCATCATCAGACAATTTGGTTAATGGGGATGTTGAGGAGGAGTCTGTAAGTGACAGTACATACTCCAATCCAATAACTCCCGAAATTGTTGAAGTTGTTGATACTATTGGGGAAGCGGTGTAGATGACAATACTACCCCCAAACCAAAAATTTTTGAGAATTTTGCGCATTTTAAAAATAAGGATCTGGTGATGGGTGACGTTATACCACCATCAGATCAAACCAGTCGCTCACTCTTGGTACCGATCCACCTGTTGGACGATGATCAAGAAGTTGATGCTGACAAATTTATATTTGAAAACAATAAACATGATTTTATCACCACTCATGATCCATTCATGAATGGAAAATTAGATGTGATCAATACCATCGATGAGGATATAGATATATGGAAGCATCCCGATTTGTTGCCTTCCGATCCCATTCGATTGGAAAATTTTTATTGGTACTACAAGCCAAAATTGCAACTTGAAGATAGTATGCGAGACACTAGCAAACGAGGTGTGGAACAACTATTGGAAGCGGCACTAGGCGCGCTTCATGTCAAGCCTTTGACTTTGAAGAGATATAGAAGGAAGGATCGATCTTGGAGGTTCAAAGCTACCTCCAAGCATTCACGCGAAGTAATCAGAAGACGGCGACTACGCAGCAGCAGGAGAACCAGCAAGCCATTCGATCCAGGAAAGCTGAAGGAGCTTGTGGGCAACAAAAGGACGGTGGTGACTGGGAATCAGCAAAGAAAGGAGGCATAAGATCCACCGTAGCTGTAAAAGGACTCTACGTCTGGCTGAAGACGTTAAACTTAGCGCTTGTTGGGAGGCAACCCATCTTTTCATAGGTTAGGTACTGTATTTTTTTGGAGTAACTAGGAAAATTATCATCGTTATTTGTAGGTATTATTGGTCCAAGGCAAGTATGGGGTTGTTTTGAAGAAACTGAATTTTTGATGACCGCGTCGTGGTCAAGCAAATTGCGCGCCACGGGTTCGTAAACCAACTCGATGCGCAGGGGTTGATTTGTGGGTACGCGCGTCGCGGTTCGCTCATATTCGCGCCGTGGGAATCGATCGGTCGGTTTCCTTCGATAATAAGGTAAGCCGTGACACTATTCACACACACCACGCCGCAGAGCTCTGATCATCGAAAATTTCTCGTGTTTTTTCTTGCTCATTTCATTCTCGTCACCAAGGTTCGTGATTCTAACTAGCTTTTACTTGTTAAAACTAGTGATTAGGAAGTTGATTTGGTTGATTTCTCCAAAAAACTCAAAAACTTAGAAATCGCCAATGCTGACTCGTAGGGTGTTTATTTTGCCAAATAATGACCCTAGATGAGTTAGTCGGTACTTAGGCTACCTTGTAGTGTAGTTGGATTGAGTTTAAACAGGTTAGATCGCGATATGGGATTTGGAATTGGAAACAGCCGCTCGCCGCGCCGCGCCACGCCATAGTTCTTGGGCCGCGCCGCGGTACGGTGGGGAAGAAAATGACTAAAATTGAAAAAAAAATTGTGGTTATTTTCTTTTGTGCAGATGTCGTTCAGACTTGATCACCAGTTTCTCCAGTTCCCTGAGGTGATTGGATAGCTCTATTGAGTTTGCCAGCAGGAGGGATGCACTCGTAGGTTGCCGGGTTCTCGAGGCGACGATCATTGACAGGGATCAGAGACACGGGGCTTTGGGGTGAGATCGAGCCATTCCTCCACTGCACATGGACCCACGGGGATGCTTCATTCACGTGTCGAGGCTGGGATAGGCTTATGGCCAACCAGGACGACACTGTGTACACTGAGCTTCTTTTGGAGTTCTTGTCCACAGTTCGTTTTCCACCAGGGTCCACAGAGGCCCGTTCCAGACTGGTACGATTTCGACTAGGGGAATGCACAGGGAGTGCAACCTCCGGGAGTTTGGGAGGCGTACAGGCATCTATACAGAGGCAGACCTCCAGCACCGCCATTTCACGCAGTTTCTCCTGGCGTGCACTCAGGGGTAGCCCGCCAGGGCTGCCAATGCAGAGGTTTGGACACCGTTGTGTTCTACGAGGCGGGGACATCTAGGGAGAGCCATCTCCGTGATCCGCTTCACTGGCTCATGCACCGCATCGTCTCCACATCCATCATGCACAGGGAGGGGGGCGAGA
The DNA here is from genome assembly GCA_023525715.1 of Cichorium intybus. NCBI lineage: Eukaryota > Viridiplantae > Streptophyta > Magnoliopsida > Asterales > Asteraceae > Cichorium > Cichorium intybus. The sequence continues at coordinate 104,778 of JAKNSD010000027.1, forward strand.
AGGTGTCCGGTAAGGACATGACATATCTCTGGGTCCTCCTTGACCCCTCCAGGTTCCTTCACCTCCCATTCGCTTTAGCCGTCTCCCTATCCACCCGTGCGACGGGTGCATCATCCAGCAGTCCACTGGCCTGCGGGCATTACACCACCCGCCTGGCCCGTTCGTACCGGATCCTTACTGCTCCCGTTGTGGCATCCTTGACTGTTTTACCTCCAGCTCGCACTACGGCGCGAGCCCTAGAGAACATGGGGTTTATCGAGCAGCAGCGCCCAGGCCAGTACGTGAGGGTGGCGACCGAGGCACCCCAGGCTCCCCAGCCAGCATACGCCCAGCTGGGCAGGAGATGCCGGAGACCGGCAGCACCAGCAGATCCAGCACCACAGCCACAGCAGGAGGAGGTGACAGAGCTCAGACGATTGGAGGACAGGGTCACGAGGATGGAGGAGCAGTTGGAGTGGATTGGGGAGGTACTTTTGGATCTAGCCACACAGTAGGGACACTGCCCCCGACCATTTCCAGCCCGGGCCCACGATCATGAGGTTGGTTCTTCCAGGCCCCCAGGTGGCGATTGATATATTTTTCTTATTTTTTCTTCTTTTGGATATCTGTACTGTACTTATGAAACTTTCTATTTCTTTGTTTATATTGTATTTTGTTTGTTTGCGTTTAATCTTTTTTGTGAGTCATGCATGTGATACCAAACTGGAGGAGTTGTTTCAAGCAAGTGTAGGGTCACCGTGCCCCCTCCACTTGTCTTGACCACCGGCGTGTTCACTGTTGCGCTACAACTCCAGAATGCTAAATTGAGGACCTTTTTGTTCGTATTTGTACCTGTGACACCGAGTACCAATCAAGCGATCTACCGTCCAAAGAGGTAACTCTTTCTCCCTTGTTCTAAATAATAATTGTACAACGGGGACGTTGTACGGTTTTAAGTGTGGGGTGTGGACGGTCGAAAGATTAGTTTTTTTTGAATTTTTTGCGGAAAATGACCGATTTTCAAAATTTTTAGCAACTTTTTCAAAAATTTTATTAGATTGTAATTTTGAAACGGATAGTTTATTATTGTTTATAGCACTGGTATTTTTCGAGAAATACTATTTAGTTGTAATCATGCTATTAGTTGAGTCAAATAAGTTGAGTTTTATGAGTTTAGATGATTGGGATATTTTAAGATTGGAATTTAGGAAGGAATTGTCAATCTGTGACCTTTGTTGTTCGAGCCGGTAACTCTAAAATGGGTGGGCCTTATGCACCTTACCACCTAAGATCGTTTGGTCTGGGATGGTATTTATGAAAGCTCGCTACACGGACAACATCGAAAGTCATGGACAGTTCTTTAATGGCCTTTAGAATCTGAATGAGTATGTACACTTCATTGTGGACAGAAAATTTGTAATCAAGGGTTCTTTAGAAAGCCATGAATTCCAAAGAACATTCCGATTATGTTTTTACGAACTATTTCACTCTAACTCATAAGGTAATAAGCTTTGAAACTGAACACAGTCAAAAATTGTTTGAGTCTTAGTTAAAATCTATTAAAAACTCTCTTGCTTGGGGACAAGCAAGGCACAAGTGTGGGGTGTTTGACAACGCCTAGTAATATCACATATTTTAGTCGTTGTTGAGCCCTATTCTTAGTGGAATTATATCATATATATCGTGGTATTCTCACTTTTCGTGTCAGCACTTGTTTGGAAAGAAATAATGAAAACAGGGACCAAAAGCGTGCAATTTGGAAGAAGTTGGAAGATCAAGGCAAAATCAGGCAAAGACGTACGCGCGCCGCGGAATTCATCAAGGCGCGACGCGGTTATGAGGCGGTGGAAAGAAATTCAAATGCCGATAAAACGAGGATAAACCCGCACGCGCGCCGCGGGATCCACTTATGCGCGGCACGGCTTCGAGATTTTTGCAACTATAAATAGAGGCTCTTAGTTCGAAAAAATTAGCGAAGACCTGGTGTGAAATCGACCCCCAAGGCTCTTTGACTCCGAGATTTTTATCTTTAATTTTCAATTAGTTAAATAGTTAGTGATAGTGGCTATTGTCTTTGGGAGTGACAACCATTGACATTGAGTCTTTGTTTCTGTTTTTTATAGTTTGGTTACTGTTTTGGAACCTTTGGATCTGATTTGGTTAATGATAATCATTCGGTTTATGTTAATTGCTTAGTTTTTCGGTATTTATGCTTGTGAATGAATTTTCGAGTGATTGGATTGTGTTTGATGTTTGGATTTCCTTTGATTGCTTCTGAATTGGAGATGTACTTTTGATTTCAGTAGGTAACAAGGTTTAATTAGTAGCTTAGTTTAGTTAATGCTTGCTTGGAATTGTTTTAGTTTATGTTCTTTTGGGTTTGTTTGGAAAAAGTTAGGAACTAGGTCCTCTGACTGTAGCGTGACACCTGTGGATCGACCCTGACTTCCAGTGTGCTAAGTGTGCATGTTAGGTATTTTCTTATTTTTGACCGCATGACAACCACTGCGATGTCAACCACCAGTCTCAATTAATCCTCTCTCAGCAGCAGCTTTACGAAATGTCGGGCGTTGTATGTTGTTCACTTTGTAAAGATCTTAAAAGCATGTTGGCGCTCTAACATGTGACAGGAGTATTCGTAGGTAATATCGTTTTCCTTCACTAGGGTTTGCAGAAACCAGTCGGCCTCTCATTTCTCCCTTCCTTCGTTGATTCCAACAACGGTTGGTTGCATTGCATGTAAAGAATTTTGGGAATTCTTTATATAGATATTGTCTGGCTATAGCATGTTCTTTATTCATGTCAAAAAATGATGTCAACATTGAACTCCTATCTTTCTCTCTCTCAATAATATTAGACAATGTATCATTATCTGAGAATCTAACCAATTGTTGGTTTGGGAGATGAAGATGTAAAGCCATGACAAAAGGGTGGATTTGAGAAAGCGCACAACTGAATATCCTCCACATTGCCTCATGGGCTGAGACATAACACGCATCTTGATATCTCTTTATCTCATTAATAACGGGTGCTACTCCATCGAGATCAACATGGACAACTTGTTTATCATGACCCTTGTAAACATACTTAAAAGCATATTTCACGGATTTAATGCTCGAGCAAACCTCGACATTCATGTGGCAATTAAACATCATTAGCAACTTTGGATTATATGGGACCACCCACCTATTGTCAAGTGTATTTCCTCGTATGTCTACCTCTATCCCGTTTTTTTCCCTCCGATATAATATATATGAGTCATTTCCCTGTGTGGTCACTTCATTAAATTTCCTAGGATATCTCCACCGACATTATGATAGATTACCTTGCATACAAGAATTTGTCGGTAGTAAATGACTGCAAGGACCATGCATCATGTGTTTCTTAACAATTTCATGCATTTTTAGGAAACTTTTTTGGGTCGGGAAGTTCAGTGCACACCATCTTGTCATAATGGTCTCGATTTGTCAACTTGTATGCTGGTATCATTATCAGGAGGAAATGTGCATGTGGCAAACCACGTTTCTGAAACTCTATCACATAAACATACACTCGAACCACACTCAATATATGCTTCTTGAAAAGTTGCTCCTTAAGATCTTCTAGTTTTTCACGGAACACTCTGGTCACAAGGTCTGGACGATCTTGAGCACTTTGGCCAGATTTCAGATTATTTTCAATTTCTGGCCAACTTGGATTGCATGTTAGGGTAAGGAATATATCATGCTTTCCATCATCTTGAACTAATGCCATCACATCAAGGAACCTTCGTCGCATATTACGTGGTCCTCCAATAAAAGATGCAGGCAACACAACTCGCTGCCCAACTCTACTTGGTTCAACCTCACCGGCGTTGACACAATCCACGATTCCTTGGTAAAGGTCAGATCTAATTTTTTTGGTTTAGTTTACAAAAAAGCAACCGTGAAGTCTCGATCTTTATGTATATATGTACCACAAACTGTTGCAGTAGTCTTCCCCCCAATAAAATCAAATTATTAGTTGAACGAATTTGGAATAGGTAACAATAATATTCACGCATTGATACAGTATTCCTACCCTTTATCGGGTTAGTCCGTGCACAACGGCAATGTTTAAAACATTAAATATATATGTATATATAGTTTCTCTTAAATCATTCATTTTGATAGTGCATAAATATATGCACCTTCTGCATCATCGTCAATATTTTCTTCATCAATCACAACTTCATTGATAGACACCCATACCTTGCTATATTCGCATGCCATCCAGGCTCACCATTAGGAAAGAATAAAGGATAAGACAAAGGATCATAACAACCTTCGTAACATTGAATTTGTGTACTGTCGTCAGACCTCCCATATACAACAATGCTTATTTTATATGTATTTATATTGTCATTACCTTCAACCCAAATATCAGCAACCTACATAATTCATGATTTTAGTACGATATATATTTAATATGATAATTGATATACTGAGTTCAAATTAAAAAAAATAAAATAATCATATCCAAACCTCAGATGTTGTCGGTCGATTATATACTCGTTGATCAAGTTTCACCGATGCATTCAATGTGACTCTATAATTATTGAGAGGCCCTAACTCACGAAGACTTCGAAATGTTTTAACATATGGATTTGGAGCAAGAACATTCGTCAACTTTTGAATGATGCCTTAATCAATATTTGGAAATCGAAGTCTATGCATAAAGTCGGTTTCAGAATCATAAAAATACAACTGTAAGTACCTAGGTGTTCCATCCCTTGAAACTAACTGGTCGAGTCTATGATATATTGTTCTGTTGGCTTGAAATGTATATACCCCTGATTTCATATTGCTCAATTCATCATCCAAATCTACACCCATAGATGTGAATGAAAAGTTTGTATTGTAAGCACATATGTTTCTTCTAAACATTATTCCTAATTCATCCGTTAATGTGAAAAGACGGTATAACTCTGGAGGAATATAGGAAGGTGCCAACTTTGTTTTTCCACTCATACAACAAAAGGTAGCGAATTCAAATTTGAATCGCTTGGCTCCACAATAAACACATGCATTACTTTCCCTTATAACACGATGTACTTCAGAGATACCATCGAAAACAAAAAGGTACGGATCATCCGGAATGAGGTCATCTTGAATCAATGGATTGACATGGACCTCACTATAACCACATACACCAGGATACAAGAATAAAGCAAATATTATTGAACAACATATAAAAATTAAGTAACTATTCATTTTAAGTAAACATTGTTAATATAAAATTTTGAAATAAAATAAAGTTAGATAATAACCATTTGATGTTTCACGTGTTATCACCGAACATATTTGAGTGTTCTCTTGACCATGTGTTAGATGATTTTCTTGGATCGTCTCACCAACAGTAGATGAAGTTGCATGGTGTCGTTGCTGGTGATTTTTGCAAGCATTCTTTTTTTCTTTACTTCGTTCATAATACTTTCTATTAACATCTTTTTGAGCTTGATTTTTTTTACATTACAATGAGGTATAATATTTTCGTTGTCTATGGTTGTAGTACCATATGAGGTAGAAGCGTCATTTGTCGATAACATAATTCTATGACTAAATGGGTTTTCTATATTTTGTAATGATACATTTTGTAATTGTCTCTTTTCTACAATGCTTACGGAAACATCACAACGAACAACCCTTTGCTTTTTGTTCTGTGCAGATCGATATTTATAGTAAGGTTTATTGTATTGTTATCTTTTTTCTGCAATAATATTGATAATAAAGTCAAATTTATGTAAAACAAAATTTGAATTAAATTAATGAAAACAAAACATATGATCATCATTTATATATTACACAAACCTTTTCAATATCCAATGAAATTTGTGTCAAGTCGCTATTTTCATTTCCACTATATCTGTTCATGATTTCACGCTACAAAACTATAAAATATAGGAAACAACATAATATTATATCAATTCAAAATGTCAATTTATTTCAATACTTTGATAATATATCAAAGATAATAACATTTCAACATAATGTGCTTTAAGAATTAAACAATATATATATATATGTCAACATAAATCAACAACTATATAACAAATATTAATAATATAAAGACCAACAACAAAATTTAATATATTGAAGCATAATCCAACGGTCAAATAATAATTTACTAATACATATAAATTTAATATGCTTTCAATGTATCATCCATATATGTACCCCTAATAGATCTCGCTTCTGGCATATCCGGATGAAATGCAACCCTCGAAATGTATGTAGAATATAGATAAGTCGCTGAAATTTAAATTAATACATTAAAACATGAATTAAGATAATAAAAATAGTTAAATTGTTTAATGAATGAAAGAGTAATAATTTTAAACTTACTTCCTTCTCGTTCGAGATATTTAACACGGGATACGTATATGACCCATTGGTTTTTAATTGCTAAGGCGATCTTAAAAGGTAATGCTTCTGGACCATCATACAAATTCAGATTAACTACAAAACCCCTATTGAAAATCGAAAAATTGTTATAATAATAATAAGAACAACAACAACAATATTCTTAATGATACTAATAATATTAATAATATAAAAACTTACGACTGATCTTGAAGAAGTAATTCACACATACAATTAAAGCTTAAAAGACGCCCACTAATAACTTTTCCTACAAAATTAGCATATATTAAAAAAAAATTAGAAAAAAATTATATTAACTAATTTAAATTACCAATCAATATTTGCTGCCATGGATTTCTCACAAGAGTTTCAATGGAAGCGACCAATGGATAAAGCGGAACCTAATTTTCAAGTCTCGGTTCAAGAAAAGTAAATCATGTAGCTTTGTTGACAACAATTATATATTTATCAACAACAATGTTGTAACCTTCATACAACGGGTAATTACCAGGATCCTGATAGAATTTAAAATGACTTATAGAGTATAAACGTCCTCTCATATTTCTTGCTTCATATTTTTCCATTAAATAGCTCACGACAACCGCCACCATTTTTTCTCTCTAATTAAAAACAATTATTAAAAAAGTTAATGATGTATATTCTTAATTTAAAGTTCTAATATATGTTAAAATATTTAGAACTTACATTTTTGTCTATTAAGATATTACAAGTCTATTTATTGTGTTGTCTCTCCATACAAAATCAACTCGAACTCTTGTGAAATTATAGCAGCATGATATTTCATTGAGCGAACGAAATACGTCAACTTGAAAATGCATATTCATTATCTACAAATATTCAAATAAAATAAAATAGTTACAATATTAGAATAATTGGTAACAATATTAGAATTGCTTGTGAAAATTGAAATTATGTATGATTTTTGTTTTTGGTTAAATATAAAAAATTTGTTGTTCTAACAATTATAATTTTGAATTAATCTTTATAAACGATTTTTATTTTTAGTTAACAAATCATTAATTTAACAATAGTCATTTTTTGATATTGTTAAAAATATTAGCTTGATCGTTAGATTAAAATTTCTTAAAGAAAAAATTTAAATCATCTTTAATTGAAAATAAATCATACGTATGGCAACCAAATATTGTTTTAGAAAATTTTATAATATAAATCTTTATAATATAATCTAAAATAAAATATAAATTAAAAGTATGAATATACCCTAATATATATATATATATATATATATATATATATATATATATATATATATATATATATATATATATATATATATATATATATATATATATATATATATATATATATATATATATTGGAACCGGCAATTTTAACACCTTGAGGGTACTCAACCTTGCAACCCAGGGCGGTTGGCAATTACCTATGGCGCAAAGCCTTTTCCCTCCACCTGTTTTTCGCCGACCAGGGAAAATCCCCCACATGGGGTTAGTTGGAGTCGAACTCCAGACCTTCCACCACATAGGTATATAACCCGGGCGCATCCACCCAGCTAGGCTAGGCTTCACTTGCCATACGTATGGCAACCAAATATTGTTTTAGAAAATTTTATAATATAAATCTGTATTATATAATCTAAAATAAAATATAAATTAAAAGTATGAATGTACCCTTTTATATATATATATATATATATATATATATATATATATATATATATATATATATATATATATATATATATATATATATATATATATATATATATATATATATATATATATATATATATATATATATATATAGAACCGGCAATTTTAACACTTTGAGGGTACTCAACCTTGCAACCCAGGGCGGTTGGCAATTACCTATGGTGCAAAGCCTTTCCCCTCCACCTGTTTTTCGCCGACCAGGGAAAATCCCCCACATGGGGTTAGTTGGAGTCGAACTCCAGATCTTCCACCACATGGGTATGTAACCCGGGCGCATCCACCCAGCTAGGCTAGGCTTCACTTGCCATATGTATGGCAACCAAATATTGTTTTAGAAAATTTTATAATATAAATCTTTATAATATAATCTAAAATAAAATATAAATTAAAAGTATGAATATACCCTAATATTTTTTTATTTTTTTTATAATCATAAGCAGATTTCAGTAGATCGGTAACTAAAACAAAACCCTAATATATAGAAAGCAATACGTGCCTAGTGTAACCCTAACCCTAAATTCTGATTTTATACATCTAGTCGCTTCTCCTCTTATCCTCTATAGCGATTCCACCGCCTAAGGTCTGACCACCGCATACCCTCCGACCATCGATGCAGAAACATATATGACGACCGGCTGTTGTAACTCCTCTGTTATCTTAAAAACCACCATCTTCGATTCTGAATTTTTGCACGATTGATGCCGTCGAAAAACACTACTGTCGAAATTGACCATGTACATGATGCCGAGTTATCCCCTTCTCCGATAGGTGCCTTCGATTCATCCTTAATGGTCGATTTTTGAAATCGAAAACCACCACCTCCGATTGAGGCTATCGGACCTTCGTATCCCACCGGATTCCGACGGTACACAATGCACAGCGAGGTCTGATTTGTTTCTTCCTACCCGTTGCTTATTGGATATGACTTTGGGTTTTGTTTTAGTTACCGATCTACTAAAATCTGCTTATGATTATAGTTTTGGTTGTAGTTATGGATATGCATTTGTTTTACAGATCCTGATAGCAATCCAATCTTCATCAGGTTTATGATTTTGGTTGTAGTTATGTTTATGAATTAGTTACCGTCCTACCAATTTTATTTTCAGATTTTCTTCATTAGTTTTATGATTTTGGTTAATGGTTTATTGGGTTTGGCCGAATTATGTTCCACAAAGGGTATCGATTCTGTTTTATTTTAATATTTTCTTTATATTTGCACTTATTCTTTAAAATCTTACATTGTATGAGTTTTGTCCATTTGGTTGACCTCAAACACGATTATGATATGTATGTCTGATTTTGTTGGATCTAGTAAATAAAGTTTCTGTCATGAAAGGCTTTTATACTAAAGTTTCCTTTTGCATCAGGCGTAAATTAAATTTTTTCAACAATTCTCAAATTGATATTGATAACTTTTTAAAGTTTATAAATTAAATTTTGTATTTTTTGAAAAATAACTTGATAGAATTATGTAAATAATCATTATTGTTAACATTATTAACATAATATATCCTAATATATCTTTGTTTTTCAAGAAAAATGGAATTCATAAATCGATTCATACATTTTTGAACGTCAGCAGCAATAAAACTCAATATATAAAAAAACCACATTATAGCAACCTGCAAAATGACTTGTTTTAATATTGGTGTTTGTATGCAGAAATAAATATGACATTGATTCATACATTTGAACAGTGGCAGCAACTATCTTTAATGAAACAGGAAAGAAGAGCCGTGAAAGACAGAGTTGGAGATGAAGTAAATATTTAGGTGTCCCCACTTGCTGCTTTTATAGTGTAGTTTTTATAATATTTGGAGGGAGATGAAATTTTGAATTAATGATCCAACTTTAGTTGTTAGGATTGTTTTAAGCTATTGATTGTTTCTAAGGAATCAATGGTCAGTAATGTTTACATTAAATATTTTTGTTAAACATAGAAAAGATATTGCTTTGCATTGATTTGTTGTATCCCTTAATTTTATGACATTCATGCATATTGTGTTTGTACATATTATATATGCAATATATATATATATATATATATATATATATATATATATATATATATATATATATATATATATATATAGATATAGGTTCATTGGAGAACTCTCAAAAGATAGAGAACTAGAGGACAGATCTCATCCTTTTATTATTTTGAATCTAAGGCTATGATTAATTGATGATTTTGAAATTATTAACATATTTATTTTAAATTAACTTAAATTAAATATAACAAAAGGGTATTTTGGTAAGAAAATGTTAACCTATTTTTATCAACTCCTATTTTTTCTCTAACCTTTTTTCTCTCTCTCACTCTCTCTCTTTATTAGGGCATTCTCACGCTTATCTTTTGCCGCCGGAGACCACCTGCCATCGCCATCGCCATCGCCATCGCCACCGCCGCTGATCATCGCCGCCTGTGTCGTCATTTCCATCGCCGACAGACGCCCCTCCTTGAATCATTGTACGTGTTCTTATCTCCGAATAAAACCTCAGAAATCCAGTTGTGATATAAATTCTAGTAAGCACATATTTTACCTTTACTACAATTGTCTTTTGTTTTTTTTAAATTAAGAGATTTGCGACAGCCATCTTGGATCTGTGCCATCAATTTCAAGTAAATTAAATACCGATTAAAGTCGGTGATAGTTGGGAATATTTTAATTACCCTTAAAAATCAATTTTGTTGGAGCAACTCTGTACCTCCTCTGAATCTACCAATTTTGGTTAGGGGTGAGCATAATAACCGAAAAACCGAACCATAACCAATATAACCGATATAACCGAACCATTAAAACCGAACCACTAATAAAAAAGATGGTGCGGTTTATGATTTTATTAACCGAATCATAATGGTTCGGTTTTGGTTTTTCTATAAAACCGAACCGTATATAACCGAATCGAACCAATTAATAAATATATATTTGAAATTATATATATATATATATATATATATATATATATATATATATATATATATATATATATATATATATATATATATATATATATATATATATATATATATTATAAGTTCTTAATCTAATCTTTAAAAAATTTAAATCAAGGCTCGGTACATACTCATCTTAGGAAACTAATAAGTCTATAAAAACTAAAAGATAAAATAAAATACATTAATCAATTGTAAAGTAAATCAAATCTTTTTTTAACTAATAAGTCTATAATCCTTAAAAGAATTTAAATCAAGGCTCAGTACATACTCATTAGGAAACTAATAAGTCTATAAAAACTAAAAATAAAATAAAATGCATTAACCGATTGTAAAGTAAATCAAATTTTTTTTTAACGTTTGCATGGATTCTAGTGTAAAATTGTAAAATATTAAAAGTCGATACTAGCTTTAATGGTTAATATCATTATTTTGACTTTTGAGACAATTTAACTCTTAAATTCATACAAAGCATAGAAAGTTATAGATAAACGACTTTAAATTTTTATATAATTATGGTTAACCATTATTAACCATTAACCAAAACCATTAAGCGATTATAACCGTTAACCATAACCAATATTAACCATAACCAATGGCTGCTAAAATGCATTAACCGATTGTAATGGTTATGGTTCGGTTATGGCCACTAACCGAACCAAACCGCCCCATTCACACCCCTAATTTTGGTCCTAAAATTGATTAGTGCGAGTTGATATGTGATAATTGGAAGTAATTTTGCCAAACTCTATGAAAATTGATTAGTGCATTTTAATCCACTACCTGATCACTAGAATATTTATTATAGATCTTCATTCATGCTTTTAATTTGTTTGTCTAATTTACAGTGTATGTTTCGTGCTTTTGTTTTCACTTCTTTGTGATTACCCACTTCTTGGATTAATATGTTGATGCAAGTTTCAATTATCACAATGAATTGCAAAAGATGGTTTAATATAATTACGTATTAATTGGTCGGTGAACATGGGCAAGATTCATATGATTTGATAGCACTTTTAATTGTAGTAATTTAGTCTTTTTTATCACCAAAATACAATTGACTCATAAACTTGTTACTATCAACGCTCATATCAAAGTCTACACTAATTGTTATTACAAATGTATTATTGGAAACAATACGTGTTAATGTGAACACTGATATCAAAATTTTTAACTCCCTGTTTAGGATTAGATGTATTTATTTATGATCATTGGAACATGTTACTCGATAATCATAGATCTGGTTTGATTTTTTGTTTAGTTATGTATTTTTGTTACTTGATAATCATAAATGATCAGAAGCATGAGACATCTCACAATGAACTGTAATCATCGATGATTATAGTAGAAGTAACTGTAATCATGTAATCATGTAATCATTGGTGAATACAGTGGGGATAATGAACAGTAATCCTCGCTGGAATGGGAAGTAACTGTAATCATTGGTGAATACTAACGAATTTTATTTTTGAGTTTGAATCATTAATGAATGAAACTATATTATAACGGCAATGTATTATTTACAATTAGAGGTGTATTTGTTTATGATTATAACTATCGTTGCATAAATTATTAAAACGCGGACTATAATCATTTGTGAATACAAGTATAGGATTGACTATATCAGGTATAATCACTTATGATTAGAACTATCGTTTCATAAATGATTACAATGTCTTATTCATTGATGAATCAAGAATACAAAATGCGTTTATTCATTTATGATTACATTATCAAAATGCGTTTATTCATTTGACACTGTTTCATTCATGATTACAATGTTTTTATTCATTCAGGATGATTATAATGCCTTATTCATTCATGATTACAATGTTTTATTCATTCAGGATGATTACAATGCCTTATTCACAAATCAGTTGTATTCATTTATGATTACAGGTATAATGAATAGCAAGGTGAATTCCCTAACAAAACTGGAATTCATTGATGGTTATATATGCTATTCACTTGTGATTACAAGTGTTTTTATACATTTATGGGTCATTTTATGCATTTATCCTTTCTTTATTGACATGATTTTTATGCATTTTGAATGTAAATTTTTCAGAGTATTGAAGTTGCATGAATGAGAAGTCGAAGCAGTCTATTTCAAGTCAATAGATTTAGCACAGCAACATTGTTCTTTAATCATTTGTGATTAAAGTTGTATTGTTTTTAATTGTTTATGTCTAAAACTATATTGTATTATTTCCCGTTTTGTGTTTTATAATCATTCATCATTATAAATGTAGTTAACTTTTTTGTATCTATACATTGTCCTATATTCACTTATGATTACAAGTGTTTTTAATCATTTGTGATTAAAGTTGTATTGTTTTTAATTATTTATGTCTAGAACTATATTGTATTATTTCCCGTTTTGTGTTTTATAATCATTTATGATTATAAATGTAGTTAACTTTTTTTGTATCTATACATTGTCATGTATTCATTTATTATTACACATGTATTTCATTTTTATATATGTATTATACTTTATTCATTCATGATTACAAACATTTTTTTGAATAAAAAATCACTAATACGTTGATTTATAAAAAAAAACGTTTTTTTGAATAAAAAATCCTATTAAATGATAATTTATTCTACTACTAATCAAATCCCTAGATTTTAGGTAAATATTAATCAAATCTCTAGATTTTAGGTAACTATTAATCAAATCCCTATATTTTAGGAAATTATCAATTCATTTATTCTATATTAATTTAACTAAAATACACAATTACTAATGTACCCTTATGAAATGATTGGTCCAGAATGGGTCTCCAGTTCTCCACATTTTATTGGTACTCTATATAACCTCTCCCTATATATATATATATATATATATATATATATATATATATATATATATATATATATATATATATATATATATATATATATATATATATATATATATATATATATATATATATATATATATATATATATATATATATATATATATATATATATATATATATATATATATATATATATATATATATTCCCATTCTATGAGAATGAACGGTCCGCAATGGTATTTAAAATTTACATTTGATTGCATTTTTTGAGTTTTTAATATTTCTTTAGTTGATTCTTAAAGAATAGCTTTCATATCCCCATTATCTGAAAATATTCGGTCCCCACTCCCCAATTCATATACATACTCACCTCATTATAACAAAATGAACATACCAAATATCAAAAATGAAATTTTCAACTTCCCTTTTACAAATGTAGCAAAATGGTAACTGAATAACCATGTTTTTTTTTCAAACCCTAGAGTTTCAAATTCAATTATTAGTTGAAATTCTCACAGAATGTACGTATTTCAAACTCGATTATTACTATTATTCCTGAAGAATGTAAATCGTTACAAAACAAATCGAAATCAAGCATTACCTTTAAACGGTTCCACGAAATCATCAAAATCGTTGTCTGTAAGTGGGTTATCCGTAGTGTTTGTGAAATTGAACTGGAAATTTTCTCTTAGGCGCGAGCGGCTTCTTCTTCCTTCCATAAGTTCGTTCCAAAGAATCGTCTTCCAGAAGGTTTTTTCGTGTGAGAATGTTAGGTTTTTCGTATGCCAATGGTGGTTTTTCGTGTGACAGTGGTGGTGGGTTTTCGTTTTTGTCGCGTATGAGTAGGTTTTGATTCTCTGTTCATGTTAATGGTACATATAACTGCCTACATCATCTATAATCGTGTCCCCGTGATACTAGCAATATTCCGTTTTAGTTATTTTATACAATTTCGCTGTAATGCCCTTTATCGTCCGTTTGTATATAAACACGCGTACATTCTTTGTGTTTATTTACAATAATGTCATTCTCATCCCAGCCATTGATTATTGAAATACGATGGTCCATATCAAATCCTACATTTACAGAATATATGTGTGTGTGTATATATATATATATATATATATATATATATATATATATATATATATATATATATATATATATATATATATATATATATATATATATATATATATATATATACATATATATATATATACATATATATATACATATATATACATATATATATATATATATATATATATATATATATATATATATATATATATATATATATATATACATATATATATATATATATATATATATATATATATATATATATATATATATATATATATATATATATATCACAAGATCAAAAAATTGAAAGGCTAGGATCAATAATGGCAGTTTTGTAATTAGTAGTGAGTCTAAGGATACAATTGACTTTTTAAACATCACTTCAGGGATAGTTTGGGAATTGAAAAAAACAACTGATCCTCTAAAATAGGAAATTCCATGAATCACGCAGACGTTACCATCTCTCTTTATCCCTATGCACAGGTAATTCAAATGGTGACGACGACTGTCTACCTCCACACGGTGGCTTTACCTCCGTCCAGACATCCAACGTTCGCATTAGCTTCTCCTTGGCGACTCTCGGCCGCCACCTGGCACGCCGGCGCATGCACTTGACTCGCCGGCTCATCGGTTCGCGCATATAGTTCAATCCGGTAATGTTTTTGTTCTCTTCTTATATCCGATGTCGACTGATAAACTTTCTTCTCCTCTCTTTGCTACATGCTCCTTCCTAGATCAAAAGTCGATTTGATTTCTGATTTTTTATTAATCGATTTTTGAATAATCGATTTCTGAATAATGGTGCATTGTGCTATTGTGAACCCTAATTTCGACATTCTTGATTTGGCTATTTCAATCCAAATGACTCCAGGAGACATCGCGACTCCCAAAGACTTGCAATATGTTGTCCAGATGCACTAATTTAATCGTTCCAAATCCAAACTTGCCAAGTTCGAACCGAAGGCCACCACAGACCCAATTTTTACAGATTTTGGTCTTGAAGGAACACTGGCATCCCAACTTTTACAAATTCTGGTATGTATTTGTAATATTCCTCTTATTCACTTACTACCGACTTACAACATTCCAATTACATTCATTTCCACATGCCTGTTTACGAAAAGTGATCATAATGCACATCAAGTGTTTGTTGAAATGTCTGAATGGATTTTTGCTAAATATAAATGCCACATTAGGTGTACGGTTTGTACATTGGTGTTAAATAGAATCGAAATGTGTTTTTAGCGATGAATCTTTGAGGTTTGTAATGCTTTACCTACTTCGCCATATTCTTTGTGTCCTGTTTCTATTATTTTGTTTTTAAGATTGGTTTAAGTCATCGAAGTGGTTGTTGTTTGATATGGAACAGGCTATGTTGGTTCATACAATGTCAGATCCGGTGGTTCCTCGAGTTAGTTCAAATTGTTACCGGTGGTTCTTATAATGTCTGATTAGTTGGTTCTTAAGATTTTTGAACCGGCCCCCAACCGGTTGTAATCATAGCAAATATCTTATAAACCAATATTGCTTTTCAAGTTCATTTTTGCAATGCAATCATATATGAATTTTATAAACTCAGTTGTCATAAAACTTAGTTTTTTTACACTAATACTTATAATCAGATCAATATATGCAGGTGATAGGTTGCTCAATGAATATCTTTTTCTTGAAAGAAGTTGGGCTAAAGATGAAAGTACTCTAAAGGTACTATTCCATTCATTGATTTTTTTAGTCAAATCTGAATTCAATATGCCTTGGACCACCACCTAAAGATGAAAGTACTCTAAATGTTTTACCGATTTGTAGTTACATTGATCATTGCTGCTGATTTCGATTGTGATTTGGTAATTGCTGATTTTTGCATACTTTGTTATTTGGTAATTGCTGATTTTTGTAAACTTTGTTATTTGAATATTAATACGTGCACATGCGGTTTGTGATGTACAACTTTGTATGTATAAATGCACATATGTACACACGTACACATGCACATATACATATGCATATATGTGCATATGTGCACATAGACACATGCACATATGTGGATATGGACATATGTGAATACATCTGCAAAAACGTACGTGTGTATGTGTATTCATGTGCATATGTTTGCTCAAATGTTAATATATGTGGAAAAACGTATGTGCTTGTGTATTAATTAGACGTATGTGCACATATGCATATGTATTAATTAGACGTATGTGCACATATGCATATGTATCAATTTTTTCATTTACACATGTATGTGTATTTGTATATATGCATAAATAGATGTGCAGATGTGCATATGTGCTAAATGTAAATTCATGCAGGTGCAGGTGTATATGTGCAAAAACGTGTGTGTACATATGTGTGCATATGTGATTACATGTGCAAAACGTGTGTGTACATATGTGTGTATATGTACACATCTGCATAGGTGTTTATGTGCATAGGTGTTTATATGCATATAAATGTGTATATGCACATATGCATACATATATGTGCATACATGTATATGCATGTGTATAAGTGCACATGCATACATATATGTGCATATACGTGCATATGTGTATTTGCATGTGTATGTGTGCACATATGTGCGTATGTGCACATATGCATATGTATATGCATGTGTATGTGTGCACATATGTGCGTATGTGCACATATGTGCGTATGTTCACATATGTGCGTAAGTGCAGATATGTATTTATTTTAATTTTTTTAATATACATGTATATTAATTTTTATTAATGTTATTGCAGATTTTGGAGAATTTATCCAGCAAATTGAAGAAATGAAATTTTAAATTTTGAGAAATGAAGATATCATGAATTTTTGTTGTATTTGTTATATTTTTTGTATGTAACGTTCACTATTTCTAATAAATTTGTATGTATCATTCAAACGGTTGTATATTGTTGTACTTTTTAAATTTTATGTATGTATTGTTCAAAATAGTTGTATATTATTGTTTATAATAAAATGCGTTGTTCATTTTTTACATTTAGATATTAAAAATACGAATATGTATATATGAATTGTGAAAATATGTATATATACATCTGCGAGTATGCATATATACACATACAAATACACTAATATGTTTTTCTAATTTCGAAAATTTGTTTTATTTTAAAAAAAAATTCAGAATTTTTATTTTTTTCTAATTTCGGAAAAAATTATTTAAAAATAAAAACGAAAATCTTATAAAATGTTTAGGAAAACAAAAATTTGATTTTTTTTAAAATTTTAAAATTCAAATCTAATAGCCTTGATTTTAGGAGTCGTTAATGTTGTTGCCTAAAATAAAAAAAATCAGAATTAAATCTGAATTGTAAAATGACAATCGTGCGCTTTTGTGATCTGACCAATCAGAATGAGTTATCAAGATCTCATGAATATTGGAGTTCTTAAAAGAACCTAACCTTATATATATATATATATATATATATATATATATATATATATATATATATATATATATATATATATATATATATATATATATATATAGAGTAAAGTTCAAATGAGAACCCTTTTTTTCGTCTGAACCTAGGAACCTTTTTACTGAATTTTTTTTCAAAACAGATGACTTAATACACTAAGTCGCTTATATTTAAGACCTTTTGTCAAAAAAAAAATATGCATATACGAAATATGCACATATGCATTTTTTTCGCAAATGTATATATGTTCATGTTTTGTGCATATGTGACAGGTTTTATGCAAAACAACTAAACTTAAGCCTTAGGTTCACATGCAACCTAAATTGGATCTAAGTTTTCACTTTTTGAACATATAATAATATACCTAAGGCAAATCGAAAATTACTAAAAGAATTAAATAGAAATTACTAACCTTTAGTTTAATCTTTTGGAAACTAGCACCACACGTGTCGTGCCTCAAATGGTTCACACCCAAGCAAGCAACAAGAAAACCAGAGAGAGTAGAGAGAAAGGGGCGCAGAATAAGGGGATCCAGAGCCCCTTATTTATAGCCTCCAAAAGGATTATTAGATAAACCTCAATTGAATTAAAACTGAGATAAATATCTTATATTTAATCTCTTTTTTCGGTTAAGCTATGCGCGCGTCGCAGAACCTATGCGCGCGTCGCGCGTATCCCTGTTTAACTATTGAACAATCACAAATTCAGCCCTTGTACTTTTAATTAATCCAATTAATCTCAAAATTAATTCCAATTCATTTCTGATTAATTATTAATTAAATAATTATATTTCTAATTAATATATTATCAACATAATATATTAATAAATTATTTATATTGATTTATTATTCAGATAATAAATCAATCTCTCTCTAAAGGTTATTCTGTCAAATTGCCAGCTTTGAGGGCAACCAAACAAGACTTTGCTATTTCATTTAGCTTTTGGGAGCGTTTAGCGTTTGACTTTTGATTTTAATATTATTTTTCACTTTTAAAAGCTAACAACTGCTTTTGCCGAACACTTCTGCACTAATAAAAGTCACAGCTACCAGCTAATCGCTAACCGCTAACACAACCAGCTACCAACTAATTTTACCGAACAACCGCATATGAATACTATATGCAAAAAGGTTGTTTAAATCCGCTAACAACTTTTTGCTTCAATAGTTAATTCAGTCATCGTAAAAACTAACAAAGACGTAAGTCAAAAACATGAATGACTCGAAAATCATGCTCATTAATTAAAGCATGTAATTTTAGTTTGAAAATTTGGCAAAATGAAAATCGTACAACAACATGAGTGAAAAACAAAGACAAAAAGCGCACACCAACTTACTTTTCTCCATTAACTACACCTCAGAGAAGTTAAGAATATGCAGACTCTTTCTACTCGGGATCAATTTTTTTGTTAAATGCAAGAAATAGTAAAATACTTCCATATATTTAAGTAATCTAGATGAAGACCTCTGCAGCGTAAACTAATGATAAAAATATAATTTGAATCTCGATAACACATATTTAAGCAACAAAAATTATTTCCACTTGGCTCTTTATGACAAATTTAAGAACGAAAATGATTATATAAAACAAATTCATTATTTTCAGTTTCTCTTGAACAATTTATTAGGGTTCTTCATCTCAAACTAGAAACCCTAATTTGTAGTGTGGCTTCGCCTTTTAATTAGCAAGAGGGACAGACGATAAGATTTTAAATTAACATGCATTAGGGACACGTACCTTAATTAGAACCTCTAAATTGTCATTGATCTCGTGATGGTGCGCCTGGCGGCGTCAATGACGAGGCTGCGAGTTCTGAACAGACTTTGTGACGCCCTATTAACACAATATCGGTGGAATGGTGGAGAACTAGTCATAAATCGCCAAGTGGAGTAATCGAGACTTGAGAGTGTTAATTTGAAAATGGAAGATGTATCACGATAGAGGGAAATTGGCAAAATAGAGCGAAAGAGGGAAATAATAAGGCCACATTGTATCACACGACAGACAAACTAATAAAGTGCAGCGCATGTTTTTTTTAAGTTGATTTTATGATAGAATAAAACGACAAGCAAATTTGTATTTCATTGATTTTGACAAAAGTTGACTTTATTTTACGACGGACATTTATGTCAGTTATAAATATTTATAGTTTTACAATAGATGATATAATTTTTTGATAGAGTTTTATATCTATCATAAAAACTGAATCTTATTGTTTGTCTGTTATTAAAAGACATGTTTTTGGTAATGTGCAATCCATGCATTAATTCCATGGAGTCAAGGATGATGGAAATCAGTGGCGGACCCAGAAAAAATGGATACGAGGGCACTGAGTAACACTTTTTTTTTAGACGATGGACACCTATATATAATTTTTTTTTTTACTCTACGGGGTAAAATTTCAGGGGGAGGGCACGGGCACACCCGGGCACCCGTAGGTCCGCCCCTGATGGAAATTACATTAAAACATACAAGCTGCAGTTTGTGGGGCTGTTTCCCTGGGAGGTTGGGACTACAAAGATTGCAACCTGAAGACCGAATTAGACTTGCTGTTCGGTTTATTAATCACTAGTTGTAAGACCTGTGTATTACACGGGATGATACAAAATAATTGTTAAATAAAAAATACCTAAACACTAATAATTATGCATAACAAATTCTCGACAATATATAATGAAATTTTTGGATATATACATTATTAAATTAAACACTACAACATAATGTTGATAAACTTTGAACAATTGTAACAAATTACAGATTTTGAAAGACTTCTTTGAATACAACATTTGTTGTTCTATTGCTAAGTTTACTATCGTCTAAAATTAACATTATTAATCTATCTTTACTTTTAACTCTCGACAATATAACATACAACTGGTCATGTGTGAAGACTGGTTCTCTCAGAAACAAACCCACCTTTGATAGCGACTGTCGTTAACTCTTATTTATTGTCATTGCAAAACATGCAGTCAATGTAAATTCTTTGAAATTTGAAAGAAATTATTCTATCTGAAGGCGTCAAAGACATTTTGGAATAAACGTACGATTTCCAATATTATTTCCAGATATAATCTCTATTTCTATAACACGATTACCCAATGATATTACTTCACTGCTAGGTGTGTACCCGCGCAATGCGACGACGACATTAGTATGTTGATGTTTTTAATTAAAAATTAAAATATGTACTTTTATGTTAAAAATAAAAATATGATATTATTTTGTGTTATATATAAAAATATGTAGTTGCTTCTTATTAAATGTAAAACTATGATGGTAAAGTAAATTTAAAAAAATGGTTAACTCTAATTTGATATGGTTAACTTTAATTTGACTTATTTTGGTAAAAATAGTAAAAGTTTGTTAGTATTTGTAGTGTTTGTGTAATGTTTACAGTTTAAAGGTTTGAGTGGACCTTGTTATTCCAAACCATGAATGTCTTATTATTTATTAGGAGACTTGTTAATTTCTTTAAGAAATGTCTACATTTATCATTTTACGAAAAACAATATATATACTTTTTGTGTATGTGTAGTTAGCCGAATAAGCTTTCTAGTTTGATTGAATCATTAGATGAATATAAATAAAGAACCTATTTAATTGTTTAACTTTGTGTTTTTGTATATAGAACCGGATCAATCTAAAAGCTAATAAATGAATATTATTTTTTTCAAATAAAAATTTTACATAATTTTCAATTAATCTGATTTAAATTTGCGCACTGCAACGGTCATTGAATGTGTGGGATGATAATAGTTTCTTTTCAGTGAACAGTTTTATTTTAACGATTTGGGTTTAAGGTTTATGGTTTAAGTGATGAAATAGGTGGTATCCTTAAATAGTACCCATGCAATACGGCAGATAGAAAATAGTTTCTTTTTGATAAGTCATCTATTTCCGAGAACATGTCATATTCCAAAACCATACAATGTATTAGCAAATACTTAAATTTCGACCAAATACTCATTTCCTAAATCATAATGCTTTTTAATATGTTGCTTATGGTGATAATTTCCAGCAATTTGAATAATGACAAGTTTGTTGCTATTCAGTAACAACGGTTTGAGAAAATGTACAACTAACATACATTATAGGAGTAGGAGTGAGATATATTTGCTGTTGACAAAAAAAATTAATTGTCATCAGAAGTTAATTATATTTCATAACTTTGTTGCTTATTAGCAACCATTATTAGAATATATGTAACAATTTCTAATTTGATTATTAATATGTAATATAATTAACCCAGTACTTAACAATTAGATGTAACAAATTTATTCGAACTTTTAGTTTTAAAAATTCTAATCTGGTTTATGTTACTTATTTTTCAAAGACTACCAAAAATTTATTGTTACAACAATGTTTAAATAATAAGTTTTTATAATCATTAAGAACTGAAAATATATTTATATTACAAATTCTCTCCCTCGTGCTTTTTTATAAATTAGCATGTTCATAAGTTATCGGCCAAATTACAACCTATTTATAACTTGAAAGTAACGAGTTCCTAAAATCACCAACCTATTACAACGTGGATTTAAAAATTATATTCCCATAGTATTTGTAAAATTTAAAAAACAAAATGGAAAACAATTTTTACAAGTCAAAAAATTTTTGTCATTTCAATTTATTTGACTTTGCAAGTTATTGTGTTTGTTTTTTGTTGAAAAAAGATAACCGCTATTTGTTAATTCTGATCACACACACTAAAGAAAACTAATTAAGTGATTGTGAATAGAATACTAATGTGCCTAGATTATCTGTTTTTTTTTATATTTTGTTATACATCAAAATGTGAACGTGCTGCTCGAGTCATTTGGGTCTACATACGATTAGGGTTCTAAAAAATGTCAAGAGATATGCAAATTGAAGCTGCTGAGAATGTATTAAATGATAAAAATGAATCAAAGATAATGTATTTTAAATAAATATTTTCTTAATTTCTTGCTTCAGTTATTAATTATCGGAATTAAATACATTAAATACATTCAATTCAAACAATTTTTTTAAGAAATTCAAAATTATGAGAAAATTACATGTGGCAAAATCAAGGAGAAGATGACATGTGGCTTTGAGTTATTTATTTATTAGGATAGGATTCAGTGCTCTTTTGTGTACGCATTAGTTTGATTTCGTTCTATTTAGCTAGACAGGAGATGTTTTGTCTATATTTTATTATAACGATGTTGTTAATTTAGACATAGTTATATTCTATTATGACGGTGTTGTTTATTATATTTTTCTTCTAGCCGTTAAAAAACAAACAATATAAACCGAACGGCTGAAAGAAATCAACATGTATCCATCCATACGTTATATGTACACTAATGGTTGTTACCTGTTTTGTTCTATAAATCTTATTTTAATTAATATAATTTTATTATAATTAACACTCTTAATCTCGACCATTATTATTTTTCTTAGAACGGTTTGTCAACCATCATCTAGCTAGCCCACGAAAGCAAGGCTTGTCGACCAATTTAATATTGGCCGTGTAACGTACCAATTTTGATCACGCACTACTAGAAAATAGGGGGGTTAGACACGCAAATATACGTGGCTGTTGTGTGGCAAACGCCTAATAGCCACGCAATTACCACAAAAACAGACCTGTGGGTAAACTTTTTGTGGCTAAATTGTAGCCACGCTTTAGCCATGCAAATTTGCCACGCAATAGCCACGGACAGTTTACTACGCATTATCCACGCCTTTTACCACGCAATATCTAGCCGCGTTAACCACCCTATAGCCACGCATGTTTAGCCACGCAATAACCACGAGGATTTTACCACGCAATATCCACCCAATATTAGCCACGCAATAACCACGAGGATTTTACCACGCAATAGCCATGCAAAGCATTAGCCACGCAATTACTACAAACATTTTCTTTGACTTTTAACCACGGAATAGCCACGCATTATTTACGCATTACGTTATTTTTTTTAAAAACCAGAATTATATTTTTAATTCCGGTTTTTTTTGTCATTAACCACATTTGACAAAACACACATATTATATATATATATATATATATATATATATATATATATATATATATATATATATATATATATATATATATATATATATATATATATATATATATATATATATATATATATATATATATATATATATATATATATATATATATATATATATATATATATATATATATATATATATATATATATATATATATATATATATATACAACGAAACTAATTAAAACACAACTAATCAAACATTACGATAAATTTTGTTTAATATTCTAAAATAGTCAAATAAGAAAGACCACGAGCCACGTCCAATTGTTTCAAAAACATTCTAAAACGTCTACTTGTTTCAAAAACATACAACTAAGAAGGACCCGGACCACGTTGACTCATTTGTCGCATCATGTCTTCCATTTTTTTTAAACTCATCTTGCGACCGTTTTAGTCGTTGTTCAATTTGTTGTTCGATTCGTTGTTCCATTTGTTGTTCCATTTGTTGTTGTTGTTGTTCCATTTGTTGTTGTTGTTGTTGGAAATTATCGACCATTTCAGCTTGACTTTGTTGCAAATTTTCCACTTGTGCACGTAAGCTCAAGATCTAAAAAATAAAGACATATTATTAGTTTGATCTATAATAACAACATACAATCAATTTTAAATTACAAAACAACACTTTATATTGGCAATCCATAAGAGAAACATAATTTTTGTCAAACATAATAGCATTTGTACTATACCTTTAATATACATAATAGCAACAAACTTATTTTTCTCATCTATAATAGCATTCTACTTAACTTTATTATCTACAATAGCAAGAAACTTTTTCATCTATATTAAACATAAAGCACATAACATATATTCAATTTTAAATAACAAAAACACACTTTATATTTGCAATCCATTAGAGCAACATACTTCTTGTTTTCATCCATAATAGCATATAATGAATAAGTTTACCTCTTGTTGCGACTGCGCATCGAAGGTCGATCCAGACGCAGAAGAAAATGAACCGGTCATCGTTTAGTAGGGATCGGATTGTCCTATCCCAAATATTTGGTCACCTCTCCAGCGACCGGTCCTCTTATATATGGATTGTTCCCACACCTCGGGATCATCATGCATCTCGCTTGGGTTATCCTTATACTTCTCAGTAAGGCACTCGAGATAAACATCCTACAATTACCAAAACAACAACTTCAAGATAAAAATCCTACAATTACCAATGTGTAAAAGTGATGGATATAACTTATATATGCTTCCTGAAACGACTTCGAGGTGAACTGTAAATTGTCACGCTCCCCTTTATTTATATACCTATCCTTTGTTTCGGCGGTTGCATGGGTCTGTACATATACATCTAACCAAGTGGGCTTACGACCCAATTTCACTTCCTACATAAACAACAAAGTATAATTGTAGTTGGTGTTAAAAGAATATATATTACTAAACAATAAAGCATGATTACTTACCAATCTGTCACGGTGTTCGGCGGTTCCGATGCTGCCACCGGTATGTGCTGCTATAACCCCCGACTCATCAGTAGAACTGTGGTTTTTCTTCCCGATGGCAGACTTCTTCTTCCATTCATCTGTGTCCCAATGCTGCAAAAAGAAAGAAAAGATGTATAATAAAATAACATGGAATAATATTAAATAATAATAATAATAATAATAATAATAATAATGTATAAAATCGCTTACGGCACACAATTGGTGCCACACAGGTTCCGCTATATCCCGAGGACGAAACTCCCGTAAGATACCAAACGAATCGTTTATCTCTCCAACAGCTCGACCGCTCTTATGTGCCATTTGTAATGCTTTTTTTCTACATTTGTGTAGCCTACATCTATAGCGATTCTTGATGACATTTTTAAGACCAAGAAATATCGCTTGTTCCTCACGAGGATCCCATTGGTATAAAGTCTGTAAAAATGACAACTAAAGTTAGAATTGCAAACTAAAAATGAATGAGCATACTACAAACTAAAATTTAATATATTACCTAAACAAGCTCAAATACTTTACGGAGAACATCCTCCGGGACTTCCTTAAATGAAGTCCAAGCGTCTTCTACGCACTGCAAAAATAAATCGGTCATCTTCGAGTGGGCGTCATAACTCGCAAACCTACAATATTGAAATAGCTATATAAGTATTATCATAAAACCAATTATAATAAATTCACATAATAAAAATACTAACGTTTTGCCATTTCGGCGAAGCAAAGGTAGTGATTACGAATGAGAATCTGCGACATTGGATCCATGATCAACACCAGACGTACCCCGGGCAGCCGAACCGGGTGGCGTAGGAATCATCATGTCGTGGTCCTCCTCTCCCTCCATATCCTCATCCGACTGATAACCCCCCATTCTTTGTCGGGGGCGTGTCATCCCAAACTCCCGCTGTCCCTGCCGTATCACCCCATGCATATCTGCCAAAGGGTCCGCTAAGCCTGTCCGTTGATTAATGGCTCCCTCACTATTAGAGCCCGCAAATCCGGACTCTATATTCCTATGCAATCGTCTAACTGAGGTATGATGGCGTACGGCAAAATGATCGGGTGATGTTGAGGGATGAAACTATGGAGCTGCAGTAGCCCTACTATCAGGTAGGGGCATACCCCTTTGTTGGGAAGACGCTGTAGTACCCCTACTCTCAGGTTGGGGTATACCCCTTTGTTGGGAAGACGCTGTAGTACCCCTACTCTCAGGTGGGGGCATACCCCTATGTTGGGAAGACTCAGGCATCCTCCTCTGATGCTGACTGCCCCTACTTGAAGTGGGGACCATACTCGTCTTTCCCTTCGAACGCTGGCTACCGCCGGACATGCTGCATTTTAAAAAACAAGAATGGTCAGATATATAATATAAGCTTGATTAGCCATGTCCAAACAAAAAATATAATCTAAACATACCATATCCAAAATCACAAACAATTTAATAATCTAAAAAATGTTTAAAACACCGACATATCAAAACTAAAAATATAATCTAAACATACCATATCAAAAATCACAGACAATTTAATAATCTAAAAAATGTTTAAAACACCGACATATCAAAACTAAAATTTTTCCCCATCGTCTTCGTCTTCAAATTATTCTTCTTCATTTTCATCATCCTTTATATCATCTTCGTCTTCAAATTCTTCTTCTTCATTTTCATCATCCTCCGTATCATCTTCGTCTTCAAATTCTTCTTCTTCATTTTCATCATCCTCCATATCATCTTCGTCTTCAAATTCTTCTTCTTCATGTTCCTCCTCTTCAGAATCCTCACTCTCTTCATCAGATACTTGCTCGTAAGCATCTGCATCTGAGGCTGTGAACATTTGGTCACTACGGGTTACTGTACAGGGTGGCTCAAACCGCTCATCAATCTGTAATATTGAATTTGCTTCCATCTGGGCTTCGGTGACTTCAAATACCCCTCTTGGTTTTGTCTTGACAACCGCCCACTTATTATTCGTCTCTATTGTCTTTGCAGGGTACGGTGTGTAAAAAACTTGTTCCGCCTGTGATGCCAAGCAATAAGGGTCATTTGTTTTGAGTCGGGAGTTGTGTTTGACATCAACCAACCCATTTGGATTGAATACCACACCATTGACGTTGTCAAACCAAGTACATCTGAACAATACAACAGTCGAGTGACCGATCCCATAATATTTAATCTCTAGGATCTCGTCCAATAAGCCGTAGTAGTCTGACTCTTCGGCATTATACGCCTCTCCCCTCACACATACTCCATAGTTATTCGTCGCGCGTCCCTCACCATATTTATGTGTGTGGAACCTATAGCCATTTGCAAGTCTTTAGCACTTCCATCGGACGAGTGAAACATGACCTACATTGAAGAACATAGACGTATCGCCTTTATTAATGATGTACCAATATTAATCACTACAATTGAATTGCTTTTACTTACTTTGCGCTCAAACCATGTAGCAAAATACTTATCTCTAAGACCAGAAACTTGCTCATTCGGGTATAATTCGGGGGCTACTTCATTAAACTCGAGTACGTAAGAGGTAAGTTCACTACAGTTTAGTAAAATGTAGGTGTGCGCCTTGTGAAGGTCTTCATGACTCAAACGTACTCGTTTCCTACCTTTTTCATATAATCTTCTTGATGATAAGGCAAACACGCTGATTGGAGGATCTCCGCTCGAGGAGATGTCATGCTGCAGCGCGAAATTCCGTGGCTCTCGATTATGCAGCGTCTCAATCGTCGGATCAAAATACAATGAACAATAGGTAGTGAGTTCATTCACTAGATGTTCATTGACGATTGAACCCTCAACCCTTGCCTTGTTCCTAATTCTTCTTTTTATTAAGCCAAGCTTCATATATTTACAAAGTATTGAGATTATGTTAAGAATATCGAAAGGAAATTTGAAAATGTTATAATATTATAACTTTGTGATTACCTCTCGTACTGATACATCCATCTATATTGTATCGGACCACCAACGATAGCTTCACCAGCTAAATGTATCACCAGGTGCTCCATGGAATCAAAGAAACCGGGAGGGAATATTCGTTCCAAATTGCAGATGGTTTGAACGATGGTGCTTCTCATCTTGTACAAGTCTTGCAGATGCAAAGTTTTCGAGCACAACACTCGAAAAAACATGCAAAGCTCTGTTACGGCCTCATATATCTCTTTTGGAATAAACCCTCTAATAGCAAGTGGAAGCAGCCGCTGTAAAAATACGTGGCAGTCGTGGCTTTTGAAACTATAAAAAGTACTATCCTCGGTGTTCACACAGTTCCCTATATTTGATGCGTACCCGTCGGGAAACTTCACTTTTTTCAACCATTTACACACTTTTTTAACGTCATCCTTTTTCAATGTGTAATCTCCCCTATTTTTTGTAGGGTTCATATTGTTGTGGCGCAAGGGGTTTAGAATTGGCCGGTGACACAGACGCTCGATATCCTCCCTTGCCTTCATATTGTCTTTTGTTTTTGAGGTGCCCATAAGATTGTTAAACAAGTTTTCAAACACATTCTTCTCAACATGCATCACATCAAGGTTGTGTCTGACCAACAGGTGACGCCAATATGGAAGCTCCCAAAAAATGCTCTTTTTTATCCAGTTATGTGTATCGCCAAAACCTTCTGGTTTTTTATATTTTAGACCAAAAGGAGTACTGTGGTAGACAATGCTGAAATGTTGGACTGTCTCCCATATTTCTTCTCCGGTTGGGTACGGAACATCTATTACACGCTTCACCATCTTGTTTTTCAAAAAATTAACGGTATCACGTCGGAAAACGTGTCCTTTGGGTAGATATTTTCGATGACAGTCAAACCAGCATGGTTTCCGTCCCATGTTAAGACGGAATGATCTTGATGTCTCCATACAGTATGGGCAAGCTAAAGGACCATATGTGCTCCATCTGGACAGCATTGCATAAGTAGGGAAGTCGCTGACTGTCCACAAAAGAACAGCTCTCATCTGAAAATTGTCCCTTCGATGGGCATCATAAGTTTCAATGCCATAGGTAAACAACATCTTCAATTCCTCCACTAACGGTTGTAGAAAAACATCTATATTCTGGCCGGGATTCTTCCACCCAGGAATGATCACAGGAAGTTGAATGTACTGGTGTTTGAAAGCCAACCAAGGAGGTAGGTTGTAAACCGTGATAAACACCAGCCAACAAGAATACGGGCTCCCTTTTGAATTGTTTGGACTGAACCTATCGGTACACAACCTGAGACGGATATTGCGTGTCTCTTCTGCAAAATCAGGATAGATCTCGTCAAAATGATTCCAAGCCTGACCTTCACTAGGATGTATCATCTTTTCTGGATCAGCTACATGATCCGAGGGCCAAGTCAGATGTTTGGTCGTCTTTCTTGAGTAGAACAGCCTTTGAAGTCTCGGTCCAATCAGCATGTAAGTCATCACCAAATTGGGGACCTTCGTCCCAGTCTCCTTGTATCTACTTTCTTTACATACCAAACAACGATCCCTTTCAGCAAACTGTCCCCAAAATAGCATGCAATGGTTTTTACATACATGAATCCGTTGTGAAGGCAACTGTAGTGGCTTCAACATTTTCTTGGTCTCGTATAAGTTGCTGGGAAGCTTCTCCCTAGTTGGTAGACTGTCTTTTATTATCGGAACCAGTCTATCAAATGCCGAGTCTGAAATGTTGTTTTTTGCTTTCCAATTCAACAATCAAGTAGTGGTGGAGAGCGTTGAAGCTTTTTTACACCCGTCCCACAATGGCTCACTTTCTTGGTTCACTATATTATAAAATGTTTGGGCCCGTTCGTTTGGGTCTTGCGGTGTTGGTTCATAATAAGGAACCTCGGTTGGTGCATGCTTTCGATAACCATCTGTTCGTATCTAGGACGGTCTCCTACATCTTCATCAATGTTTTGAGCTGTTTCAGGGTTTGATGGGTTTGAGCATTGACCTGCTTCTCGTATTGAATGCAATTCGCCATGTGCATACCATACAAAATAGTTATTCATGAATCCATTTCTAAACAAATGGTTTGTAATCGTTATCCAATTATGGAAATGACGTTTTTTTGCACTTCCCACACGGACATCTAACTTCCAAAACCTCTATCCCATGTTTAATGGTATGTTGGACATTTGGTGCGTTCTTGAAAGCAAACTCCAAGAAATAATTGATATGATATTGAAAGTCAGGTTTGATTCGACCATTCCTAGTGAGTCTCTCGGTGTACATCCACGCTCTATTAAACGTCATTTCCTACTCTATATATATATATATATATATATATATATATATATATATATATATATATATATATATATATATATATATATATATATATATATATATATATATATATAATGTAAATAATATAACACCTCATTTTTTAATAATCTATACTACCTTAAAAAGGAAAAATGCTTTCTAAAATTGGAAACTCTTAAAATTAAGAGATCCAATTTATAATGCATAATGTACAATGCTATTAAGCATATCTGTTTCTCAACTTATGCTTATACGTCCATCGCTTCAGTTACCAACCACCTCATCGAAATCTCAGCCCCAATCTCGCACTCTCACATTCAATCCGGTTACCCTAATTTGAAATTCAAAAGATTGAACCTCTTCTTTATAAACCAAGAGCCGCCGCCTATTTCTCTGAACCCCACCTCAGTCTTCTCTTGCACCTTAACTCCATCATCGATGTTGCTTGAAACTGCCTATGTCCATGAAGAAAGAAAACATCAATTAGGGTGCCCAAATCTATCCGATCATACCGATTTGAAGGAATTCTCTCTGCCGCATTTCTCCTTATCACCGCATTCCCCCGTAACACACGCACCAACACAAGAACCCTTCACCCACGTGGCGCATTCACAACTACGACCACCCTCAATTACGCTAGATCGGGTGCCTCCTTTGCTCCTTCTGCCTTAAAACAACTGCAGCCGTCCCCTAGCTTCTTCGTTTATTCTGTCTGAGGTTTGTAAAAGGGTGGTAATATGATAACCTTGATGTAGCAGTAGGTTTTGTCGATTGTGTGTGAGGAGCTCCCTCTTGATGAATTACTATTACTCTATATCTGCTTCAAGTGGCATAATATTTTCTCATCTTTTTTCCCTTTGTTCTATCTCAGTTAGTTCTTGATTGCAAGACCTCGACTTCCAACCATGACGGAAATCGGATGATATGGGTAATTATATCGAAGTTGTATTGTGCTCCATTTGGTTTTACATTGATAAAAAGACACGCTACATACTATTTTTGTGAAATAATTTATGTTCTTATGTTTGAAATGGACATAGAAATGATTTTGTATTTTTATCGCCATATTAATGAAGCACAATCCCACTTCAGAAGCATTAGAGTTTGTTCCTAACTATTTTTGTGATTATTTTTTCTAAATTTGTAGATAGGTTGAGAATTATTCTCACTCTATAGTGGCTTCTCTTTTCTGTAAACATCATGAATCCCTGTACCAAAATTATGCAAGGGAGGTAACGACAAATTATGTTGCACAAGATGAATGGGTTTGCATATCCAATACAACCAAAGGCAAAAAAACACCATATATAACCTCATATTATATCACAATACTTTCATTTCTTTCTATAATACGAATTTAATTTGAAAAATTTATCATTTGCTCCGACTTTAAACTTAAGATGTTGAAATATGGTGTTTTGTGTTTTGGCTTCCAGGATGAATGATCTGCCTTCGTTTGCCATTTTTGGTAGGTGTCAAAACCTGCTTTGGCAAGGGAAAGAGGACAGTTGAGACATTAGTCATGGACTACCATATATGTGTTGGTGTCTAGGTTTGTTCAGTAACAATTTCATATTTATTTTTGTTAAAATTCCAATAATGGAATATAGGATGCAGGTTTGCTTCAAACTGCAACTATTTGTTTGGGTGTGTGAGCGCGAAGATCAAGCTCATTCCAGGTGACTCTGTTTGCACTGTTACTTCCATTTACGTATGAATTCAAATATTATAAAACTTTGTTTTGAGTTTAGTGAGTGTTTGCTTACTTTCATAGTTGTCAACAGAGAAATTTGGATATTGATAATGTGTGCGATGAGATATGTTCAAGAGTACATAGTATGCTATCTAACAAAGTGGCGTATTATATTCTAGGAATTGTGACCCTATTAGTTTTTTACTAATTACGACATCACTGATGGTCAAAAAAAGGAAAGATTGTAGACAATACACCTACCAAAAGTATAATATACCCAATTTTGAATATTTTTAAGCAAAACTATTTTTCCCAGAAAGTTTGGACTAAACTTTCAAATTTGTGTTAGATAGGCTTTCAATTTATCTGTTTAGCTAACTATTTTTTTTTGTTTAATACATCCAACTTTTGACTTTTCTTCTAAGATAACAGAAATCTATGTTTATTTGGCTATTTGCAAGGTGTTGTTGGAGAAGGAAGCATCATTGAAAAGGGAAGCTTAGGAATAAACAAAATCAACTGCCTCCTTAACTAGAAAACACATGCAATCCACTGTTCCTCAGGTTTAGAAGGGTTACATATTCTTTTAGTCTTATACAATACCAAAACTTTATTAGCTTATTTTTTATATTTAGTTAACAGTGAGTTGTATACAATTTTCTTTAGCGAGTTTAGAAGGGTGTATTCTAAGATAACACAATGAAACTTTAGTTTTTGGTTTATCCTTACAGATTGACATTCCCAACAATGTTCATATTTCATAAATTATTAACTATGTGCCAACAATCTTCATAATTATTATGAAACAGGTTTTGGAATGTAAAAAACATTATTTATGATCATATTCTTCCTATTTGTAACATACCTATAGATATGTTAATTAACTATTATGATGTCTGTCTAAAAAAATTGAACTTTTTGTTTAACATAGTCTAATTATAAGCTTTAAATTAAGAAAAATCTATTAACTAAAGTGTATATCGTAAATGTCATATGAATAACTAAATGGAGTTGATGTAAACTTTCATACTAAATAACTATGTGATCATTTTAATTGACCAAAATAGAATATTTATACAAAGCAAGTGAGTATGAAATCTTGTAATTGTGTTTTGATCATAAAGTTTTTTATTCTCAAAATACAAGCGTCATTTTTTACTTATTTCAAATTATCCCCTCTATTTTTTATATCTATAGTAATGTTACGATGCAATCAAAGGGTAAAATGGTCTTTTGTGTGACATTGGTATAATTTGAAAATGGTTACTTGCCAGAATTAGCAATGTACTCTACCAAAATTCTCTATTACAAAAACGTACTTTGAGCAAATTACATAAAATTTAGAGTCGGTTAGCTTAGATAAGAAGATTCCAGGTTAGGTTGTGCTATAGTAATTCAAAATTCTAAATATGTGAATGGAATAATAGTTACACAAATGACCCTTGAAAGATTTAAGCTCAATACTTTGCTTATTTGAAATATGTAGTAACTTTGTTCCGGTTATAGAAGACGATCACAAAGACGGTTTTGTTGTAGAACGTACTTTTAGGTTTCCTCAAAATTGTATACGTCACGAAGTCTTATCCTCCCTCCCCCCACCCCCCACCCCCCTTCGACGTGTTACCCATTGGAACGTAATTTCAATTTTAAAAGCAACTAGCAAACAACAATGTTCAAAGAAAGGGAACTATTCACCGAAATACAACTATTTGATACCCGCAAATAGAAAACTAATAGCCGCTCGAAAACCAATGTTTAAAAAATTTAATCGCCGCCCGCTGCTTTGCACGGGTACACTACTAGTTGTAAAAAAAACTAAATATTTTAACAAATTAAGTTAACAATGTAAAGCCGTTTCTAACATAACACCATATTTTTAACAAAACTAATAATTTATACCGGTTTGTAACAAAACACCATATGTTTAACAAAACTAACAATTTATACCCATTTGTAACAATTTATAGCAATTTCAACCATTTTTAACAATTTATACCATTTTCAACAAATTTTAACAATCCATACCAATATCAAACAATTTGTACATAATTACAACAACTTATACTAATTTCAACAATTTAAAGGAATTTATATCGATTTTTTTCCATATTTTATACCAGTTTCAATAAATTTAAACAAATTATACCTAATTGCAACAAACTATTAACAATCCATACCAATTTCAACATCTTATAACAATATATACCAATTTCTAACAATTTATACCTAATTACATCAATTTATATCAAACCCTAGAAATTTCAAACAATCAAATTTCTAAAAAAATCAACATGAAGTTGAACAATATAATGAATACATCAAACAAAACAACATTTTATACCTAAATAACAATTAATTTCAACAAATTCAACAAAAAATTGAAAGTTAGGTTTTTACCTCTTTTGTGAAAACAGGTAAAATTGGAAGAATGTGGAAATTTCTTGAGGAAAAGGAGATGGGGGAGGTGCAAACCCACTTCCGGCGGATGAAACCGGCGGGCAAACAGCGCCGATCGGCGGTGGTAGGCAGTGCAATGGTGCAATGGTCATGTCGATGGAGAGCAGGAAAGAGTAATTAATTGCAGCTGTCTTTGTATTTTTTTAGACATGAGGAAGAACGGAGATGAGCGGGAATCGTACCTCCATCCGGCGGTCGGAATAGGCCGGTCAAACGAGCCAACCGGCGGTGGAATGCAGTCGCAGGAGCTTCAGCGGGGGGAGTTCACAGGAGCATTTTCGTTGTTTGCGTTTTTGTGGGGAAGAATGATATGCGAGAAGGGACGCAACAGGTTTCTTTTTCATTTAAATAGGGTTGGTGATTAAAGTGTGGCTAATTAGCCACGCGATAGCCACGCCCAAGGGTATTTTACTTAATGCATAACGTACAACAACTTAAAACGTGAGCGTGAGAAGGGTTTAGTAACCGTTTTTTTATTTAAAAGAAATGAAAAACAATTATTAAAATATTCCGTGGCTATTGTGTGGTTAACTAGCCACGCATTTACCACACAACCAGACGGTGCGTGTTTAATGCGTGGTTAATTAACCACGCAATAGCCACGAGTTTATTTGTATTTTTCGTTTTTTGATAACCAAACATTATTTTTTTTGGGTTTAATTTTTGTACATCCTTATTATACTTTATTATCTTTATATTTTCCAATTTATACGTAAATTTGACTTACACACAAACGTGTACACCTTCCAAACCCGTTATTCATTTCAAACGTTATCCTTTCAAGGTGTATAAGCACTTGTAATTTTAACACACTAACACATTGATGCGCATACATTCATACTAATAGACACACACATACACACACACACACACACACGTATACATATACTTTACACACACATACACACTTATACACATAAACTCACACATTGTATGAGCATGAGTATTGATTAGAGGGATAGAAAGAGTTTATGTGTGTGTGTGTATGTGTGCATAAGTGTGCATGAGTATGAGTGTATATGAGAATGAGTGTATATGAGTGTATGTGTCCATCAATGTGTTGCTGTATTAAAACTACATACGTTTATACACCTTGAAAGGATAAAACTTGAAATGAGTAACGGGTTTGGAAAGTGTACATGCTTGTGTGTAACTCGAATTTACGTATAAACGGAGAAATATAAAGATAATAAAGTATAATAAGGATGTGCAAAAAATGAACCCAAAAAAATAATGTTTACTCTTCCAAAAACGAAAAATACAAAAATCTTTGTGGTTATTGCGTGACTAATTAGCCACACATTTACCACACAACCAGACAGTGCGTGGTTAATTAACCACGCAATAACCACGACTGTATTTGTATTTTTCGTTTTTTGAAGACCAAAAATTATTTTTTTGGGTTCATTTTTTTGTACATCCTTATTATACTTTATTATCTTTATATTTCTCCGTTTATACATAAATTCGACTTACACACAAGCGTGTACTCCTTCCAAACCCGTTGTTCATTTCAAACGTTATCTTTTTCAAGGTGTATAAGCTCTTGTGATTTTAACACACCAACACATTGATGTGCATACATTCATATTCATAGACACACACACACACACGTAATATTAATAATATTAACAGTAATAATAAAAATATGAGACTAATAATAACAATAATAATAATAATAGTAACAATAATAATAATAATAATTATACGAAAAAGATATATTGAACGAAAACGAAAAAAATAATAATATTAATAATATTAACAATAAAACGAAAACAGATGAGGCTTATAGCCCAAAATGATATAATTAATAAAACGAAAACGTAAACGAAAATAATAATAATAATAATAATTGTTCGTGGCAGTACAATAACCACCACCCCTTTTCCTGATACTTTAAATTATTGTTCGTGGCAGTTGCGTGGCTATTTAGCCACGCCATAAGCACACTTTATTTATTGTTTTCCATTTATATATATTAACCACGCTCTTGCCACGCATTCAATCATTGCGTGGCTATCGCGTTTTTAATTTTACCACGCAACTACTACGAATTTCTGATGCGTTGTCGTTCCGTCACAAATACGTGTCTAAATTTAGGGTCTCAGGTTGTGTAACAGACGCATGGTAATTGCGTGGCTATTTAGCCACGCAAAAATTGCGTGACTATTTTTCGTGGCTAAATACCCATTTCTCTAGTAGTGACGTAGT
>JAKNSD010000027.1:142260-197857 GCA_023525715.1 Cichorium intybus
TTTGCAATATGTCACTAACATCCGTAATTAAACATTTTCTACATGTTGAAATATTTAAATATTTCTAACATTTCTGTGCAATCTGAAGAAAATATTATTTATTTTTATAATTAACTTGGTTTATTTCCTTGTAGAAAATGGGCTGAATTAAGAAAAGATGGGCTGAGATGGAGCTGGTAGTGGGCTTAAAGCTGATGGGATCTTGGTCTAGTGGGTCGTGGTCAATGTTGGGTTGATAGGAGTTGTTGGACTAAGCAAGCTGGTCAATACCGTGTTAGATACAACCCGAAGATATATAAGGCTGTAAGGAGTTATTTTAGATATTTTTTCAGACACAAAGAGACTTCTCCTCACCCTCTCGTTCTCTCTCACGCTCCTGTGCACAACATCATCTAGTTCTCCCTTTTCTTTCTTCTTTCTTCTCGAGTTATGTTAGAACAATGGTAGGGTTAGTTAGATTAGGCTAGGATCGAGTGTTGAGTGCTAATGTATTGAGTTTTGTGTTGTATTTGTATGAAAATCTGGTTCTTCATAAATAAAAGAACTGATTTAGTTTAATCTGAAGATTATCTCAAAATCTGATTTCTACACTACATACACCAAATAAACCAAGTTACTACTAGTTAAACTTAACCTTTCTTATTTGTTGTGAATATTGTATTGATAATTATGGGTGTTAGTTGGTCAGTTTAGTCAGTTATCGGTTTGGTTGGTTTGATGTTAATCATGTTATCCACTTTTGGCTTAAAAGATACTAACCGAAACCGAACTAGATGGACTTAGAAGAAAATTCAGGAAGTGAAATTTAAAATTAAAAGTTGGGTTGTATATAAGGGAAAAAAGACGACGAA
This sequence comes from Cichorium intybus, assembly GCA_023525715.1. Taxonomy (NCBI): domain Eukaryota; kingdom Viridiplantae; phylum Streptophyta; class Magnoliopsida; order Asterales; family Asteraceae; genus Cichorium; species Cichorium intybus. The sequence continues at coordinate 143,112 of JAKNSD010000027.1, forward strand.
CTTTGTGATTAGGCTGAGATTGCTATTATTGACATCGGCAAAAAAATGGATGCCTGGTTAGCTACTACCATAGAAATTGATGAAAGAGTTGAGCTACTAAAAACCACGTGGAACATGAATTCAAAGTTGTCTGTGACAGAGCACAACAGTCTAAGGCTAAATGAAATGTTGTAGGTGTCGTGCAGAAAGGTAGTTGGAAGACCGACACAAAGGAAATAAATAATGAATTTATTATGTTTTTAAAAAGAGATATGAGAAGAAAGCACTGATGGATTTACACGTCTCTCGGCTTGTGGTAGAAGATAAATTGAATGCTCGGTCTCTAATTTAAGGGAAGCTATTTGGGATTGTGGTGCCCCTAAATCTCTGGGGTCTAGACGGGTACACTATGAAATTTTATAGAAAATTTTGGAGAATTGTTGGGGACGAGGTTTTGAGTCGGTTAGGAGTTTGAAAACAAAAAGTTCCTTCCTAAATGTTGCAACACGTCGTTTATCTCTTGATTTCCAAAGTGGTAATCCCGTTTAAAGGGGAGAACTTTAGATCGGTTAGCTTAATATGTTCTTTCTATAAAGGTATCTAAAATTGTCGCTAATCGAATTAAAGGGGTTACGAGTGACGTGGTGATTGAAGTACAAACTTCCTTCGTGAATGGTAGTCAAATCTTAAATGACGTGGTGAGTGAAATCTTAACGTGTTGGTTTTCAAGTAGATATCGAAAACGAATATAAACTCGCTAAGTTGGAATTCTTAGATCAGATGATGTCCTTGATGGGTTTTGATCTAACATGGAGAAGTTAGAACAACTTGTTTCATTCCTCATTTACTTGGATTCTTGTTAATGGTCGCCATTCATAAAGTTCATCTCTAAACAGGGACTTAGGCAAGGAGACACATTCACTTCTTTCTTGTTCATCCTTGCCATGGAAATTCTTCAAGTGGCTCTCTCTCGATTGATAAGAAAAATAATCCCTTTGAGGGTATTAGAGTAGGGGATGAAGATTGGGACGTGGCTCATCTCTTCTATAAGGAAGATGCAACTTTTTTCTATTGGAGTGTCGATAATTTATTCGATATCACTTATGTTCTTTGAGTGTTGTACATGGCGTTGGTATTGAAAATCAATCATGATTATAGTAAACTCCCATAATACTGGCATTCGTAAAAGTGAGGTAGACACCTTAGCAAATCAAATTTTGTGTAAAGCTTTTGATATTTAATAATTCAGAAATTTCAATGGTTTCTAGATGATTACATAAGTGCTTACCACATCTTGTGTTAGAATTCTGGAAGTTTGAAGTATTCAAAGTCAAATAAATGTTTTTAAATTAGTTGGTAGGTAATAAACTTGGCTATAAATAGCCATGCAAGAACTTGAAACATTGTACCACTCCTCAGTTAATCAATAAACACTCTTTCTTCTTCCCAACATTTGGTATCAGAGCAAATCTGGGCAGCCACTTGTTTTTTTGGTCAAAATTTTTTTATCTCTAAATCAATTTCCGAGCACACCGTTGGAAAGGTCTTGTTCTCACGATTCCGAATATATATTTTTCGGAATTTTTCGACCACCGGAAGACCTCCAAAAGTCCGGTCAAAGGTTTGCCGGAATAGTGGCCGGAAAAACCAGTTTGCCGGAGAAGACGACCGGAGAAGACGATACTGTAGCGGTCACTGTAGCAAACCGAAAAAGTTCAGTTTTAACCCTGAACTTCTAAAAAAGTTCGTTTTAGCCCCAGAACTTCCGAAAAGTTCAGTTTTAACCCCAAACTTCTGAAAAAGTTTATTTTGCCCCAGAACTTCCGAAAAAGTTCAGTTTTAACCCCGAACTTCTGAAAAAGTTTATTTTAGCCCCAGAACTTCCGAAAAAGTTCAGTTTTCACCCCGAACTTTTGAAAAAGTTCATTTTACCTCCTAAACTTCAGAAAATTGTCTTTTGGCCCCATATTTAAAAAAAAGGGGGGCTATATTGTTGTTTATGCCCAAGTACCAATCTCGAGAAGAGATGGCAGGAAACAATGGTGAAAAGGATGGTCAGGTCACCCTCCATTATCCGATGTTGTCAAGAACGAACTATGCTGCATGGGCGATCAAGATGAAAGTGTTCATGCAAGCCCAAGGTGTGTGGGATGCTGTTGAGCCACGAACAATAAACACTCTTTCTTCTTCCCAACAACTTTGAACGGAGGTTCTCTAAATGAAAAGCTAGGGCGATGTCTTGCGACGGTAGGCTCGCTTTAACCAAACATCTGCTTGGGAGTCTTGAGTCATATTGGTTTTCAAATTAAAGAGTCCCTAAAAGCTTGTTACGTCTTTTGGATAAATAAAAGAGAAATTTCTTTTAGGGTTACTCTATTGGGGGTTTACAACCTTCAATGGGTTAAATGGAAAAGATACTGGCTAAACAAAAAATGGGGGTTTCGGGTTAGGTAGCCTCTCGCCTCTTAATATAGGCTAATGGCCAAGTTGATTTCGATATTTAAAGGTGACAATGATGAATGATAGTATTTGGGTGCGATTTATAAAAGTTATTCATGGCATGGATGGCAACGAAAGGTTGTAAAATATTTCTAAATCTCATGGTTACCCGTGGAAGTCTATTGTCAACTTTGTGCTCAAACATCAAGATCAGAATGTTCAGTTTATTAGCCTCCTGAATAGCTTCATTGGGAACAAAGACAAAACTAAATTCTTGTGGGACATTTTGCACGAGGAAAAACCTCTTAAAGATTGTTTCAGGGGCTGGTTTCTCTTGTTTTGCATGGTAAATGCAGAGTTTGTGGACATGTTTGTTGATGGCAAAATGCAGTGGAGATGGATAATATAACTTAGAGGCGGGATTGAATCCGAAGATTTTGATGATTTTTTGGCTAGAGTTTTGATTTGGTGCTCGACTTGTCTAAAAATGATATGTGGTATTATTCCTTTGATCACTAGTACAAAAATGTCCTATGGTCCACTTTTTTCGAAACCGTTCAGTCACACTTTTGATTTTTTGCGTGACTAAAGGTCACGTAAAAAAATTTTAGATTACTTTTAGTTACGTTTTACAGCAATAAGCGTGACCGTTGGTATGTAGATTGTAATATTTGATAACGATTTAACGTCCGGCATTAGCTTTTTACGACACACAATCAAACAATGTGGCCATATATCACCAACGGCCACAGTTTTTTTTTTTTTAAGTAGGAAAATTTTTGTGATGTTTTTTCTATGAGCCGAAAGATGCATAAATAGTCAAATAAAACAGTTGTTTATGTGTCCAAATCGTAGAGTATATACGGCCACATAATTGATTTCCTGTGACCATGGGATAGGTCTTTATTAGCAACTTAGTAAAAGAAACAAAATAAGTAAGTACAAGAATTCTATGGTCACGTTTTAATTTTTTATGCGTGTCAAAAAACAAAAAATTGTCATGATAAAAGAGAAAAGTTGTGAGTATAAGTTCTATATGGTCACGATATACTTTATTATACATGTTTAAAAGAATGAATTGATTTCAATGAATGTAAAGTTTACCAGAAACAGTGGGGTTGGTTTAAAGGCAACTCACATGCACATTTTTAAAAAAGGTGTAAACCTTTGGGCAAAACTATTATTATGGGGTTTAAAGAGAGATATGGATACTAGATTATCATATTAGAAAAACACCCATTTTCATTTGCGACTGGGTAGATAATAAGAATGATGTCAAACAAGATACTCTTCGTTACACCTTGGTTGAACTTGGTAGAATTGGCCACAATGATGATCCTTTCATAATTGTGTCGCAAGCAAGACAAGTATTTTATGTGAAAGATCAGCTTGAGAAAAAGAAGTCCATTGTCTTTATTGCACCTCCGAAAAACTACAGTGATACATATGACGATGGCGGTGAGGAATTTAGTAATGTAATTCTTCCTCAGCATAATAACATATTGCCAAAAGTACCTCAAAGTGACTTGGGTAGGGAATCCCCCGATGATTACTTTCGAACCGACTGTGAGGGTATAACTATAAATAAAGTGGTACGTAAGGCCAAATGAATTTGTACAAATTTTTTGTGTAATTTTTAGTCTTGAAACAATTAATGTATATAATTGGTTATCAATATAAATATGATGTCTTATGGTCAATTATTATGTTTGTGTGTTATTGTTTGTTATTTTATCATGACAATTGTTTGCTTTTTGACACGCATAAAATATTAAGACATGACCATAGAATTCTTATTGTTATTTGTTTTATTTTACCTTTACTAAACGGCTAACACAATCCCACCTTTTTATTTACTTTTATTTTTTTTAATATTTTTATAACCTTACTACAAAATATAATTAAATGTCAACTAATATAAAATGTTATTAAATGTGATAATGTGTTAAAGTAATACCAAATTACGTAAATATGTTGAAGATAATGATTCCCATCAGTTAAATTCTTGCAGAATGTATTAATGACCATTACATCAGTCTTTTCATATGGACTTTCAGTTTATTCTTATTTAATAACCTACAAAGCATTTCTTCTACATCTCCGTTTCCGATCAAAAACCACTTGCGTAATCTTCCACTTGAAAATCATGGCAGGAAATCAACAATCAATGGAGGATTAGAGATTCAAGTTCAAATTTGGACCTTTATGAAGAATACGGCTTCTACAATCTCATGTTTTTCAGCCTCAAAGTCATTCATGCCGAAGATCTATTCGTGGATATTGTTGCATTAGTCACATGTTCGTCACTAAAAGCCTGATTTCTCTAAAATTGTGGTAAGAATCTGCTTAAACTCAATTAATATTGTTGGATATTGTTCCTCTAGTAGCCTCATATTTTTGTGTTTTTTTTTGCTAAACAGTTCGAAGGGCCTTATGCAAATGTGTCATAGAAAAAGGAAGGATGGGGACCAAGAAGGGAACGGCGTGCTTGGCCAGTTGTTGGTCCTGAGGATGGGCAGAGAGCAGGTTGGATTTGTTCACATTTGATGAACAATAAATTCTTGCTGATATTGAGCCCATTATGGAATCTCTCCGAAAGCATGGGCACACCACTAATTAGAGGGTAACTGGATTTCAATCTGGCCATGATTGACATGTAGATGTTTTTTATATCTATTTGCACAGTTTTTAGGGTACAACCTTGAAGATGACAACTGATGACAACTTTGAAGATGATTAGATTATTATAAATTTTTGGAAATTGTCTAGTCTATAGAAATTTCAATGTTGAAACAATGTTTATATTTGCTTATCAATATATATATATATATATATATATATATATATATATATATATATATATATATATATATATATATATATATATATATATATATATATATATATATATATATATATATATATATATATATATATATATATATATATATATATATATATATATATATTCATTTTCAATCATTATGTTTGTGTGTAATTTTGTATAGAAATTAAAAACAGATCAAATGTGTTTATCATAACATGTGCCTCAATTAGAAAAAACTGAGTAATTGTGTTGTTTAGTACAACTGACTTTAAACTTACTACCATTTATAACAATCAACTTTCATATTTGGCATCTTTAAAGTTAGGGCCAAAAATGTAAAAAAATTGTGAGTACTAAATGCGAACCTTTCAAGAATAGGTTATTTGAATTCAGTACATTTAATATGTAGCAATTGTTTGTTTTTAGAGACACTTAAGAAATTAATATGTGACCATAGAATGGTTATAGAAACGTGTTTTTGTTTCACTTTACTAAGTGACTAACTGACACGCCTAGGTCGTTATGCGGTCAAAAATAGAAAAATAAAACCTCAAAAACACTAGCACAGTGGTAGTAAGGGTCGATCCATAGGAGTTTGGTGGTCAATATAGAACGACAGTATACCAACTGTAGTGTCACTCTACAGTCAGTGGTATTGTTTCTACTTTCCCAAAAACCAACACAAAACACAATATCAAAACAATTGCCAAAATCCGAATCAAGCATGACCTAAACTAAACTAAACTAAGTTCTAAACTAAGATTACTTACTGATTTCAGAAGTAAATTTCAGAAAAATCAGAAGCAACGACAATCCAAAAACATCCATACAAGCATTCAACAAAAACAATACCGAAAAAGTGTCAATAAACATCAAACCGAATGATTAACTTTTATAAATCAAAATCAAACGCAAATCCAAACCACACAATCAAATATCAGATCTAAAATACTGACTATTCTACTGAAATCAGAAACTATGAATCTAAAAGAACATCGAGTAATTGACGGAAATCCCGATTGCGGAATACCTCGATACCGAGTTGATAAAACAAGAGAAAAACTAAATTACTAACCAAAATATTGATTCCCACTGACAAACTGACGAAATTGTGCCTTCGGATCCCTCCTTCGCGTACCGGGATGCTTCAAAAGTCGGACGGGACTCCGATATTTATAGTGGTGCGAAATTAGGGTTTCCGCGTTGTGGCCAAGGTCTTCCCGCGACGCGCGTGTCTTCTCGAGCCCGAAATCTCGGAGTTTGAAATTCAAAAACGGAGATTTTATCCAGTCGCGAGATAGCGGCGCTATCTATGTCAGATTTGTCTTTTTGCCCCTTTTGCTCCATAACTTCTCTAGAATTGCACTAAAACCCCTGTATTTACACTAAAAACATTTCCAAGCACTTTGGCACAAAAGTAAGTGATATTAGCCAATTTAAGGCATATATTTAATCCAAAACATAGCTAAAAGACGACTATAATACTTGATATTACTAGGCGTCGTCAAACACCCCACACTTGTGCCTTGCTTGTCCCCAAGCAAGAGAGTTTTTAACAGATTTTAACTAAGACTCAAACATTTTTGAATGTGTTTAATTTCAAAGCTTATTGTCTCTAGAGTTAGATTGAAATAGTTTTTGCAAACATAACTAGAATATCCTTTGGAATTCATGACTTTATAAAGAACCCTTAATTACAAATTTTGTGTCCACAATGAAGTGTACGCACTCATTTAGATTCTAAAGGCCATTAAAGAACTATCCATGACTTTCGATGTTGTCTGTGTAACGAGCTTTCAGAAATACCATCCCAAACCAAACGATCTTAGGTGGTAAGGTGCATAATGCCTCTTCGAGGCCACCCTTTTCGGACCTACCGGCTCGAACAACAAAGGCCACTTATTGATAGTCCCTTCCTAAATTCCAATCCTAAAATACTCCAATCTTCTAACTCCTAAAACTCAAATTATTTGACTAAACAGATAGCATGATAACAACTACATAGTATTTCTTGAAAAATACCAAGCTATAACATTCACAAACTATTCATTTCAAAATTACAATCTAATAAAAATTTTAAAAAAATTGCTAAAAATCTGAAAATTGGTCGTTTCCCGCAAAAATTTCAAAAATACTCTTTCGACCGTCCACACCCCACACTTAAAATCGTACAACGTCCCCGTTGTACATAAAAATATTTCAGAACAAGGGAGAAAGAGTTACCCCCTTTGGAACGGCGAACTGCTTGATTGTCGGGATCATACTATAACAGGGTCGACCATGTGCGTCGTTTCGATGAAATCCGGAAGTCGGGGCGCAACAGTAAACACGCCGGCATAACACAAGTGCAGGGGTGCAACAATCAAAGTTTGGATATATACTATTCACACTAACAAACATATTAACAAAATAAAAGTTGCAAAATACAAAAGAAGATTATACATTGCGAGTTGCTGTCCTTCTTGCTGATTCCCAGTCTCCGCGACGCCGAAGTGTCAAGGCCGCGACGCGTAGTAGCGATGAAATCTGGTGTCTGTCGATCAAGGTTGAAGGTCCGAGGGGCCAAATGAAGTGTGTCGCGTCGCGGTTATACACGAAAAGCCCCTGTGCATCGGGTCTCTCCTCGGTCCGCGTCTTGGTTTGATGGTGTTGGCGGCGCGACTTCCGAATTTTCCTTTTTTTGTTTTCTATTACTCATCATCACCCCTCACTTAGGACATACAGTATCACACTCAACAATAATCATCCTCAATGATATTTTGACTAAAAATAAAAATAAGAATAAAAATAAAAAGAAAATACTTATCGAAAATCGGGTTGCCTCCCGAAAGCGCTTCTTTGCTCGGTCTTTTAGCTGGACCATCTTTCTGCGGCTATGGTGGGTCGTACGACATATATCTCTGCTGCATTTCAGCCTCCACCGTTCCCTCGTTGACCCGATACTCTTCCAGCTTTCCTAGGTCGAATGGCTTGCCGGTTCTTTTGTTGCTGCTCGGTCGCCGTTTTACGATTAATTAGCGTGAATGCTTGTAGTTTGCTTTAAACCTCCAAGCTCGGTCTTTCCTTCGGTACCTCTTCAAGATCACCGGCTTGACGTGAAGCGCGTCCAATGCCGCTTCCAATAATTGTTTTGCGCCTCGTTTGTCCGCTTAATGCGTGTCGTCTGCACGTTGCGATTTTTACCTGCAGTGCCAATAAAGATTTTCCAATCGAATGGAATCGAAAGGCATAATATCAGTAGGCTCCCAGATATCCTCATCGATGGTATTAATCACATCTAATTTTTCAGTCATTAATGGGTCATGAGTGGTCAGCAAATCAAGTTTCTCGTTTTCAAAAACCACAGCGTCGTCATCATCATCTTGGTCATCGTCCAACAGGTGGATCGGTGCCAAGAGTGTGCGACTGGCATTGTCTGGTGATTTTACAGATTCACTCATCACCAGATCTTTACTTTCAAAATGTTCAGATTTTTGAAAAATTGCAGGGTCGGGAGTGGTATTGTCATCTACGCCCCCTCCCTCAATAACTAGATTCACTCATCACTAGATTTTGAAGGGTCGGGAGTGGTATTGTCATCTGGTGATGGTATGGATTCACTCATCACTAGATTTTGAATTTCAAAAGTATCAACAGTTTCAAAATTTTCGGGAGGTGTTGGGTGGGGGTTAGTATTGTCAATTACAGCCCCCTCCTCAATGTCCTTTTCGACCAAGTTGTCTGGTGATGGTATAGATTCACTCATCACCGGATCAACATTATTAACATTCTCAAAAACATCAAAAGTTGTTGAGTCAAGGATAGTGTTGTCATCTACAACCTCCTTCTCAATAACCATTTCGGCCATCTCGGTGGTCTCTTGAATTTCCCAAGGTGTATGACCTTCCATCACATGTTCAGGTGATGCAGGTTCACACACAGTATTATTGGTATTAAAATTACTTACCTTAGTTTCTGGCGAGTATCGTTGTTGCTCCAGATATTAGTCGTTCACAAAACACGACTCAACGCAATTACCTTGACAGTTGTTGTTGTATTGATGGTTGTAATTACCATTGTAATTCTGCCCTCCCTCATTATTTGACATATATGGTCGTCCGTTGTTGTTGTTGTGGTATTGCACTTGACCATACGCTTGACTAACCTCTTGTGGTCTTTGTTCTTGTTGATCGTGCATCTGTTAAATTGGTGGTTCTTGCTGCATGGTGGCCAATACTGTATCAAGCTTCCTGCTGAGGGCACCAATCTCATTCTTCACCTCCTACGTCCAGTTGTTATCGATATCCACTGCTGTCACCGATGAGGTGCTGTTTATTTTCCTTATTGAATGATTGAACTTGGATCCATTGTTGAGTTGCTCCAAGAACCTCCATGCTGTCTCACTATCTTGCAGCATAATTGTCCCTCCAAAGGATGCATCAATCATGCCCTGGCTCATACTGTCGACACCGTTGTAGAATATTGTGACCAACTGCCATCGTGGAAACTCGTGGTGTGGACATGAGCGTAACAGCTCATTTAATCTCTCGAAAGCATCATGGAATGCTTCCCCAGGATTTTGCTGGAACTCCTCTATATCTCTTCTTACTTCCACCGTCTTTCTTGCAGGGTAGAACTCCTGCAAGAACCACGTCCTCAACTGCTTCCAAGTAGTGATATTATTGACTGGCAGCGACATGAACCAATAATGCGCCTTGTCCTTGACTGTGAACGGAAACAACTTAAGCCTAAAGATATTCCTATCAGCATTTCTAGGTATGTTCACGTTGGCTATAGCTAAAAACTCATGAAGACGATTATAAGGATTATCCTGCGTATGACCCCTAAATTTAGGCAACCGACTGCCCACTCGGTTGTGCAAAATAAAGCGGAGGAACGAAATTACCGTTATTGTAGAGCTCATGATTGTACTTGAGAGAATAATGATCTCCAATACCACGAAAGGGCAGGAGGAATGAAATATATAAACAAACTATTTACAATAAACACCCTTACAAATAAATGAGATATACAATATTAATTACGGCTAATATCCCCCCGCAAGAGAAACGAAGGCAGACCAAGACAAAGCATATTCCGAAAAAACTCAAATTGATGATGCGGTAGACTTTTAGTGAAAATGTCCGCCACTTGAAGCTTGGTTCGAATGAACATTGTATGGAGCTTACCACTTGCAACTAGCTCCCTAATAAAATGATAGTCAAGCTCGATGTGTTTTCCCCTCTTATGAGAAACCGGATTTTGAGTAAGAAACAAGGCACTTTTATTGTCACACAAGAGTGTTGGACGACCATTGGGTAAGGCATAAAGCTCCCTAAGGAGATGTGTGATCCATATTATTTCCGCAGCTGTATTCGCCATGGCTTGATATTCAGACTCACAACTCGAGCGTAAAATGGTGGGTTGCTATTTAGCGCTCCAGGATATAAGATTTCCCCCATGAATATTGAGTATCCATAGGTGGAACAGCGAGTGTTAAGATAGCGAGCCGAATCAGTATCAGAATAGCCAATCAATTGAGTTGAATTAGGCCGAGAGAATGTCAATCCAAAGGAGAGAGTGCCATTAATATATCAGAGTAAGCGCTTAACTGCAAGGTAATGAGCCTCCGTTGGAGCATGAAGAAATTGACTCACTTGGTTGACTGCATAAGATATGTCGGGACGAGTGATCGTCAAATATTGAAGAGCGCCAACCAGAGAACGGTATTTGGTGGGATCAGAGAAAGGCACCCCATCAACAACCAAAGGAGCCGAGGAGGACAACGACGTGACCACCGGTTTAGACTCAAGCAAACTAGCGCGAGATAAAATATCATGCGCATATTTGATTGGCTAAGCAAGAGGCCGGAATCCGTGCAAGAAGCTTCAAGACCAAGGAAATAATTTAGGCGCCCAAGATCCTTTATTTTAAACTCATTATTCAACTTGGTAATGAATGACTGAATGAGCGAAGAATGAGAGCCTGTGAGAATCAAGTCGTCCACATAAACAAGTAAGTATAGCAAACATGCCCCACGTTTGAATATAAACAGCGATGGATAAGCGCGACTGCATTGAAACCCATTATCTATCAAAAAAGAATGTAAGCGATGAAACTAGGCCCTAGGAGCTTGTTTGAGACCATAAATCGCTTTATTAAGCCGACAAACATGATTCGGAAAGCGTGGGTCAACAAATCCTGGGGGTTGTTGCATAAAGACCGTGTCCGATAACTCGCCATGAAGGAAAGCATTATTGACATCCAACTGATGTAACGTCCAATTATTAACAACCGCCAAGGATAAGACAACGCGAATGGTGGTGGCTTTAACAATAGGACTAAAGGTATGTGAGAAATCAACACCCAGAACTTGACTGAAAACTTGAGCCATAAGGCAAGCCTTGTGATGCTCAACGGAACCATCAGCACGATATTTGGTTCTGAACAGCCACTTGCAGCCAACAATATGATGATGAGCAGGACGTGGCACCAAGTTCCATGTATTGTTACGATGCAGAGCATCAATTTCTACACGCATAACATTCACCCACTTAGTGTCACTCAAGGCTTGAGTGTGGTGCGTAGGGTCACATGAAGCAAATAACGCGTGAGAGAGACCAAGATGTTGAAATTCAGAAATATCTGCCCGATGTTTTGGTTTAAAAATTCCAGCTTTTGAACGCATGACCATTTCTCTGGTTTGGGATCCGGAGGCAGTGGCTGGTGGAGAGACAGCAGCGGGCGGAGTCGGAACGGGAGAGGTAGGGGTAGCGGCGGTGTAGGCTGGTTAGGAGAAAAGGATGGGTTGGTAGGTGGAGAGCTGTGTGGGCTGGAGGGGGGCTATCAGATGAGTCGGCGGAGGAGGGAGGTGGGCTGGGAGGAACAACAGGAGGTGAGCATAAGTCACATGGTTTTGGGGGAAGAGGAGGTGTAGGTGATGCAGGAGGAGGTGGTGGGGTGTGCATGGAGGGTGGAGGTATGTCATTAAGGAAGGTATGGAGGGTAAGGGTGGTGAGAGGTGTAGTGGAGGGTATCGTTGTAAATGAAAAACACATCTCGTCAAAACGGGCATGACGAGTAATATAGATCCGTGAACTGACTGGGTCAAGACATTGATAACCCCTATATTGTGAGTGATAACCAATAAAAATACACTCGATGCTTCTCGGAGCAAGTTTGTTGACGTATGGGGGCCTTCCCCATACGTCACAATGTACCAAGTCTAAAACATGTGGGGTGCGGTTTATACTAAGTTCAAATGGCAATTGAGACGACTTAGCCAATTGACATGACGAATACAAACCCGGTTTTTGTAAAATAGAAGAAACCGTCAAATGTCCCAAAGTACGTAACAAGGAAATAGTATCAAAAGAAATGTGTCCCAACCGAGAATGCCACAACTTATAAGATGCATTACATTGCTGTTGCACAAAAAAAGCTTGAACCTTCGAAGCGGCGGATAACACATATAGCCCACGATTACACGTTTCTTGCGCTAGAACTTCCTTCGTGGGTCGATCCTGAATAGTAAATAAATTACGCGAAAAAACAACATCCACGTCATTGTCATGAGTTAGTTTACTGACGGATAATAAATTTTTGGTAAGTTTGAGAACGACCAAAACATCACACAAAGAAACTTTATTCGCAATAGTGGAAGTCCCAATATGAGAGATAGGGAGAGAAGTGTCGTTACAAAATAAAACCGAAGCGTCCCCAACAGAAGGTGTGGAATTCGAGACCAATGCAAAAGAGGAAACCATATGATCCGAGGCCCCGGAATCCACATACCAATCTGGTGCGGATGAGTTCACATGACATTGTGCGTGAAAGGCGCGAGCAAGTTTGGTATCACTAGTGGGTGATGCTTTAGTAAAAGATGCAAGTTGTGGGGAAACATTCACGTAATGTCCACGGGTGCGACAAAGTTGACACTGAGGAGGTCTGCGACCACGCCCCCGGCCACCCCGAGTAGCACGACCACCCCGACCGCGAAAGCCGGCAGCAGAGAAAGACCCCTGCTGGGTTGATTGCGGGGCCAATAAATGGGGCGGTTGGGTGGAAGCAGCATGAGCGTGTTGAGCGGAAAAGGCAACAGGAGGCGAGGACCCATGAAGTGTTTGAAGAAACATCTCATGCCCCTCGGCTTGGGACACCAAATCACAAAAAACTTGAGGGACACGGGAAGCGCGGACGGCCATAAAGAAAGTCTCAAAGGCTGCGCCAAGGCCACATAAGAACCAATGGGTCTTGTCCGAGTCATCAACTGGTTGACCGATAGCCGAGAGCTGGTCACAAATGTGCTTAAATCGTCTACCAAACTCAGAAACAGTAAGGGTACCTTTAGTGAGATGGCGTAACTGATCACAAAGAGTTTGAATTCTCTCTATGGACGAATTCCCAAAAGCGCGTTCAAGAGCAACCCATATAGAGCGGGCCGTAGAGAGACCCACGACTTCGGAGAAGGCTTCCTCCGTGAGGGAAGATTGGAGGAGAATCACCGTTCGTTGATCAGCGGTGACCCACACAAGAAAAGCGGGATTTGGAGTAGACTTACCTTCATCCGTGAATTCAGCCGGGAGAACAGAGGACCCATCGACATGTCCAAGCAAACCTTGATAAAGAAGGAGAGGGGTCATTTGGTTCTTCCACAACAAGTAATTAGTGGATGATAATTTTATAATGATTAAATGGAGAATGGTGTTAATGGGAAGATTGCTATCTTGACAAGGTGAGGAAGACACCATGGCAGCAAAGGAAAAGGAGAATTACAGAGGTGGGAGAAAGTGAAGCAAGAACCGACAGAGGAAGAGAAAAGGATGGGAGGGAGGAAAAGTCAAGAGGCTCTATGATACCATGAGAGAATAATGATCTCCAATACCACGATAGGGCAGGAGGAATGAAATATATAAACAAACTATTTACCATAAACACCCTTACAAATAAATGAGATATACAATATTAATTACGGCTAATAGTACTGTTGTCCTCGCCACTGATTGTTGTACTGTTGCTGTTGTGGAGGTCCTCGACCTTGGTTCCACTGGTTCTTATTGTAATACACCGGGTCACCATAACATGTGTATTGACCCATGTACATGTAATCGTCCATTGTGAGGACGTACACATACAGAAAATTAAAACTAAAAATCGAACATCAAAAGAAAAAAAGAAAAAAAAAAATACCACTGATCGTTGACAATGCCTAGTAATATCAAGTAGTTTAGTCGTTGTTGAACCCTATTCTTGGGGAATTTATATCATATTTGTTGTGGTATTCTCACTTTTTGTGCCAGTGCTTGTTTGGAAAGAAAAGATGTAAACAGGGACCAAAAGTGTACAAAATGGAAGAAGTTTGAAGATAAAGACAAAACAGTAGAATTTGCACGCGCGCCGCGGGTATGTACAAGGGCGCGATGCACTGAATCAGCAATGAGGCGGTGGAGAAGATTCAAATGCCGAGAAAACGGGGATAAATTAGCACGCACGCCGCGGAATCAAAGTGCGCACGGCGCGATCTTTTATTTTTCAAAACTATAAATAGAGGGTTCTAGGTCGAAAAATGCAGCAAAGACCTGGCATAGGAACGACTCCCAAGGCTTCTTTGACTCCGAGTTTCAGTTTTCAGCAACCATAATTGGTATTTTATGTTTTTCTCTTTTAATTTCCAATTAGTTTAGTAGCTTGGTAGCTTTGGCTAGTGTTATTGGGTGTGACAACCATTGGCATTAGTTCTTAGTTTCTGAATTTTTTGTTTTCTGTTTTGGAACAAGTGGATTTGAGTTTTTAATAGTTAATCATTCGGTTAGTGTTAAATGCTCTTTTTATGGTTTTTATGCTTTTGGATGCTTTTGGATGTTTGAATGTGTGATTGTGTTGATTTGATTTTGATTACTTCTGATTTCAGTAAGTGATTAGGGTAAGTTATTGGTTTTGGTTTTAGTTTAGTTGATGCTTGTGTTGGAATTGTTGAATGTTTATGATTTTTGGGATTGTTTTTGGTAAAAGTCGGAAACTAGATCCTATGGCTGTAGAGTGACACTACAGTTGGTAATCTGTTGCCTACCTTGACCACGTAACTCCTGTGGATCGATCCTGACTACCGCTATACTAGTGTGTGTTAGCTTTATTTTACTATTTTTGACTGCATGACGACCTAGGCGTGCCAAATTTTGGCGTCGTTGCCGGGGAGTTGTAAGCTTGAGAGTAGGCGATCTGTAGGACTTTTAGTTTCTGATTTTTTTGGGTTTGATGTTGAGATTTCAGTTGGTTAGTATTTTTCCTTTTGGTTTTGGCGGGCGTGTTGCACTAGTGCATGCGTACCCGTCGGGGTGGGCAGTTATCATCCTTGCGTTTTGACTCACAGATTGAACGAACCGCGCACAAGAACCGTGCACATAGGCGTTTAGATACAATGAGTTTTAGTAATGTTAGTAGTAGTTTATAGAATGTTGCCCAGGAACCTTTGGGGTGAGGCAACAGGGATGTCGTTTATTCCCCCTGTTTCAGAATTTCAGTTTGGGAGCACGAGTGCTACCGGTGGTGCAGTTTCAGCCCCTACACCAATACCATCATGCACTCCGCCTTCTGTTCCACCATTTCAACCACAATCTACAAACCCTTTCACATCTGCTATGTCTTGGGGAGCGCCGACCCGTGATGACACCCCGGTGACTATGCAGCACACTACCATTTCTCAACCACAATCACAACCCTCACAACCGCCATTAATTTTCAAACCACAAACCACCTTTCAACCCATACCACAACAACCCCAACAACTATATCAACCATAACCTCCACAGCAGCAGTACCAATATCAGGAGGTTGAGCAGGTCATGAGGATGAGGAAGAAGGACGGGTTCCGCAGCAGCAATGGAACCGAGGTCGAGGACCTCGACAAAGAGCACCATAGCAACCACCGCAAGGTCAGCAAGGGTACAATGATCATCATTTTCCCAGTAATCCTATTCAACCTTTGTACTTTGCACAACCGAGAGGGCAGTCGGTTGCATCGCACTTCCAACCGCGGGAGTACGATGATTCATCGCCCATTTATATTCCTGATGATATAGATACTCAAGTAGAAATTAAGCCTCAATTGATAGGAGTATTAACACAGTTTATAGGATATAAGACGGATGATCCATATAATCATTTGTATCAATTCCTAGCTATCGCAAACGCCAATACTCCTAGGAACACCAATAGGGATATTTTTAGGTTAAGTTTGTTTCCTTTCACCTTAAAGGACAAAGCCAAGTACTGGTTTACATCTCTTCCACCTAATAGTATCACTACTTGGGATCAACTTAAGGCAATGTTTTACAAGAATTTTACCCAGCCAGTAAGACCACTGAAGTTAGACGTGTAATCCAAGATTTTCAGCAAAAGCCTGGAGAAGCATTTCATGAGGATTTCGATCGATTGAAGGAGTTGCTACGTTCCTGTCCACATCACGAAGTTCCGAAGTGGCAGCCGGTGAAATTATGTTTTGAAGGAATGAATGAGACGCATCAAGAAATGATAAATGCTTCATCAAGCGGAACATTCATGTGGCAAGAGCCAGAGGATGCGTGGAGATTTTTGGAACAGTTAAGTTTAGGATCTAAGGTCAGCGGATCCATGAAGGATAACACATTGTATGTGGCGAATATAGAAGCAGAAAATAAGTGGAAAAAGGAAATTGCAAAATGAGCTAAGTGCTGTTACAAAAAAGTTTAATCAAATGCTCATGAGATTTCAGAAGGAGAAAGGAGCGTATATATTGCATGGACAAAGTATATGTAATACATGTGGTGAAATAGGACATAACCACAATGAATGCTCAATGACACATAAGGAAATCAGTCAGGTACACGTATATGGTCAATTCCACAATACGCCACGACAATTCAGAAATAATCAGCAGAGGGAAGTAAGACAACCATCAGTGAGGCAGCAACATGCGCAACCAGCACCTCCAGCAGGAACTACGAACATTGGCATGCAGGAGATTTTTGGAATCTTAGTTAAGCTCAAGGAGGTGGAAGATGCCAATTCGCAAGAAATTTTGAAGTTAGGAGAATTGCTCATTAAGTTGGAAAAATACAGAGAACACGAAAAAGCACAACCATCAAAGGTGCAAGTAAATGAAGTTATCACGCTCAGAAGCGGAAAGAAGGTGGACAACAAAGTTACAGCTCCACCAGCAGAAGAAGATAGTGATGTGGAAATAATTTTTGATGAAAAAGAAGAGCTGGAAAAGGAAAAGAAAAGAGAAAAAAAGGAACAAGCACAAAAGAAGAAACCAGCAAGTACATGGGAAAAGGGAGAAACAAGCGGGGCAGCTCCTTTTCCTGCGGCTTTGGAAAAGCCTGAAAGAAGACCATACGGGAAAAAAGGACCACAAGCAGAAGATATGTGGGTTTTGTTCAGTCAGATCAAAGTCAACATCCCATTGGTTAAGCTTATCAAGGAGGTCCCTGCTTATGCAAAATTTCTCAAAGACATGTGTATTCACAAGAAGCATATTCTGTCACATTTGCCCAAAAGGATTAGTTTGCCCGAAAATGTAATTTGTCTAATTATGGATGCATTACCTCCCAAGATGAAGGACCCAGGGGTTCCTCTTATCTCAGTTGATTTAGTTGATGTGCATATCAAGAAAGCTCTATTAGATTTGGGTGCAAGCATGAACATTCTATCAGGACAGCTCTTTGACAAGTATGAATTCGGTACTTTGAGGCCTACTGATGTAATCTTACAGCTTGCTGATAAGTCTACAAAGATTCCTAGGGGAATGTTGTCAGATGTCATCATTAAGGTGAGAGATTTCTATTACCTGGCAGATTTATTAGTTCTGGATACTCATCAGGCTGCCAATGGAGAACAACCGATGATTATTTTGGGGTGACCTTTCTTGGCTATAGCTAATGCAAACATTGACTGTCGTACAGGAGATATGGAGATTTCCTTTGGACATCGGCAAACTAAGATTAACATTTTTAATGCGAAAGGAAGTGACATGGAGGATGAAGAATGCTATCAGGTGGACATCATAGATGAGTTAGTACGGCAATACACACCTGAAGTGTTACAACAAGAGGTGACGGATATTCAAGAAGAAGGAGAGGCTGAGCAGGTGAAGCAAGAGGAGGTAACAGAAAAAGACAAAGGCATGAAGCATGAAGAATGCGCACACATCGAGAAGCTACCGACGGAGATCCCTAAGACATTAAAACCGTCTCTACAGGAACCGTTGACTTTAGAGTTAAAACCGTTACCAGCTCATTTAAAGTATGCCTTCTTAGGAGAAAAAGAAACTCTACAGTAATCTTAGCAGTGAATTTAACAATGGAACAAGACAAGGACTTGCTTAAGGTTTTGTCCAAACATAAGGAAGCCATTGGATGGACGATTGCAGATTTGAAAGGAATTAGTCCAACTACGTGTATGCATCGGATCATCACAGAAGAAGGAGCCAAACCTGCTAGGGATACGCAAAGAAGATTGAATCCAAATTTGAAGGAAGTTGTGAAGAAGGAAGTTCTGAAATGGTTTGATGCTGGGATCATATATCCAATCTCCGATAGTGAGTGGGTCAGTCCGACACAAACCGTGCCGAAGAAATCTGGAATAACCGTAGTAGATACTAAAGATGGTGACAACGTATCCACAAGACCTGTTACAGGATGGAGAGTATGTATTGATTACCGGAAACTCAATGTCGCTACATCTAAGGACCATTTCCCGTTAGCATTCATTGATCAAATTGTAGAAAAGTTAGCTGGACAGAAGTATTATTGTTTCTTGGACGGTTATTCAAGGTATAATCAGATTGCCATTCACCCAGAGGATCAGGCGAAGACTACATTCACATGTCCGTATGGTACTTTTGCATTTCACAGAATGTCATTCGGCCTGTGCAATGCTCCCGCTACATTTCAAAGGTGCATGATGGCAATATTTTCCGACATGATTGGTGACGCCTTGGAGATCTTCATGGATGACTTCTCGATTTTTGGATCAACATTTGAGGCATGCTTAAGTCAATTGGAAAAGGTGTTACAAAGATGTGTAGAGTCTAATCTGGTGCTTTGTTGGGAGAAAAGCCATTTTATGGTTAGGGAAGGAATAGTCTTAGGTCATGTGGTCTCCGAGAGAGGATTTGAGGTAGATCGTGCTAAGGTCAAAGTCATTTCCACATTGCCACCCCCGACATCCGTGAAAGGGGTTAGATCTTTCTTAGGCCATGCTGGTTTTTATCGTAGATTTATTAAGGACTTTAGTACTATCTCTAAACCTCTTTGTGGCCTTCTTTTGAAGGACGCACCATTTATATTTGATGAGGAGTGTGTAAAAGCATTCAACATTCTAAAAAATAAATTGGTCGAGGCTCCCATTCTAAAACCTACTGATTGGACCCAACCTTTCAAAATTATGTGTGATGCTAGTGATTATGCTGCTGGTGCAGTATTAGGACAAAGGATTGATATGAAGCCAGTAGTCATATACTAAGAGGCTCAATTGAATTACACAACCACCGAAAAGGAGTTACTTGCCGTAGTATTTGCAATGGATAAGTTTAGATCCTACATCTGGGGATCAAAGGTGGTGGTCTATACCGACCACAGTGCTGTTCGACACCTGCTTGCGAAGAAGGAGTCTAAACCAAGGTTGATCATATGGATACTTCTCTTGCAAGAGTTCGATGTGGAAATCAAGGACAAGAAAGGAGCAGAAAATGTGGTGGCAGATCATCTCTCACGACTTCCAGCAGAGGGATTAGAAGCTGGAATTAAAGATTCGTTCATAGATGAACAATTGTTGGAGCTCACCGGAGCCCCATGGTATGCAAATTATGTCAACTTCTTAGCTACAGGAGCGATGCCAATGCATTGGAAAAAACAGAGGCTTACGTACGAAGAGGTTTATTTGGGATGATCCTGATCTTTTTAAGGTAGGGGAGGACCAAATAATTCGTCGGTGTGTACCCGACAGTGAGATAAGTGATGTGCTGGAACAATGTCATGCTTCAGCATGCGGAGGACATTTCAGCGGCAAAAATACAGGATACAAAGTTTTGGAAGCAGGACTGTATTGGCCGACTATCTTCAGGGATGCTCACAAAACTGCCAACGAGTGCCTGAATTGCCAGCAACTGGGAAATATATCGAAAAGGGATCAAATGCCCTTAAATCCGATCTTGGTGGTAGATATTTTCGATGTATGGGGAATCGACTTTACGGGGCCATTTCCCGCCTCGCATGGTTATGTCTATATTCTCGTCGCAGTGGATTATGTGTCTAAGTGGATTGAGGCAGAAGCGACCCGCACAAATGATCATCATGTGGTGTGCAAATTTATTAAGCAAAATATTTTCACTCGACATGGAGTCCCACGGGTTATCATAAGTGATGGGGGGTCACACTTTAAGAACATCAAATTTGGGAGGCTGCTAAAGCATTACGGGGTGAATCATCAAATCACAACACCTTATCACCCACAACAAGCGGCCAGGTAGAAGTATCCAACAGACAGATCAAGGAAATTCTTCAGAAGACAGCTAGGACAGACAGGAAAGACTGGTCGCAAGGGTTGGATGACGCATTATGGGCATACAGAACTGCCTATAAAACACCGGTTGGAACTACTCTGTATCGGTTGGTTTATGGGAAAGGCTGCCATTTGCCCGTAGAGCTGGCCAACCGAGCCTTATGGGCTACCAAACAAGTGAACATGGACTACACTGAAGCTGGAAAAGAACAGAAGTTGCAGCTGTCTGAATTGGAAGAGTTGCGAGATGAAGCCTACGAGAATGCGGCTACGTACAAGTAAAAAATGAAGGGATATCATGATGCTAAACTCCGGTTGAAAACTTTTGAAGTTGGACAGAAGGTATGTCTGTACAACTCAAAATTGAAGATGTTTCCTGGGAAGTTAAGAAATAAATGGAATGGGCCATAAGAACTGGTTAGTGTCACAGATTATGATGTAGTAGAAATCCGGGATTTCAAAGGTGGACAGCCATTCAAAGTCAACGGACTTAGACTCAAACCCTATGTCATTGCAGGCACATTTCAGAAATTGGAAGTGGAAACGGTGGAGTTCGTGACAGATAATCCTATATACACGTTATAGGTCAGGTAAGTGCATGTCCGGCTGAAGACGTTAAACTTAGCGCTTGTCGGGAGGCAACCCGATCATCATATGTATAAATTGCATTTTCAATAGTAATTAATCACACTTGATTGGTCACGGTAAGAAAAGAACAAGTGTGGGGACAATTTGGTACTTTTGCAACACCGCGACGCGGGATCATAGGATCCGCGCGACGCGTATTTAGTTTTCGCGATTATTAATAAAATCAGATTTTTATACGCGACGCGGACAGAAGCTTCCCGCGTCGCGGCCTTATCTTAAGTTGAAATTAGAGATAATAAAAAAACAGAGTTTGAGAACAAATCCAAAACCACACACTTGTATATAATTCAATTCGCATAAATCATCGTGTTTTTTATTGCTGATCATTCATTCGCGCATCTCACTCAACTGCATCTTTGTATTACCTTCCAGAAAATCAAGTAAGTTCACTAATCCCTCCTCTTTTCTTTAAAAGTCTTGAAACTGTTGAAAATCCTCTGTAATCTGCAATGTAGTGAGTATATACTGAAATTGATGATGCCATTAGGATTAGAATAGTGTACTCTGTTGGGTGTTGAAATATGAGAATAGATGAACTAATATAGATATGAAATCAATTACACGATAAATCATACAATGATAATGCAACAGAGCTTAATTAAACAATAAGATATGAATAACATGTGCTGAATGATTCGATTAGAACTTGGGTTTTACAGTTGGGTTTTCTATCTTGGAGATATACAATTTACGTAAACTAAACTTATAATCTCTCATTTGACACGGTATGGTATCACTGATATTTATACTGAATCAGTGATACCAATAGTACACCTTTTACAGAGAATATCCTATCAGTGTACTAGCCAATAGGATAGAAGATTCATGCAACACGTATTGTACTATACGCGTGCACACAAAAGACAAGAGGACAGGCTGTGAAGTCTTCGGATATTTTATGCATAGCACTTCGGAGTCTTCAGACTTCGGTGTCTCCTCTTGTTTATTCACTTCGGGGTTTCTTATGGGTAGGACTTCGGATATATCAGCACTTCATCACAAAATATCTTAACAATCTCCCCCTTTGTGTGAAGTGCATCCGAAGCCTATACTCGAAAGTTTCTCTTGTATGCCCGCTTCAGAGTCTTTCTCACTGCAAGATACCAGTTCATATGATCTATGAACTTCTTCTTTTTCTCAGTGGAATTTGCATGGCAGGCGTTCACAAGAGAAATCATCCCTGTGATGAAGGAGGAGGGATGGATGCCAATGTAGTCTATATCAAAGAACTTAATTGTGACTTCGGTTTCATTTCGAAGTCCTTTGAAGACTACGCCATATGGGTCGTCCAAGATTTCTCCGTTCTTGAATCTTGCTATGTTCCGAACTACAACAGGAGGAGTGTTCAAAGGTTGTCTGTAGTAGGAACATAGCTCCAGGTCATGCTTTGCAAACCGGAGAAGATAATTTTTGAGGAAGCCCAGGATGTGATTTTTGATAGCAAGGGTATACATTTCAGCATGAGCAGCACCCCCGCTTCGTAGAAGATCAAGAATCTGGATGAAGTCCATAGGATTCATGATTGGGAAATCTGCAATTGAAAACCTGGATTCAACTTCGTCTGCCCCCCTAAGAACAAGAAATTCATAATTTCTGAAGCCCAAATAGACATCAACTTCTTTAATTGAAATGATTTTCTTTATCTTGTTCAGGCTCCAAACATAGCTCTGCCGTTGAATGTATTTGGCATGAAAGTTTATTTTGTTTGTCCAAAAACTTGCTTTCTGATCCTCTGGCACCGAAGAGACGAATTGAAGGAAAGCGAAGGTCTTCGGATTGAATGGAATGTCAAGCTGGATGTCTTCGGAGTCAACAATTGCAAAACTCCGAAGAGGAAGTCTGTTAAGTACATTTGGATTTTGAAATCCAAACAGCTTGATTGTCTCAACAGTCCATTCACCATTATCTCGAGCAAATTCATTTATTTTGATCATCAAATTGTAGTCTGCTCGTCTGGCCTTATATGTCTCTTCCATGTGTGGAGCAATTATGTTTTCTAGTGATCGGTCTGTTGAGCTTCCAGCTCCAGCCGATCCACTAGCACCCATGCTAGTGGTTGTGATGGTTGAGGTTGTAGGACCTGCTGTGACTGCAGGGATCTGTCTAGGCATGCCCTGTGGCCTAGACAATCTATCAGAGAAATTTATCAGAGGTTGAAGTGCAACTCTCAACTTCGTAATCAAATCTTGTGTGAGAGCTGCATTTGTTCTTTGCAATTCCTCTGTAAATTTAGTGACATCCGAAGTGGTTTGGGCGGCAGTGAGCTCTTCAATTTTTGCTCTGGCCTCATCAAGCTGTTTTTCAAGCTTGGTACTTTGCTGGATTTCACTCCGAAGTCCTTGCAGGGTTTTCATGACTTCGGAGTTTGTTTTATCGGTCTTCTCAATGAGAGCATCAACCTTCTTGTTGATGGAGGTGACAGCAGATTCCAGCTTCTTTTCGAAGGAAGATTGGATCTTATTTTGTTCATCCAAGAGCTTCTTCTCAAGACAATCGACAGACTCCTTTATTTCTTTGGATAGAGTGAACTTCAAAGACTCTATCTCTTCGGAGATGTCACCAATGGTTGGTTTTGTGGGGTCAAATCCTGTTTGAGCTTGAATGAGAGTGTCAAGCTTGGAGTTGAGGACTTTGTACTGTTTCATTAGTACAAAGCCTTCATCCGGTAGGTCTTCTTCTGATGCTCCTTCAACACTCAAGGGAGCCATGTGAAAGGCTTCGAAGAGTGCTGCCGAAGTGGGGTTTTGTCTTGGTGGTGATATGGGTAAGTCAAACTCTGGTAAAGAGAAGTCGATACCAGAGACAGGTATTTCAGAAGTTGGAGGAGCAGTTTTTGGTGGAGGTGGAGGAGGAATTGTATGGGGAGGTGTGTCAGGTCTGGTTGATTTTGGTGGTGATGGAGGGATAGTTGTTTGCGGTGGTGTTGGTGGTTTGGATGTTCTTAATGGAGATGGAGGAGGTTGGTTTACAATATGTTCTTCTTCTTGTTGTTGTTCTTCTTGGACTGTGGATGGAGTCCTTTCAGAGTCCGAAGACTCATCCACAGTTTCCTCTGTCTCTTCGGTTGTTTTCTCTTCGGTGTGGTTTTCACTGAAGCCTTTCGTTTCTTTTCTTCTTTCTTCGGACCACTTGGTCCACCGGTCATCTTCTTTTTCCCTTTTCCCTTGGGAATTTCTAAAACAGATGTCTCCTTGCTCAAATCACGAGTTGGATAAGGGATCACCAAAGTATTGCGGTAAAAGCTTACTTCATTACACTCCATGGGAACCTTGGAGAGCATAGCTATAGGTATTTGTGCACAGTAGACTGCGGGTTCATCATCCAATGGGGACACAGTGATTGGAGTGTACCTCATTTCGGGGAGAGAGGGGTCTGCCACATATCCAGTCTTTTGATAATGGGCATGAACAACAATTGCCCAGAATCTAGCATTTGAAATTTCAGTCCCCTTCAGACTGTGATTGATGTGTGAACAGAAGTCAGCCCATAGAATAGAGGCGTAATCAACTTTGACATCATAGTAGATTCCGAAGAGTAGGCTCTGAAAGGCCACACTTGCAGAATCTAGCCCTGAAGTTCTTCCTGAAAGACATCTGAGGAAGATACTGAAGAAGTATCTCCACAGATCAGGCAGTTGGTTCTTCTTAAACATGCTGATCTTCTCGAGTTGAGGAAAGTACCCCATTTCGTTGAACATATCAACGAGTTGCTCAGCAGAAGGAGTCACAATCTCCTTGGGATCGTAGATGGGAAGATGAAGAGCCTCAACAAATTTCTCCTTGGTAAGTTGGACTTTCTTAGTTTTTCCATTTACATCTATGGTTTCAAAGTATACTGACTTCACATGATTGTTCGTGTCGAACAGAGCATTCGAGGTGTAGTGTGCCCTGTGAACAAGTGTTGCTGGAATCGATGGTGTGCAGGTTAGGGCATAGCCAAGAATCGATCTCTTTAAGCATTCGACAAGAGCATCGATGGGCTTAGGGTAATGTTGTAGGTTGTTGCGTAGTACCAGATTTGCAGACTGGCTTTTGAGAACAGGTACTGAAATAGTTTCAGTGGTCTGAGAAGATCCTTCAGCTGCCATTGTTGGACGTTTGATGAAAATGAAGAAGATGAAGTGAGTTGTGTTTGCAGAGAGAATTCGAGAGTAAGGTTGCAGAGAGAAATGAGAGTTGTGTTTGCATAAAGAGTGCGATGGAAGAGATGGAAAGTTTATATAGTATTCGTGGTCCCTAGGCCATTTAATGCACGTTTAAAATGGTCCAGTAGTAAGTGGACACCTCATCACCTGCTCGTCCCACTTTCTCTGCAAAAAGGAGAAATATACAGCTGTCAGTTACAATGATTCAAAATTTGAACCGTTATCTTTTGAGACGTCATTATGATTAATGTTTTTCATTTAATTCTTATTGACAGCTGTAATCAAACAGTTAAAACTCAAGGAATGTTTGTCTCTGTGATTTATCATAAATGTGTAAATCATTTGAACATTTAATTGACTTCGCAGTTATGAAAAATTATGACTATACGCTACGGAGCATAAAGTTCCTCACTTCGGAGCATTTGCTATGGACTCCGAAGAGTGTTCGATCACTTCGGTGATTGACAAATGATTGCAAAGTGTTCATCACTGTACTGACGTCCATATGTTTTTCTCTTTGTTTTTCTATAAGTTTTTGATTTTTCTTTTGACTGATGCAGTATGTCGTTTAACCTTAGTTTTCATGAATATTATGAAAAGATGATTTATTCGAGTTAATGTTCAGAGTTGTTCGAATCATGTTGGAAGTCCATTTTACAATTAGAAGGTTGTTTGATTCAATATCGGTCATGAATTTATAAACCAATCACCCCATCACTGACTTGATTTCGCATTAGGAAACATGTTTGTAGTTGTGCTTATGTGCCTCAAACTTTTCAAATATAATAAAGATAACATCCTTTGCATTTGAAATTTAAAGAGGTTTTCATTCATGAATTGAACATCAGAAGTGTTTCAGAAGGTATGATTGGATTGTTTTGAGGATTCGTTTGAAAAATTTATTCCATTTCATCAGTTGAAGTGTTTGGATACTAAGCTCAGATGACAAGCCTTTGAGCTTCGTAAACCACTCCTACTTTATCATTTAAGATAGACTACTTGAAATGTTCGTATTCCTCTACAAGGTACTCGACTATGTTATAAGAGCTCCTTGTACTGTTATTTAAAACAGAAGAATAAGCTTTTGAATGCTGATTTTTCTTTTGCATTCCCTTGGTTATCTTTTGATTTTTTTTTTGTTTGTCTTTGTTTCTTTTGACAATTATTTTCTATTATTCTTTTCTTATCCGAAGATAAAGAACATCACCATATGTTTTCTTTCTTTGGTGCATTTTGTTTTTGTTTTAAACAGTCATTGTGAGTGAAAATCTTCATATCGTTCAATTTTGTATCATTTAATGAAAAGAGATTTAAATTTGCTTATCAAACGATGTTGGTTCTATTTTTGAGGAAAAATTTCGGAGCACTTTGAATTATCCTTTGTAGTTTTGAGGCTACATGATTAATTTGAAGTTGAAGCGAGTCAAGTTTCGAAGGGTGGTTAGAAATAGACATTATGTTAAGGTTATTGAAATCAAACAGGGCTTCAAAGTGTAAGATAGCCTTAACCTCATTTCGAAGTCTGTTTTCTTACCGATGTTTCAAGTCGATTCCCAAATACCTTTTAGTGCAATAAGGTATGATTTTCAGAATCTAAAATCAAAGTTTTGTCCTTTACTTGGTTAATTCATGAGAGTAAAGTTAAACTTTGTCATTTGCATCAGATTTTTCTTTTCGTTTGGTATAAATTTTTCTTTTTTTTGAAATTCCTTAGCCTTAAACAACTCTTTATTTTTGTCTTTAAAGGATGAAGTTAACATTTGTTCAAGTGATTTTCACATTTGAAGACTTTATTTTGAAGAAAAGTTTGTTCCGCAGACCTCCGAAGTGATATTTTACTTCGGAATACTGCGGTGAAGCAGCAAGTGTTTTTGCTTGTTTTTCTCCGATGACCTCCGAAGCCAGAATTGACTTCGGGGGTCTGCGGAGTTTATTCTTTTTGTAAATTTACTGAACAGATTAAGAGTGAACAAATCTGGAATTTATTGAAGAGTTGATCCATCTATCATTCCAAGTCCCCGAACGATTCTTGTGAATGCTTCTTCATTTAGAGCCTTTGTGAAGATATCTGCCAATTGTTCTGTGGTGTGAACAAAGTGCACCTCAATATTCCCCTCCTCAACATGACTTTTGATGAAGTGGTAGCGAAGAGCTATATGCTTCGTCTTGGAATGTTGAACCGGATTGTGGCATATACGAATTGCACTTTGAGAGTCAC
The DNA here is from genome assembly GCA_023525715.1 of Cichorium intybus. NCBI lineage: Eukaryota > Viridiplantae > Streptophyta > Magnoliopsida > Asterales > Asteraceae > Cichorium > Cichorium intybus. The sequence continues at coordinate 170,886 of JAKNSD010000027.1, forward strand.
AGAACAAGGGAATTTTTCTCATGTTAATGGCATAGTCTTTCAATTGACTTTGAATCCAAATGATCTGCGAAGTGCATGCAGCAGCTGCTACATATTCAGCCTCTGCGGTGGAGATAGAGACATATGTTTGTTTCTTGGATTGCCAAGTGATAAGTTTTCCATCTAAGAATTGACAACCTCCTGAAGTGCTCTTGCGATCAATAGAGCATCCACCAAGATCAGAGTCTGAATATGCTTGAATGTAGAAACCAGAGTTTGCTGGATACCACAGACCATAAGCAGTAGTTCCATGAAGATATCGGAATATTGTCTTAACAGCAGCCAAGTGAGGTTCCCTTGGATCAGCCTGATACCTTGCACAATTGCAGACTGCAAACATGATGTCAGGACGACTGGCTGTAAGATAGAGCAATGATCCAATCATGCTTCGGTATTGCTGTATGTCGGTCTTTGGTTTATCCAAAGATGGATTTAACCTTGTACCTGCAGGCAAATGAACTTTTGCTTTGGAGCAGTTAATCATTCTGAAAGGTTCAAGCAGACTCTTCGTATATTTTTGTTGATTGATGAATATCCCCTCCTTAGATTGTTTGATTTGCAAACCAAGAAAAAAGTTTATTTTTCCCATCATACTCATTTGAAATTTGCTTTTCATCAGTTTTTCAAAGTCTTTTGACAAATTGGGGTCAGTAGATCCAAAGATTATGTCATCCACATAAATTTGGACTAAGATCAAGTGAGATCCAACTTTCTTTCTAAAAAGTGTTGGATCCACTGATCCCTGTTTAAAGTTTGATTCTTTTAAAAATTTAGTCAAGGTTTCATACCAAGCTCTTGGAGCTTGTTTTAAACCATAGACTGCTTTGTCTAGCACATAACAATAATTCGGATGAGTTTTACTTTCAAAACCAGGTGGTTGTTCAACAAAAACAGTTTCCTCGAGATCACCATTCAGAAAAGCACATTTAACATCCATTTGATAGACATCAAAATTTTTGTGTGCAGCATAAGATAAAAATATCCGAACTGATTCGAGTCTGGCAACAGGAGCAAACGTTTCTTCATAATCGATCCCCTCCTGTTGACAGTAACCCTTGACAACCAACCTAGCTTTGTTCCGAACTACGTTGCCTTCGGTGTCTAGCTTGTTACGGTACACCCATTTGAGACCGACAATTGAGGCATTTGCAGGTTTTGGAATTAGCCTCCAGACTTTGTTTCTTTCAAATTCTTCTAATTCCAACTGCATTGCTTCAATCCAGTCTGAGTGATCAAATGCATCTTTGACGTTCTTAGGTTCTACCTTAGAGATAAAGACATTGAACATGCACAACTCAGAATTTTTGTTGAGATCTAATTGCTTTTGGTGAAGTTGTGCACGAGTCAGTACTTTATCTCGAACGTCACCGATGACAAGTGATGGAGGATGATTTCTCGTCCATTTGTCCAAAGGAGGATAGTTTGGATCAAAATCAGGAGGTCCTTCAGCATCGATGTCCTCAATGTCTGAGGGATATCCCGAAGTGGAGGGAAAATCACACATTAGCAAGTAATTATTCGAATTTGTGTTGGTTTGTGGTGTGTGTATTTGTGAGGTTGAGTTTGATATGTGCTCCCCCTGGACGTTTGTTGGTGTTGAAGAGGTTGTAGCTTTATCTGAAGCGATTGTTGTGGCTGAATTCAGAGTGGCAATATCTGGCTCCCCTTGGATTGTTGGATACATGGATATGATATTTGAGATTGATTGAGGAGTAGAGACAAGAGTGTTGGATCCTCCTGGACTGTTGATTGATTCACCATCAGTCCTTGAATTTCCAGCACATCGGTTTGAAAGCTCCCCCTTAACACTTACATTCTTCAAACTTTGGTTAGATGACTCTTCCTCAATAGAAGATGGTCTTTGTATGCTACTTGTAGAAGAGTCATCGAGTCCGTCTGTGAGCTTGGAGAGTTCGGACTCATGGTTGTCTGGTGCTCTGACTTCGGAGTCCACAGCTCTTGCAGGTTGATCAAATAAAAGTGAGAAGTCTGTGTCGAATGTTGTGATTTGAGCAGCTTCTACAGCAGGGTTTGGAAAGATTGAAGACATAGGAAATGGATGCAGAGACTTCTTGATGTAGTAGTCATCAAACCTTAGATTAAAGGTTTCTTCGATTTTGCGAGTTTTCTTGTTCATGACTCTGTAGGCTTTTGAGTCTTGAGAGTAACCAAGGAAGATGCCTTCTTCTGATTTGTTATCGAACTTGGTTAAGTGATCCTTCATGTTTAAGATAAAACACCTACAACCAAAGATGTGAAGAAATTTGACATTTGGCTTTCTTCGGTTGAGTACTTCGTAAGGTGTAATATGGAATCTTTTGTGAATGTAAGATCTGTTTTGAGTAAAGCATGCAGTAGAAATTGCTTCGGCCCAGAAGTACATGGGCAAATTTGCAAAGTTGAGCATTGTTCTTGCAGCTTCACACAGGGAGCGATTTCTTTTTTCTACAACACCGTTTTGTTGAGGAGTGTAAGGTGCTGAGAAATTGTGGTTAATCCCCTTTGTTTTCAAGAATCCATCAAGAGTCTGATTTTTAAACTCCGAACCGTTGTCACTGTGCACAGTTCGGACTTTCTTGTTGAGCATCAACTCCATTTTCTTTATAAAGTTGATGATTTCTTCAGCTGCATCGGATTTGTTTCGGAGGAACAACACCCAAGTAAACCTTGAATAGTCATCAACGATAACCAGAATGTACTTCTTCTTTCCTATTGATTCTATTGCAGATGGTCCACACAAATCTATGTATAGAACAGAAAGAGGTTTGGTGATTTTGGGGTTGATCACTGTAGGATGTCTTTGTTTTGTCTGCTTGCCATGTTCACATGCAGAGCAGAGGGAATCATTGTCAAATTTGAGAGCTGGCATGCCTCGAACCAAATCCATGGCCACCAACTTGTTCAGATCTTTGAAGTTCAGATGGGCAAGTCTTCGGTGCCATAACTAGCTGACATCGGAGTTGGCTTTGGAGAGAAGACATAGAGATTGCCCACCGGTAACTGGCTTTAGATTTAAGGGAAACATAGATCCCTTCCTTTCTGATTTCAGTAAGACTTCGTTTGTTGCTTCTTTGGTGATTACACTCCCTTGGTTGTTGAAAGTTACAGCGTTTCCCGTTCCAACCACCAATTGAGATATACTCACAAGATTATGTTTTAATCATTCAACAAATGCCACTCGGTTGATAGTGAATTGGCCATTTGTTATTTTTCCATATCCCCGAATTGGACATGTTTCATTATTACCAAAGCGTACGTTTCCAGCATCATCTAAATTCCTGTAATCCCTGAGATATTCCTTTCTCCCCGTCATATGTCTTGAGCAGCCACTGTCCATGTACCATTTTGAATCATACCACTTATCAGACATAACCTGCAATCAATCAAGAAGGAGTTGGTACCCAATCAATCTTGGGTCCTCAGGGTAAGCAAAGGATTCTTGAATCCATTTTTCTACGGCCTCTTCAGAGATTTCATTTGCATTTAAATTAATTAAATTCTTCGAAGCCTCATGTAATGAGCATGATTCCGAAGTGTTTGAGCTGGATTCAGAAGCGTTTGTAGTTAAAATTAATGAGTCCGAAGTGACTGACAGAGTGACAGACTTCGGAACCCATTTTTGAATGGAAATTTTTGATTTGGAGGATTTTGAAGATTTTGAGGTTTTTGTTTTTATAGTTAAGTTTTCTTTAAGATCATTTCTTTGCCAATTTTGTTTTGTTATTTCCATTTTTGACTTTGTTGAAATTGAGCTACACAACGTATAGGTACAAAGATACTCTTCGTATGCCAATTTAAAGTCATTTAATGAGAGATCCTTATCCTTGAACATTTCCAAATTGTTGTCCAGCCATTTGTGGAATGTATCTATCAGATTGTTTCCTTTTGAAAATGTTTTCTTCGTCGGTTTTCGAAATTTAGGATTTGGAAAGTCAGGTTTCGTTGGTGTAAAGGTTGGTTTTTCATTTCGATTTTTAACTTCTGGGATTTTTGAGCAAACAGGCTTTGTACCAGAAGTGGAAGCAATTGCTTCATTTTGGTTCGAATCTCTAAAAGGATTTTTTCTTTTCACAAGATTTAGGGTTTGCTTAGTTTTTGAATTAACAACAGTGGGTTTTTGAGTTGGTTTTGAAATCACCACTGCTGATTTTGGTTTTTGTAGAACTTGTAGTGCAGTTTTGTTTGTTGAAACTTTTGATTTTGAAATTTCATTTTCAGGATTGTGTGAAAAAGGGACACATTCACAAGATTCCATTAATTCCAATACATCCATCTTCGGAACTGTGGGTTTTTCCACAACCTGAATTTGTTTGTAGTTTCGATTAATGTAAATGTGATCGTCGTTCTTGAGATTTAGTAAGTGTGACATGTTTTCGGGCACTTTCTCCTTTTCAAAACAAAGACGATTATATACGTTGTGGCCGTATAGTTCTTGTTTCCTTATATTTATTTTTACTTCCATTTTCTCATTCATTTCATTCTCAACCATTTTGGATGATGAGAAAAATCCTTCATTTGTAACTGTGGAGTTATCCTTTTCAAGAAGTTTTTGCAATTCATTATCAATTAAGGATAATCCACCGGGTTTTACGGAAATTGAGTTTTTGAAGTAAGAAACCTTAGGATAGATACATGCCAAATGGACTAGCCTTTTTGAGTTATCCTTGAGATATTGATCGTAAGAGACAGATTCATCTGTGATTTGAAGTTTAAAATTTGAAGTTTCTTTGGTTTCAAGAATTTTTGATTCACAATTCATTTTTGTTTTTCCTTTGTCCACCGAAGACATTTGTGAGATTTCTTCGGAGGTCGATTCGGATATGGAGGATGACTTTAACAAAATCAAAGAGGAACAATCAATCTCCTCCATGTCCGAGTCACTTTCAGAATCATTTTCAGACAAGTTATTGGCAATTTCTTTTTCTTCTATTTCAATTTGAGGTACATCCTTATTCAGGATTGGAATTTCTTGAGGCAATATTTTCAGCAATTTATCAGTAGTTAGATGTTTTTCCACAGATATCAGGCCATGTTTATATGATGGATTAGTAACTTCGGAGCCTGATACTATAGATTCGCATTCATAAGATATACTATCGACTTCTTTTAATTTAAACTCAATAAAAGGCAATAGTTGTCTATGCTGGACATTACAAACATCGGCTGAATGATAAATTCTCGTAATATGCGCATATAATCGTTTGACTGTTTCACAAAATATGTTTCTCTGTCTTAAGATTACATCATGATTGTTTAAAAACTTTTCTCTATTTTCTTCTAACAAGGAGATTCTAATATTAGATTTCTCTAATGCTAGCTACAGGTTCTCTACTCTCCCCCTTAAGCTTAGAAGCTCCTGTTCACCGAGTATTTCCCTATTTTTGGCATCAATGAGTAATTTATGCATGACAGAACAATCACGAGTTATTTCACTTATAATGGGAGCAGATTGAGAAGTAGGAATTTTAAAAGATGAGAGAAGTTTTGATACCTGTTCTGGGATTGTCAAACGGTTGTCATTTGCCATCAAGCACACTTCCTCATCATCATCAGAAGAGTCTTCAAACCAAGTATTCGGAGTATTAGCAGCAGTTATTTTCAGTCCCTCCGAAGTCACAAAGCCAAGACCCGCAGTCGCTTCAATCTCCATCAGTTTCTCTTCATTCAACTTTTCCGAAGTGTCTTGTAGAAAGCTCTTATCGACATCATAGGCCATGAAAGCACTATGAGATGGCTTTCTCACTTCGTCGTCATCTGAATCCGAAGACCAAACATGATATGATCCTTGACGATCATCAGCAGCCATTAAGGCTAGGTCTTTGGTCCTTACTCTAACTTCCTCCATTTTTCTTGCGTAATAGGCTTCGTCCTTTACTTGTGGTTTCTTTTCATTTTGCTTCCGAAGCATGCAGTCTTTTGCAAAATGATTCCTGCCATGACAATAATTGCAGTCATAACCAGAATCACCTGAGATTTTCTTCTCTTCGGACTTCTCTTTGGAGGACTCCGAAGCCGGTTTTTCAGATGGCTTCGGGGTTGACAGTTTCAAGTTATCCTCCTTTGGAGTATACATTTCAGGTTTGGGCTTGGAGTTGAAGTTTGATTTGTTAAAGTTTTTCACAAATGGCTTTCCAGAGTTGTTTTTGAGGAATGGTTTCTTGAATCTTCGATTGTTGGCGGCATAGAGAGCAACAGTATCTCCATTATCATCTACCATGTAGGCAGCAATGTCTTCATCACTTGATTCTTCCTCTTCTTTTGACACGAGAGCTAGTGGTCCAGAACTAGCCATTTCACTTCTTCGACCTACCACATCGGGTTCATGTGATTTTAATAGATTGTATAGGGCAGCCAGCTTGTATTTCTCAATATTCTCATAGGATTTGACCATGAGCATGATTGGTCTCCATTCTTGCGAAGACTGTAGAGAAATTTGATATTTATCTCTTGTTGGCTTCTTGTTTCCCCATACTTATCGAGTGTGTAAATCATGTTGCTCAAACGTTCATAGCAGGCTTCTAAGGACTCATTTTCTTCTTCCTTAAAGTTCCCAAAGTCTGCAAGGATTTCTTGAACTTTGCTAGTATGAAGAATTTTATCTCCTCCGAAACGAAGTTCGAGATTGTCCCACATCTCTTTTGCAGATTTTGCATCAGCAATGTGGTGGCTGACATCGGGACCCAAGCCACTTCTCAGTTCGCGCATGGCTCTCTCGTCGTTTTCAAGCTTTTTCATATCTGCAGCATTAAGAACAACAGCTTCTTCTCCATCAGGAACAACGAATCGACCAGCAATGTCTGTGTGTAGACCTTCAGTCACAGACCTCCATAGATCTTTGTCCAGTCCTATAAGCTAATCCTTCATTCGACCAGCCCAATAATCGTAGTAAGAAGTTACTAGAACAGGGGCCTTCGTTGCTGAACCGATGAGGTTTGCATAGTTAAGCATATTGGCATAAGTTGCTGTGGAATCATTCATCTTGATATATTTCAACAGGATCTTTTCAGTAAAAACGGGTGGTAGAGATTTGCAACAGTTGCGGAAGATTAAATCTGAGAATCGATTCAGATTTAGAGCTGAAGCAAACGAATTCGAACTGTATCAACAGGGTTTTGAGCTGACTCTCTCTGATACCACTTGTTGGGTGTTGAAATATGAGAATAGATGAACTAATATAGATATGAAATCAATTACACGATCAATCATACAATGATAATGAAACAGAGCTTAATTAAACAATAAGATATGAATAACATGTGCTGAATGATTCGATTAGAACTTGGGTTTTACAGTTGGGTTTTCTATCTTGGAGATATACAATTTACGTAAACTAAACTTATAATCTCTCATTTGACACGGTATGGTATCACTGATATTTATACTGAATCAGTGATACCAATAGTACACCTTTTATAGAGAATATCCTATCAATGTACTAGCCAATAGGATAGAAGATTCATGCAACACGTATTGTACTATACGCGTGCACACAAAAGACAAGAGGACAGGCTGTGAAGTCTTCGGATCTTTTATGCATAGCACTTCGGAGTCTTCAGACTTCGGTGTCTCCTCTTGTTTATTCACTTCGGGGTTTCTTATGGGTAGGACTTCGGATATATCAGCACTTCATCACAAAATATCTTAACAATCACACCCACTTCTGATTTTGGGCTGTTGGCCGTGGTGCTTTTGTGAAGCAATCAGAAGTGGGTGTGAATACGATCACAATTTGAACCGCCTTCGGAGGTTCTAGTTGAAATTAATGAAGATGCCAAAGAGGGTTGCCTTCAGTATTGTGATCGAAATCGTTGGGTTGTGATAAACTCAAATCAGTTGGACTAAATCGGAAGAAAAAGAGAGTGAATCGGAACGAAGGGTAATGCCAAACCGATGGAGACGTCGTATACGAAGGGATGTTGACCTTACAGTCAACAAATCGGATACGATGGTGATATCGATGGGTCTGATTCCGTTGAAGACGATTCCGACGGGTGGAGTTTTTGCCTTCGGATTTGGCATCGGAAAATATGACCTTGATTCCGAAGGCCTTCGGAAATGATGGAAGGATTCGGAACAAACAGAATGGAAGGCGATAGATGGAGACGGTGAACACGATGATAGCTTTGTTTACAGATGGCAACTGAAACGTGATGAAGACGATGATGTTTGACTTTGTAGTCTAACCTAGACGATCAATCGGACCCCATTGCAAATACAAATCGGGCCCAACCCAAACATATTTCAGACCTAGCCCAAGACTATACGGATCACATGCCATTTGCACTTCATTCTTAACGGCCCACTTCAACTTTCAGATTGGGCAAACTTAATCATCAATGGGCTATTTCCTTCTACACGAATACGATTAATTCGTTTCGGATCGGACGAGCTTCAATGTTTACTATTTTTTCGGATTCGGATCGAAATTCAAGAAAAACATTTTTTGAAGAATGGTGATCAAGCACGGATGAACAAGAGCACACGAAATTTTTTGAATTCTATAATTCATATTGTTAAAAAAAATTGTCAAAGTTTTGAGCAATGACGAATACGCTCAAGTCGAGGGGGAGTTTTTTGTAAATTTTCGATTGAGCGCATTCTCATATTTAGCGGATTATTTCACGATCACATTTTTTGAAGACCGGTGATACGTTTAGGGGGAGTTTTCACGTATATGAGGTGACCGGATTCGCCTCTACATCCCGTGTTGTCATCATCTTCGGTTCCGCTAGTGCTCATTTTCCATCTTGCCACACATCATCCATTCTGCCTTTTGAGGGGGAGATTGTTGGGGTACAAAAGCCCTCACGGAGTGATGCATGGCAAGCTTGGTCGGCCCATAGTAAAAACCTTGTTAATGGGCCTTGCCCTAGTTGTAGCTCTTACCTATATATAGGTAAGAGCTACAACTAGGGCAAGGCCCATTAACAAGGTTTTTACTATGGGCCGACCAAGCTTGCCATGCATCACTCCGTGAGGGCTTTTGTACCCCAACATACTCTACAAAACCCAATGTTTAGAATCGAATAAAGTGTTCTGAAATTGAGTTAATTGATGATTCTGGTTTGAACTTACACGCTGCGCCGCGGAATGTTACAATTCGCGACGTGGGATATGAATGTTCATATGACGCGTCGCGGCCTGTTCGGTCCGCGCCACGTCCAACGCTAATCAGTACGTTAATTGTGAATTTTTATATACTTTTGCAGGCAGAATGTCTTCATTTGGAAGTTCAGAATTACTCAATTGTAACTCGCTAGCCACGGGCGTGGGACGAGTCTTCTACAAGCAATTTTACAATCTACGGGGCATTTATCGATATAAATGGGTTCTTCCATCCCGCACGGTTAACAGGGGGTTGACAGGGAGTCAGGGATTTTGGAGAACCTACAGGACTGGCTAGTCCAGGGAGGCTACGAAGAGGGTGCCTTAACCTACACATGCCAGGCTCTCGAATATGCATTTCAAATGAGTGAGCCCGTGTACTGTGAGGTCTTTTTGCAGTTCCTTTCAAGCTACCATTTTGATAAGATGCACACTGGGATGGATACAATGGAAACGGTGCGATTCCGACTGGGGAATCACAACCGAAGCTGCAGCCTGAGGGACTTTTGGTACCGTATCGGCTTATACACAGAGGAGGAATCGCAGGCACCGGCTTTTGGGGCTTTCCATCGCTGGGCTAGCTGTAGCGCTAACGATTTGTTTTCACCGGCCGACTTTTGGAGTACGGTTTCTTCCGCTCGGTACCACGAAAATATTATTCGAGAGAGTTACATGCACTTGCCAGCGCACTGGATGTTGCACCGACTCATCTCGACGATGTTATGGCCTCGTGCGGACGAGGAAATGGTGCTACCTCATGAGTTGTACTTGATGTGGGCATTGAGAAGAATGCTCGAAACCTGCAATATTCCATATTTGATCGCCAACTATTTCAAGCAACTGACGAATGCCCCCTTGAAGTATATCGCATTGGGAGGCGGGCATTTCATGACAAGTCTGGCGTATTCGTACGGGTTATTGTCTAAGGACGTTATCAGTGGGTTGGAGGTTATACCTCCAATTCCATTCAACCCACCTGTGACTACTTCGTGGGAGATTATTTATATGGAGGACGGGATGACATCCGTTGACCGCATGCCCTTCCCAGCACTCCGGTCCGAGCCTTCTACATCGAAGAAAAGGTCGAAAGTATTCGTCAGTTTACCACGCGGTCTCTCTCCAGCTTCTATGGAATCACGGAATCTCGTTGATGAGATCAAAGCACTCCAAAGGGCCATGAATTCTCACAAAATGGAACATAGGGTTCAAGCGTTAGCAATGCATGAGGTACATCGGAGGTCAAAGAACACGTACGTGCAATTACTTTGGTTGTCCGAGTGCATGATCAATTCATCAACGGTGCTCTGAACCCAATCCCAATACCTCAACCGTCTCTCGAAGAGGAGGAGGAGCAGGAACCGATGGAGGAGGACGAAGAGATAGAGGAGGGCCCCGAAGATGATACCGCGCACAACTACGGGTGAATTAATTAATTTTTCTGCATTTTTAGGTCATTAGGTGTAGTTTTTAGGTTATATTTGATTTTTGAGTAATTGTTGATAAACGTTAGGAATTTTTGTTCTAAATGAAGTAATAAGCCATATGGCAATAAATAAAAGTGCAAAGTTTTAGGAAAAATTTGTGTTGACTGCCTTTTATGAGTGTTTGTAATGGGTTGAACTTTCTGTAATTACCGCGCTGCGGCACCCTTACAGGGCGCGACGCTGTCATTTCCAATTTGATGGTACCTTCAAACCTCGTAATTACCGCGACGTGCGCATTTCCATCACGCGCCGTGGCCATCCGCAACACATAAAAAATTGATTGTTGTACATATTTTTTTCTTTTAGCTTTTATTTGTTTGTTCTGTTTGCATTTAATGTTCTTTGTGAGTTATGCATTTAATACCAGATGTAGGAGTTGTTTCAAGCAAGTGTGGGGTCACCGTGCCCCCTCCACTTGCCTTGACCACCGGCGTGTTTCACTGTTGCGCTACAACTCCTGAATTCTGAGTCGAGGACTTTTGTTCGCGTCTGTGTACATGTGACAATCGAGCAATCTACCGTGAAAGGGGTAAGTCTTTCTCCCTAGTTTTGAAATATTTTTAATGTACAACGGGGACGTTGTACGGTTTTAAGTGTGGGGTGTGGACGGTCGAAAGAGTAGTTTTTTGAAATTTTTGTGAGAAACGAGTCATTTTTAAAATTTTTAGCAATTTTTCAAAATTTTTAATAGATTGTAATTTTGAAACGAATAGTTTGTGAATGTTTATAGCATTGGTATTTTTCGAGAAATACTATGTAGTTGTGATCCTGCTATATGTTTTGTGACAACTAAAACTTTCTTGAGTTATATGAAGTTAGTTTTCGCTAGATCTAATATTTTATATGTGCATAAACGTATCATAATAGCTTTATTTTATTAAGAAAGTAACTGTAGTCAAATAATAGTAACATATGAACTCAAGTAGAAATTATATCGCATAAAGGACCTAAAGAGAAATTTTTATTTAGCAATCTTTAAAAATTAATATCTCTAAATCTAAAGGGAATTAGGAAAGGGTCATCAAGGTGACTTTGGTAGTATTTGAGATAACAAAAATATAGGAAAAAGAATCGGGCCATTTGGAGTTGTAACGAAGGAGATATGAAGGTTTTAAAATGGCCCAAAAGTGACAAAAATGACCAAAGAGCCATTTTCAAGGGTTAATAATAGAAACTCTATACACATTTAGACCTGAGTCAGTAGAGCAAAGTAGTAGATCTCGTTCCCACCTTTCTAGAGGTATAAAGTTTGGAAGTTTTGGATTTCGTACGAAGAAGTTATGCCCCTGCAAAGTCGAAAAAAATAAATAAATAAAGAAACTGGAAATTTCTAGACTAAGACAACTCGTCTTAGTCTTATAAAATCAAGTAAAACTTAGACTAAGAAGACTCGTCTTAGTCTTAAGTCTGGAAAGGGGAGGGCATTTTTGTCATTTTTCATTTAAATCAACCAATGGCTTAGCACACCTGGATCTCGTCTTTTTGGTCTGGTCACATGATTTAAACTCAGAAAAAAGAGATTTGTGAAGAAATTTTCGTACAACAAGAGAAACACACACACACACCGATTGTGTGTGTGTGCGCTAAATCTGCAATCAGGAAGGGAAAAACGAGGGCTAGAGCAGCGATTTCGAGCAGAGGGTTGTAGGGGAGAGCCTTGCTCAGCGATTTCCAGCAGCAGCAGTCGACGGAGAAGAAGAAGCCGGCGTCGCACGCTGTTTTCCGGTGAAATCCGGCGGCGGTGGCCGGCGGTAGATAGGGGGAGGGCTAGGAAGCTTTTCATTTGTTCAAATCCACACTAATACCTCATTAATTTCAGAAGTTTCTTAAGTTTGGACAGAAATTGAAAAAGGTATACGCGATTCTTATAAACCCTGGCTCTTAAACCCGAAATTGGTACATGCATGTCAAAATTTAACATGGATTTTGGTTTCCTTTGCTGTCATGAGTTCAAAAACACACATCATACTTAAGTTTTGAACATTTGAGTTGGATTTTTGAATGCATGTGTGACAAAAGTTGAAAAAATGAAGAACTTATGGTTCTATAACATCTATGGTTGAGTTTATGTCAAATGTCAACTGATTTTAGTTGGAATTTCACATGCATGTTAGCAAATGGTTGGATTGATGAAGAATCATGGAATATTTATCAATTTTAATGGGGTTTTATGTCAAAAAGTTTTTGTTTTGGAATTAATAGTTCACTAAACTAGATGGAATAATGTTTCAATACATATGGATGTTAGACATGGGAATTGGAAAAGAAGGTTGGAATGGAATTGGTCATTGTGGACTCAAGAACACAAGTATACTACAAGTATACAAAGATTCAATAAAAAATAATTGTTTGACGTTTAATTTATAAACTTGGAGCTTTAGGGTAAAATGAGGAACCAAGTTGTTGGTTTGACGGATTTGGTCAAACTTGACCATAGAAAGGAGAAATTGTCGTAAGCAAATTATTATTGGAAAATGTTAGATTATTACGTGCCAAAGGAACGCCTAACTTATTAATGGCCTAAAATTGAGTATTCATAGAATAACGCTAGTTTGAACTAGTTAGAAAAGAGTTATATGAATTAGACTTGTTTAGTATGTTAATATGTGAATATAATACTAATCTTCTATATTATTAATATAGAAGCTAAGGAGTGCGCAGAAGCAAGTAGATGCAAAGACTAGCGGACCGAGGTGAGTACATGTGGCATTTCCCCTCTTTGGGTTACATGGCAAATGTTTTTGTTGTTTATGTGATTTTCGAGTATGAGATGTTATGCAAATTTATTTACCTATGACATGATTATTTTAAAGTCTCATACTATGATTTGAAAGCATGTTTTGGCAATCAAGCCATAACGATTTGAAAGTTATTTGAAAAGCATTTTTGGCATTAAGCCCAAGTTATTTGAAAAGTGTATTTTGGCACAAAGTTTTAATGGTTTGAAAGCAAGTTTTGGCATTAAGCCTAACATGCTTTAGAAAGTGTGATTTGACATCAAATTGAATTGGAATTTGAAAATATTGGTTTGACACTAGCCTTAAAGTGATTTCAGCAAGTAATCTGATGTCAAATCATATTATGTTTTCTTTTATGACTGGTATTTGAAATATGAATGAATGCAGCAATGCAGGTTAGTATGTTACCCACTTTTGCCCGGGCCATGATATTCCCGTAACGGAATATAGAGGAGTCTACTGGGGTGGTACCTTCCTCTTCGCGAAGTAGATGTCCTAAAACACATGATGCTAGGATGGACTGATCTTGTTCTTTCCATCTTAGTATAGACTTGGGAAAATCACTACGTGTGATTATCCTAAGTATAAAAATAAAGCATGTGGAGATACCAGTCAACGCATGTGATACGATGCTGAAATGGTTTGATTACGTTCTTACCATTTCAGTATAGACTTGGGGTATCACCAAAGGTGATTAAGGCCCTAAGTATAAAAATCCAAACACGATTGAATACCAGTCAATTTTGAATAAAGAAAGTTTTATGATGACAGTTTATTATCAAAGGCTTTGAAAACAATATATGTTATGCTTCTAAAAGTTTTCAACAAGAGATATGATATGATTTGGTTACAAGGGCTTTGGGAACAATATATATTATGTTTTTAAATATTTTGAGTCTAAAACCCATGCAGCTCACGAGACATTTTTGTCTTACGTATTTTATGTTTCATGTCATGTGTCCCAGGTCCAGGTTCGCAAGAGTAGGATGACTATATGAAATGCTAGATATGTTTTGGGAAGACTAGATGGAGTGGAGCTAAGCATAGCTCTCATCTTTTGATGTTATGGTTTAATCCTTCTCTGCTTGCTATGGTTTATTTTGATATAAATTCGTAACGCCCGTGGTTGTAAACTTGTGAACCAAATGTTTGGTTGAACTTTATTTTTGGCATTCATGTCTTATAGGCATGAAGTATAACAACCATGTTTAAGCGATAGCACCATTGTGCTTTTAATGTTATTATGTTTAAAAAAATGGACAAATTTTGGGGCGTTACATGTTTAGTCAAATAAGTTGAGTTGTAGGAGTTAGAAGATTGGAGTATCTTAAGTTTGGAATTTAGGAAGGGACTGTCAATCAGTGGCCTTTGTTGTTCGAGCCGGTAGGTCTAAAATGGGTAGGCCTTATGCACCTTACCACCTAAGATCGTCTGGTCTGGGATGGTATTTCTGAAAGCACGTTACATGGACAACATCGAAAGTCATGGACAGTTCTTTAATGACATTTAGAATCTGAATGAGTATGTACACTTCATTGTGGACAGAAAATTTGTAATCAAGGGTTCTTTAGAAAGTCATGAATTCCAAAGGATATTCCGATTATGTTTTCACAAGCTATTTCACTCTAACTCCTGAGGCAATAAGCTTTGAAATTAAACACATTCAAAAATTGTTTGAGGCTTAGTTAAAATTTGTTAAAAACTCTCTTGCTTGGGGACAAGCAAGACACAAGTGTGGGGTGTTTGACAATGCCTTGTAATATCAAGTATTTTAGTCGTTGTTGAGCCCTATTCTTGGTGGATTTATATCATATATGTTGTTGTATTCTCACTTTTTGTGTTAGTGCTTGTTTGGAAAGAAAAGATGTAAACAGGGACCAAAAGCGTACAAAATGGAAGAAGTTTGAAGATAAAGACAAAACAGTCGAATTCGCACGCGCACTGCGGGTATGTACAAGGGCGCGACGCGCTGACTCAGCAATGAGGCGGTGGAGAAGATTCAAATGCCGAGAAAACCGGGATAAAATAGCACGCGCGCCGCAGAATCTAAGTGCGCGCGGCGCGGTCTTTTATTTTTCAAAACTATAAATAGAGGGTTCTAGGTCGAAAAATGCAGCAAAGACCTGGCATAGGAACGACTCCCAAAGCTTCTTTGACTCCGAGTTTCAGTTTTCAGCAACCATAATTGGTATTTTTTGTTTTTCTATTTTAATTTCCAATTAGTTTAGTAGCTTGGTAGATTTGGCTAGTGTTATTGGGTGTGACAACCATTGGCATTAGTTCTTAGTTTTTGAATTTTATGTTTTCTGTTTTGGAACAAGTAGATCTGAGTTTTTAATAGTTAATCATTCGGTTAGTGTTAAATGCTCTTTTTATGGTTTTTATGCTTTTGGATGCATTTGGATGTTTGAATGTGTGATTGTGTTGATTTGATCTTGATTACTTCTGAGTTATACTTCTGATTTCAGTAAGTGACTAGGGTTAGTTATTGGTTTTGGTTTTAGTTTAGTTGATGCTTGGGTTGGAATTGTTGAATGTTTATGATTTTTGTGATTGTTTTTGGTAAAAGTCGGAAACTAGATCCTTTGGCTGTAGAGTGACACTACAGTTGGTAATTTGTTGCCTACCTTGACCACGTAACTCCTGTGCATCGACCCTGACTACCGCTATACTAGTGTGTGTTAGGTTTATTTTACTATTTTTGACCGCACGACGACCTATAGGCGTGTTAGTCGTCTATCCTAAGCGCACAACTCCCCGGCAACGGCGCCAAAATTTGACATGCCTAGGTCGTTATGCGGTCAAAAATAGAAAAATAAAACCTCACAAACACTAGCACAGTGGTAGTAAGAGTCGATCCACAGGAGTTTGGTGGTCAAGATAGAACGACAGTATACCAACTGTAGTGTCACTCTATAGTCAGCGGTATTGTTTCTACTTTCCCAAAAACCAACACAAAACACAATATCAAAACAATTGCCAAAATCCGAATCAAGCATGAACTAAACTAAACTAAACTAAGTTCTAAACTAAGATTTCTTACTGATTTCAGAAGTAAATTTCAGAAAAATCAGAAGCAACGACAATCCAAAAACATCCAAACAAGCATTCAACAAAAACAATACCGAAAAAGTGCCAATAAACATCAAACCGAATGACTAACTTTTATAAATCCAAATCAAACTTAAATCCAAACCACACAATCAAATATCAGATCTAAACTACTGACTATTCTACTGAAATCAGAAACTATGAATCTAAATGAACATCGAGTAATCGACGGAAATCCCGATTGCGGAATACATCGATACCGAGTTGATAAAACAAGAGAAAAACAGAATTACTAGCCAAAATATTGATTCCCACTGAAAAACTGACGTAATTGTGCCTTCGGATCCCTCCTTCACGTACCGGGATGCTTCAAAAGTCGGACGGGACTCTGATATTTATAGTGGTGCGAAATTAGGGTTTTCGCGTCCCGGCCAAGGCCTTCCCGCGACGCGCGTGTCTTCTTGAGCCCAAAATCTCGGAGTTTGAAATTCAAAAACGGAGATTTTATCCGGTCGCGAGATAGCGGCGCTATCTCAAGAGATAGCGGCGCTATCTATGTCAGATTTGTCTTTTTGCCCCTTTTGCTCCATAACTTCTCCAGAATTGCACTAAAACCCCTGCATTTACACTAAAAACATTTCCAAGCATTTTGGCACAAAAGTAAGTGATATTAGCCAATTTAAGACATATATTTAATCCAAACATAGCTAAAAGACGACTATAATACTTGATATTACTAGGCGTCGTCACTAACCCAATCTATGGACGCAATAAAATTATTTATGTGGCCAAATGATTTCATTCCATATGGCCAGTTAATTATATTATATACAATTTTAGACACATATAATCACGTATAATGTGACCATATAATACTTACACTTACAACATTTCTCTTTTACCATGACAATTTTTTGGTTTTAGACACAAATAATATTTTACGACGTGACTATAACATGGTTATATTTACTTGTATTTGATTCTTTAAGTAAGTGTCTAAACGCTAGCCTATGCACACGCAAATTCATTTATGTGGCCATATGTACTCGATTTTATCTTCATTGAAATCAATTCATTCCTTTATACACGTATAATGAAGTATATCGTGACCATAAGCGACTTACACTCACAACTTTTCTCTTTTATCATGACAATTCTTTGTTTTGACACACATAAAAACTCAAAGCGTGACCATAGAATTCTTATAGTTACTTATTTTGTTTCTTTTACTAAGTGGCTAATAAAGAACTATCATCTGGTCACACAAAATCACTTATGTGGGCGTATATACTCTACGATTTAGACACATAAGCAACTGTTTTATGTGACCATATATACATCTTTCATCTCATAGGAAAACCATCAGAAAATTTTTCCTTCTTACAATAGAAACGGTGGCCGTTGGTAATATATGGCCACATTGTTTGGTTGTGCGTCGTAAAAAGGTAATGTCTGACGTTAAATCGTTATCAACGATTACAATCTACACACTAACGGTCACCCTCATTGTTGTAAAGTGTAGCTAAAAGTAGTCTAAAAATTTTTACGTGACCTTTACTTACGCAAAGAATCGAAAGTGTGACTGGGAGGTTTCGGAAAAAGTGTGGCCGTAGGTCATTATTGTACTAGTGTAGATATATTAGTTTATTAAGGTAGTGTGTGGGATACATCATCTAGTCGTTTTCTCATGAATTGCCTAAATTATATATGAGGGAATGGATGATGCTAGTCAACCTCCCTCTTACACATCCAATGCCTCTTACAAGTCATATCTTTACATTTACTGAAGACATGGGTCTTGGATCTCATGTGTAAGTATATAAGAGAGTGTAATACTAAATTTTGAGTTACTTCTTTTCTCCTTCCCTCATGAAATTTGTGGTTCTTCACTCTCTCCCTCTATATATGCTCTTTTGTTAAGACTAGTTAAGAGTTTGAGTGATTAGAAGTGCTTATCCTTTAGTGCTTAATTGTATTAAGCACTTAAAGGCTTAAGAAGTTCTTTATACAAGAAAGGAACTAGCATTCCATGTTCTTTAGTCTTGGTGGTGGATACTTGTAGAGAAGATCAAGCTTTTTGGTTATTGCTATCTACTACAACTTCCCAATGCTGAGTGTGATCAAAGGCTCCAAAGGTTGTCATTCTAAAACATCCACTACAAATAAAATTACATTTAGTGGCATAGAAAAAGTGCCACTAAAAACCAAGAAAGTGTCACTAAAAGCCTCCTAGGAAATCAGCGGCACAAAAAAAAACGTGCCACTAAAAATATTTTGTGCCACTTTTCGATTGTGCCGCTGCAACATTATTAGGTTTTAGTGGCACTTTTGTATTATGCCACTATAGCACTTGTAGGTTTTAGTGGCACTATTTTTATGCTACTATTTAATTGCTAAAATACATATTATTTCACTATTTAATTGCAAAAATAAACATTATCTCACTACTACTAAATATCCAACAAACCATATACGATTCCAAAGATATATTTTACTCAATGAAACAATAAACAAAATACAAGTACATTGCTATGTTCAACATAAATTAATCCAATAAAATACATTATGTTCAACCCATTTAAAATACAATTTTTATGTTCATCATCTGCCCATGTAGATTGCCACTCTCATAGGTCTATCAAGCCCATTGATGAATGTACCTTTTAAGTTCAAAGCATAACACCTGCATCATTTTAATTTTAACATGATAAAGAGTCGAACAAATGACATATTAAGAAATAAATCAGACTAGCAAAAGAATAATCTTATCTCAACAAGGGTATATTGGTAATTCAAGAGGACCATTAGAAGCTTGGAATCTATCAAAGGAGATATGCAAGTAAGTTTTATGTGTAAAGTATATATTTTGGAAGTTTCTAAAGCATAAATCTCATTGTTAGGAAAAACATAATGAAGTTTATAGCATGAGAGCATTAGATGACATTCTGCCAAGGAAATGTCTTGTCCCCCAAGTCCATTAATTAAGTAAGAAATAATCGAGAATTACACACCAAAACACCTAATATCAAGCTGAGCTTTCAGGCAGCATTTATTATGTAAGTTGCATTTAGCTTCTTTTCCTCATCTATCAAACCAACAATAAAAAAGATGAAATTAAATTGTCTAATCCCAATGTTTTTTTTATAATTTTTAACATTATATTTATAAAAAAAAGACAAAACTTCATAAATGGTCCCTGTGGTTTCAGAAAAAATCGAGTTTGGTCCCTAACTTTCAAAAACCTCACGCCTAGTCCCTGTGGTTTGAAAACTTTCTATAGATCGTCCTTGAGCCATATAAAATGTCTGATTTACCCTTTTTAATTTCTTTTACATTTTCTTTAACTAAAATTTATTTTTAAGGATAAAAAAGAAAAAGAAAAAGAAAATAAAACACACCCTCATCTTTACCCCTCCCCTCCACTCATTTGTTACCATACCACCACCACCGTCCACCATCACCCCCACCTGCCACCACCGTCCACCTGTGGTCAACGAAGCATTCCAATTTCCGGCGACGACGACTCAACGATGCATTCCAATGAATCACCGCTCTGATAACTTGTACCATGTGAACAAAATGTTGTACGACTCTTATGAATTTGACATTTTGGACTGTGCAGAAGCTAAAGCCCTCCTTTTGTCCCCTGCTATTCACGTTTTCTCTTTCACTCGCACATAAAAAGGGATCCCAATGCTTCATCATCATAGTGGAACAACGTTCACCAAACCAACTGTCATTTCTTCATCTCAAAGGCTCCAACAACAATCAAATACTCCAATTTAATATATAGAGAGAGGATGGATTCGGATAGAAAAAGGGTATCAATGAATTCATCAAAAAATGAGGTGGTGATGGGTTCTGTTTGGGAGAGCAGGATGAAAGGTAGCTTAAAAGTCTTCAATGGTGATGACAAGAATCAAGATATTGAAAAACCCACAGAGAAAAACCAGTCAATTGAGAGTACTCGTGAGATTGTTAAGATGGAGAAGGTGGCTTTGAGATCTAAACAGAGCTCTAATGGTGTCGGTGGAGGTGGAAAGAGGAAAACATGGAAATCTGATTGTAATTTTGAAGGAACTGAGAAAATTCCTGTTCAGATCCAGTAGTGATTTAAGTAATGGAGTTGAGAAAGTCAATTCATCGTCAACAAAAGGAAACCGAATTAGCGATGAATCCAACAATGGAGTTGAGGAAATTAAAGGGGGAAACAGAGATGATAATGAGATAAAGAAAAATAGATCTGATTCTAGCCAAAGCCTAGACGAATTAGATGTTGTTTGTGAGGAGAAAATGATGACGGATGACTTGGGAAAGGTCAAATCTCCTCGGAGTTTAGATACTGAATGTTACGAAGAACATGAAGAAGCTTCCGGTAACAATGGCGGAAAATGAAGAAATTAATGAGGAAAGAGCCATTGTTGTTGTTAAAGAAATGGAACCCGTTTCCACAATCAACAAAAAGAAATCCCCAGACGTCGTGATTGAGGACAAGAAAATTCATCACAGAAATGATTGGGTTAAGTAAATCAACTGTAATCAAACTCTTGATTGAATTAGGGTCAAGTAAATCAACTGTAATCTCCTTGCTTCTTTATACATCTTGGAATGCTTCGTTGAGTCGTCGTCGCCGGAAATTGGAATGCTTCGTTGACCGCAGGTGGACGGTGGTGGCAGGTGGGGGTGATGGTGGACGGTGGTGGTGGTATGGTAACAAATGAGTGGAGGGGGAGGGGTAAAGATGAGGGTGTGTTTTATTTTCTTTTTCTTTTTCTTTTTATCCTTAAAAATAAATTTTAGTTAAAGAAAATGTAAAAGAAATTAAAAAGGGTAAATCAGACATTTTATATGGCTCAAGGACGATCTATAGAAAGTTTTCAAACCACGGGGATTAGGCGTCAGGTTTTTGAAAGTTAGGGACCAAACTCGATTTTTTCTGAAACCACAGTGACCATTTATGAAGTTTTGTCTAAAAAAAATAACATACTACTTTACCGTGGCTCTACTACACTCAAAAGCTGAAGGAAAAATATGCCACTTGAAAGATTCTTGTCCTGCACAAATTAAATTAATTACTATTGATCCGTATATAACATGGTTTTATTGATAATACAAAACAAATAAAAAAAATAAAAAATACATTAAATCTGACCTTGAAACTATTTATTTGTGACATTCTTCTTGTGTTCTTCACTTTTTGTTTGCCCACTTCAAAATATCGCCATCTGATATCTCCTTCCCTTATGAATGCGATCTCAAGTTTTTAGAAGTTGAAGCATGTGAAATACTTCCCTTCTTAATAGAAAGTTTTGTTGATTGCTTCCGGTTAATGATATTGGCGAAATCTTGTCTAGAACTTCCAAAAGTACCCATCTGTATTTACAAGACAGGATGAGCTACTTCAAGAAACAATATTTATTTCCTAAACGCAGCAGTAGGGCCAGAAAATCTATGAAAAATAAACCAACTACACAAGGCAAACAATTAAGAATATACATAAAAGATTAAAACAAAGTAGAGATATGAAGAACGAATCCATGACAAACGGTATATAAATTGAGGAAAACAATGATAAAACCGAAAATTTGAGATATATCTCGTTCATCTCGAAGTCGCAACTCAAAGACAATTAGTCGAACACCTGGTGTGCCCCTGTGCTATCAACAAAAAAGATCACAAGAAAGGAGAAAGCCCAAACTTTAAATGCAAATTAGAAATCACGTAGTCCACATCCCGTTTCTAATACCACCACAATCTAGCTGAATTAGTTACAATTTCTAAGAAAAATGATTAGCAGGTGTTTGGATTTGGGTCGTACCTGTAAACGCTTTAGTTGAAATCGTTGAATTAGTTACAGAGAAATGGATGCGTCTTATCCTTTGCTTCAATCGTTGTAGTCGAATCGTATGCTTAGTTAACAGAATTGACAAATCGATTAGTTTTGGATTCTAAGAAAAAGGACTAGCGGGTTGTGTTTCGGCTACAATAAATCGATTATTTGCTCTACCTCGAAGTCGCAACTCATAGAAATCGATTCTTTGCTGTAGAATTGTGGGTCACCGATGATAAACCTTTGCCTTAGAATTGTGGTGCTCCAGAGAAATCGATTGTTGCTTCGATTGTTGCTTTGTCGTCTCAGGAAAATGTGTGTTAAAATAATTAGGGAAAAGTGTTAGTAGCGGGAACTTGAAAATGCTTTTTAATCTCGAAAAATACTAGTAGCGGGAATTTGAAAATGCTTCTAAGGGTGGGGGGAGTAGATCCCTCCCATCCCACTGAACCCACGCGCCACGTCAGCTTTTCTCTCTCCTCTCACTTCCATTTTCTCCATCTTTCACCAATCTTTCACCCATGGAACCGGTACCCACTGAACCCACTGAACCCACAATGCCACATCATATATTTGATATTTAAATTCATTTATTAATTTAATAAATGATTTTTAATATTTAATTTAATATTATAAATAATGATAATATGCAATTAATAAAATAAAAATCACAAATAACATAAAATTAAAAAACCACACCATTACATAAATTAAAAAGAAAATTACAACCTAAATAACGGAAATGAAATCCTAAATACGGAATAATAAAACCTAAATAACGGAAATGAAATACTAAAAACGTTAAAACACCTAGTGATCCAAAGTAGCTATGTATGTATGCTCGATGTGGTCTACAAGATCCGCAAGAAGTTTTTGGTGAATTCCTTGATTGCGTATTTCGAGAATCAAGTCAGGGCTAACTTCTTGTTCGTTTGGGGAATCTGGAACATGTACTGGACATATAGCCCTACCTTCATCCTGGATGATCATGTTGTGTAAAATTAGGCAAGCGTACATGATATCTTTACATCGATCGACATCGACGGACCGTGCAGGCTGTCTGATAATAGCCCATTTTGCTTTTAGAACGCCAAAGGCTCGTTCAACGTCCTTTCTTGCCGCTTCTTGGGCCGCCTTGAAACGCTTCTTTTTGGGGGTAATAGGGTGTGAAAATGATTTCACAAATGTTGCCCAGTTAGGGTATATCCCATCAGCAAGATAGTACCCATGCTTGTATTCTTCCCCCTCCAAAACAAATGAACATGATGGTGCTGTACCAAGAATGGTATCATTGAATAGCGGTGATTGGTACAACACATTTAGATCGTTGTTGCCCCCGGCAACACCAAAATATGAATGCCATATCCACAAATCATATGATGCTACTGCTTCAAGTATAATTGTAGGATACCTGTGATCACCTCTCATGTACTGGCCTCGTAGATACGTTGGACAACTCCGCCAATCCCAATGTGTACAGTCAATGCTACCCAACATACCAGGAAAGCCATGTTTGGCTTCGTATGCAGCATACAACAGTTGAATGTCACTGGTTGTTGGTCTACGCATGTATTCTGCACCATATAACTGAACAACACCAGAGCAATAGTTGTAGAGGCTTTCACGGGAAGTTCGTTCTGACATATTCAGGTATTCATCAAGTGAATCGGGGGCGCTACCGCCCCCTAATTGGCGGATAGCTGATGTGCATTTCTGCAATCCAGTGAACCCTTTAACTCCACCGGCATTATAAGTTGTCTGGAAAATTGGATAATTCATTTCCAAGTCTTGAGCAATCCGCAAAAACAGTCGTCTACTCATTCGGAACCTATTTCTGAAATTAACATCCCCAAACTTTGAATTGGGGACAAAGTAATCTGCCATAAGCTGCTTCTCAGCAGTTTCTCGATCTCTGTGGAGAAAAGTTCTATGACGAGGAACGCTAGAACTTGCAGTATTTTGGAACATGAAATGTGCAGCTTCAGCAATAACCGCGATCGTATTCACATCGGTATCGTCATCAGACGATGACGATACCAACGGCATAGGTTCATCCAGTAGTTTGCTGTGAACATACGAACCGGAAGAACCGGAAGAATCGGAAGAATCGGAAGAACTCATTTCAATTTAAAATAAATTTGAAATGAGGGTTTTTTTTGGAAAGGGGAAAATAGAGTTAATGTTGAGAGGAAGAAAGAAGGGTAAAGGTGTGAGTTTTGAAGGAGTGAAGATGTGGTATTTATAGAGTTGAGGAAGGATAATATTTGGAAGATTAATTTTTTTTTTTTTTTAATTATTGGTGGGATCATCGGCTTCACCATCCCAAGCCTCACCCGAAACCGCCGAACCCGATGGACAAGGGGCAGCGGTACCGGAGGTACCGGCGGTACCGCACCCAGCCCGTTCCAATCTTTCGCGAGCCCGAGCATTACTCCGTCCACCCTAATCTTGGAGGATAGCAGCGGCACCTGAAATTTTGAAATTTTTAGAAGATATAACGGCATAAAAATATATGTGTCATTAAAAATATAATATAGTGGCATAAAAATATATGTGCCACTAAATGTAAAATTGTTTGTACTGATCCTATATATGTTTTAAATATAATTCTAACCTATGTAATTAGATCCTTGATGGTTTTGTTTTCAAATAATAAAAAATAAACTTGTAATTTTTAAAATGTTTCTGTTGCCATTTTAGTGTAAAAGGCTTATTTTATGCCGCAAAACACATTATATTTAGCCCCTTATAGTGACATAATTTATTTGTCTTATTATTTTATATATCTAAATTATTTATTTTCTAAAATACTTAATTTGAATTAAATTAACGAGCGTGCCGAAAAACGGGATGTTAAAATTGTTCTACAACACTTCTCGTCGGCTTGTGCAGATATATAATGTCGTAAAGCTCAATAACTTAACAACCAACATGTACGTACATTCATGTCTTGTTCTCTTGTACATCTTCAAATATTTATATGTTGCGTCCGCGCTCAAGCCTAAAGCTATAAGCCACAATGCCATCGTTAACTTTTGACACATAACATACCCTCTTTTGCATCTAGCATCTCATGTCAATTGAAAACATCCGTAATTCTCAGATAAATCGTTAGCTAAATGAAGGAAAAGTGATTTACTAAAACAAAACCGTCTCTTGAAAGTTTTATCGTCATACAAACAATAATCGGCAAAATTATCACGTACTGGACGGTCGTATGTAGCCCCCCAATCTCTATTTATGGACATTGTAGTCCTTCAGGTGACGGCTGCGTTTTGCTTTCGTCGACGAAAAAAATCCAAATAATGCAGTCACAAACGTATCAAAAAAACATTTCATTGTCCGACAATCATGATGAAGAAAATTGCTTTATAGTTTCTGACATTTTAATTTTTTTGTGAATGAGAGGTTTGAATAAAGGTAAAATGACTAAAATAGATGTTATATATTGATCTAATTTGTAATTTTTTAAAACTATTTTTTAAATCTCCAATATTAACTTCCCACCCCACCCCCTCCCCGCTGGTCGGTCAAAAGAGGCGTTGGTCGACATTGTTGAGCCCACGACAAGCCACGTCGACATGGTCCACGCCGGGGGGGGGGGGGGGGGGGGCTGTTCCATGTCGTGGAAGCTTGCAACCTCAGCCAACGCCATGTGATGTAGCTTCCATACCCGGTAGTCTAACAATGAATACATCATGTTAAACGACGAGTGCCTCTAAGGCCATCTCCAATAAGAGTTCAATAATAAGTCAATGGAGAGAGATGATGAAATCGATGGTAGAGTTTAATCACATTGAACTCTACAAATAGATGTTTAATGGAACGATAGTTTGATCATTAAACAAGTTCGATGTATTGGAGATATGAAATTTTGTTGAATGACGTGTATCATCCATTTCAATTGGGCAATGGAAAACACACATGCATGTATCCATTTACTATGTCTGGTATAAAAAATATAAAGTAAAAAGGAAGTTTGCATGTTGCATGCTTTTTTTTACTTATGTTTAGGGTTTCAACTAACTGGCCAAGCTAGTGTCCTTCCTTCTACCTATAAATTTTACGTTTCTGTCATCTTTTCCTATATTTATTTGCCTTGGTAAGAAATTTGAAATCCATAAGTTAAGTCTGAGATTCAAGATTCAAGCATATCAAAGAACTAATTTTTCTTTACTTTGAAAATGTTCAAATTTATTTTATCAATATAAATATTGGCCATGTAACCTTTTACGAGGACGTACTCCATATCGTCTGGTTTAACGGTTATCATCTAGGATTAACTTTCAGATTTTAATTTCTTGTTAAAACGATGCTATATATTAAAATAAAACTAAACCAACCTCGCGATATATTTGCTACTTTTGCTACTGCCCTGATCACTTATTCCATACTCTTAATGCTTGGGTGTTCTTCCTTCCTACGATATGCAGATATTTGGTCATTTGGGGCTAGTTCCACCATGGAATCAAGGATGATGGAACTACATTAAAACATACAAGTTGCAGTTTGTGAGGCAGTTTCTCAGGGACTACAATGACTATTAGGTGTGAAGGTTGAACAACCTTGTCAACAAAAGGAGGAAGAACTTCTGGATGATTGATCATTTTCAAAGCTTGCCTCTTTCTTTGATAATAAACTTTCTCATTTTCACACTAATTTATGTATATTATATACATTCCAAGATGTATATAAATAGAGGTTCAGTTGAAGAGATTAGATGTA
>JAKNSD010000027.1:197880-277880 GCA_023525715.1 Cichorium intybus
CTACAAGAAAAGTCTTAATTAGTGACCGAAATGATTTGGTCACTAACAGTACAAAAAATTGTCACTAAAATGATTAGTGACCAGGATTCCAGTCGTCACTTTTCGTCACTATAGGTCCGTCACTAAATTAGTTAGAGACCAAAAATTGTAAGTAGTCACTAAACAGTGACTAAATATAGTAGTCACTATATCTGTGACGACTTAGCTTGTCACTAAATATAGTCATTAATAACTGAAAATCGTCACACTTTCTACATTTAGTGACCAAATATATGGTCACAAATTAGTTACTGTTAGTGACCAAGAAAAAGTGGTCACTGATCATTTATTGTCAGTGACAAAAAAAAAGTTGTCACTAATTATAAAAATTACAAAAAAAAAACATTTGGGTTGCTGTAACATTCTACAATGATGTTTTGGAAAAGACATTTTGGTTGCCTCTTCTGTTTTCAATTCTGATTCCTATTCTGATTCCGATTCCGACTCTTTTTCAAATACAACAAGATTTGAATCACGAAACAATACAAAAAGCCCAACTTAACTATATTAACAATTTCAATATCATCCAATAAACCACATGAATTACAACTAACATAAATTGTTTAGAAGATGAGAATCGACATCTAATATTCCGGTCGGCAACAGTCTCTTCAACCGAACACTTTCCTAAAAAACAAAAACAAAAAAACAATTTTACAAATCATCAACACTCATCTAAATATCAAACTCCAACATGTTATCTTTTTTCCTCAAACTCTAAAGTGGTAACTGTAATCTTTCCGGTAAGCCGGTTGAAAAGCAGTACAAGATTATAAATAAGTAAGTAAATAAATAAAATCCTTTCAGAAAAATTATTATTGAAAATTGGATAGATAATAAAATAAGAGACCTGGACGTATGGACATAAAGATCAGGTGCATTTCTACCTTCTGGTTTAAGGAAAATTTGATGGGACTACTTATCTTGGAATCTCACAATCATCTTGGAATCTCACAATCTGAGGAAAAAACACATGATTTAAATACGGCTAAATGCAAATAAATAGCAACCTAGTTCGTTTATTTCTATATTATAGCATCCTACTTTCGTTTCTTTCTATTACGCCATTCTACTTTTGTTTTTTTCTTATTATTAGGAAATTACACTTTGAAAAATCTAGCTAATTATAGCAGTACAATTGACATTGTTATAATTAGGTAGATTTTTCAATGTACAATGTTGCAATAAGAAAAAAATAGTAGGATCCTGTAACAGACAAATAAATGGAAGTACATTGCTAGTCCTTCCAACTAGTACATTAAAGTTTGTGTAAAGAAGTTTGGAGTAAATTGCAGTTTTGGTCCCCGAGTATAGTTATAACTTTGGTCCCAAAAAGTTTTCTTTGCAACTTGGTTCTTATTTGATGTTTTAGTAACATTTTTGGTCCACATGCCAAGTAATATGACATTTTAGGACCAAAATTGCAACAAGTAGTAAAACTCAAGGACCAAAAACAACCATTTTAATTTGAACATGGACCAAAAACCTTACAAATTAAAATTTATTCCCATTAAAACTTGAATAAGAAAGTTTGGAGTATATTATATTTTTGGTCCTTATATATAGTCGATTTTTGCAATTTTGGTCACAAAAAGATTTCTCTTGCAACTTTGGTCATTCTTTGAGGTTATTGGTCTATGTTCCAAGTAAATTTAGAACCAATATTGCAAGAATCGGCTACACTAAAGAACCAAAACTTTTCATTTTACTTTACACATGGACTAAAAACGTTACAAAAACCTCATATAAGGACCAAAATTACAAGAGAACACTTATTGGGACCAATATTTCAAAAAAACAACTATACCAAGGACCAAACACGTAATTTACTCAAAATTTTTAAACTTGCCTTTCTACAATCTGTTTCATCTCGATGGAATATTCTCTTTTGTCTACTTGGGCAGATAATGCTCTAACAGCAGGGCCTCTTGAGAATTCAGATGTTAAGAACACGCTGTTGTAGATAACACCTGAAATATCAATCAAGAAATAAGTAAATAATGTGTCATATCTATTTAAAAGGGTAGAAAAATTAGCATTCTAGAATCCAAATACACAACACATAACATCATAATTTTGCAAGATTAATAATGTTTTAAGCTATAATCAAGAATACCTCTATTTCATCCAAAAAATGAACCTTGAACCTCAAAACTAAGTGTTTAGGGTGTCTACATGCACAATGTAAACCAAATCTTGTAGTACCATACCTTAAGAACTCATTCCATAGTCTATTCAAAGAATATGAAGCAAATTTGATTGTATAAAAAACTAAAAATTTGAGCGTATACCTTCAACGCAGCAGGATTCAAAACAATATTGACCGGCTAATCTACTTTGTATACCGGCCTAAGACATTGGATGGTTGTATACCTGCAAGTATATCATGCTTTAATCACTAAACATTCCATAAAATGTGAAATTTACATGTACCTCTATCAATATACAAATACACTAGTTGAAAACCACACACATATGATCTTAAATGCGCTATAAAGATAAAATGTAAGATCAGAAAGATAATATATACAATTAATTACTTGAAAAGTAAGAAACTTTCTGGTACTGTAACTCCACATTGATAACAAGAGCTTCATGAGGGGTTCCAGTAAAGTCCAACTTCATATTGAAATGAACTAATCAGTGACAGAGGCCTATATTAAAATAAGAAACACGATAAATGTGTCAATAAATAAGTAAAAAATTGAACATGTGTGTGCTTGTGTGATTCATGCTTGCATGTTTATGCTTAAAACATACAAGTATAAGGCACATTGTGCCTAATACAAGCATATCAGGGCCTTGTGACCAGTACATACATGTATGTTTGATACCTTTTTGAGCTTTTCTTCATAAAATTTACATTTTCCTCCTTCAAATATTCATAAATAGTGATCCTCCTGTAAAAGTAATTCAATCAGATATTTTGGAAAAAATAAATTCAACTGAGCAATCTCTAGGATGGAATTAGAATTCTAATTATGTTTAAAGGATAATATTAAGCAATTAGAGAGAGCGGAAGCAAAATTACATGGACATGTATCAGTTAAGTAAATATAGAAACAAATTCATCATTTTTAAAGAAAGCCTATATCTAACAAACTGCTTTAGATTATTATATGAGAACAATAATCGACAAGAAATCAAAAGAAGTATTTTGCAATCAAAATGATATTCCAAATGTTTACTCAAATCTACAATCAGGAGAGGCTCACTGCAACAATAGTAGCAATAACCCCAATCCAATTAACTTTTTTATCATGGTTGATAGACTGATTCTGATTAGCATGACCTCCTTAAAAACATATACTACAAAAATTATGCTCTTACCTCATGGTGATTTGAAAATATAGATAGACCTCGACACCTTGTATGAGAAAAAACAGTCGATGATGGCGAATGGCGATGACGATGATGGAGATGTCGGCAACAGTTGGTGGCGATGGCGATGGTAGCAACACCTGATGGCGATAGCAACGACGATGGCGGCAATAGCTGGTGGCAACGACAATGGCGGCAATAGTCGGTGGCGATGGCGATCGCGGCAATAGTCGGTGGCGATAACGATGGCAATGGCGATGACGGCAACAGTCGGTGGCGATAACGATGGCAATAGCATGGCGATAGAGATGGTGGTGGCGGTGGCGATAACGATGGCAATAGCATGGCGATAGAGATGGTGGTGACGGGAAGTCGGAAACCGATGTTGGAGGAGCTGCTAGTTGTAATTTAGGGCATGGTTTTGGTAACATATTAAGAAAAAGGGTCGGATCTAATATCTTGACCGTAAGCCCAAATTTGAAGCTATATTTATAGTAAACATAATTATATTCCCGTATTCTATTTCTTGTTAACTAATAAAAGGTAAAAATGTATAAATCTATGGAACGTACGGTATTTAATTTGCTTATATACTAATTACTTACCTGAATATTTATACTAGAGTAGTAGAGTTATCTACGTTAATTCATTTTAAATCTTTGCAGATACGCAACATAAACACAAACATAATTTCTTGGTAAATCCGAGAAATACCACGTATATAACCAACTCAAAAACTGTCTCGATGTCATCGACCCAATTGACGGGAAAACAATCAAAGAAGTGGTGAGACACCAAGACAGGAATTAATGAATTATTCATCACTTGGGTGTAATGTAAACAACTCTTGATAAAAATCTGGAATCTTTTTTTTTTGTTCGTCAGGTAGAAAGAGTGAAATTTGCAACTACAACATTGAAAAGGGTTCTTCAATCGCCTTCATTTTCTGATTTTTATTCAGAAAACGGGCCGCCAGATATGATGGATGAAGATGCAAAAATTTGTGTTTTCCATTGAAATTATGATATTAGAATAAATAAGATTAAAAACTAAAACTAATTTGAATTGAAATTATGCTTTTGTTCCGGTGTTAAAATTTTTTTTTTTCAAAATACCTATAAGATGGAGTGACCACTTTTTTGGTCACTGAGGCTGTGTTTGATAGCATCTGAATCATTCAGATCTGAACCATTAAGAGGTCTGATTCATTTAGAGGCTCTGAATGAAATGCCTCTGAATGAAACAATGCTGTTTGTTTGGACATCTGAATGAGAGGCTCTTAATGAACTACCTCTGAATAAAACAATGCTGTTTGTTTGGACATCTTAATGAGAGGCTCTGAATGATAAAAAAAAAATATCAATTTTACCCTTCTATAAGTTAAACAATAAAGATAAAAGAGCTAAGAGTCAAAACAACAATGTTAAAAGAAAAACAATTATAGGGTGACATATTTTAGATCAAGAAGACAAGAAGTGAAACAAAAAAGGTGGTCCCAAAACCTTATCGAGTCCATAAATTTAGTCTTTTTAATTATAAATTCAGTGACCACTGTTTTTTGGTCACTAGTTCTCACATACAGTGACCACTGTTTTTTGGTCACTGATTCTTGTCATGAACACTATTGGTATTTGCATTTCTTTAACTAAAAACCTTATCGAGTCCATAAATTTAGTTTTTTTAATTATAAATCCAGTGACCACTGTTTTTTGGTCACTAGTTCTCCCATACAGTGACCACTGTTTTTTGGTCACTAATTCTTGTCATCAGGGGCACTATTGGTATTTGCATTGTTTCAACTAAAAACCTTATCGAGTCCATAAATTTAGTCTTTTTAATTATAAATTCAGTGACCACTGTTTTTTGGTCACTAGTTCTCCCATACAGTGACCACTGTTTTTTGGTCACTAATTCTTGTCATCAGGGGCACTATTGGTATTTGCATTGTTTCAACTAAAAACCTTATCGAGTCCATAAATTTAGTCTTTTTAATTATAAATTCAGTGACCACTGTTTTTTGGTCACTAGTTCTCCCATACAGTGACCACTGTTTTTTGGTCATTAATTCTCCCATACAGTTACCACTGTTTTTTGGTCACTAATTCTTCCATAAATTTAGTATTTTTAATTATAAATTCAGTGACCACTGTTTGTTGGTCACTAGTTCTCCTATACAGTGACCACTGTTTTTTGGTCACTAATTCTCCCATATAGTGACCATCTTTTTTGTCACTAAGCTTTTAATTAGTGACCATCATAGTATTAGTCACTAAATTTATAACATTACCAAAATTCAGTGACGACTTAATATATGGTGACTAAATGATGTTGTTAGTGACAAAAATTCAGGTCGTCACAAAAAAACTGGTCACTAACAAGGACTTTTCTTGTAGTGGCACATAATTTTTATCATTATTTAATGTGTTTATTTGTTGAAATCATCCTTCAGATGTATCGGTATTTATGCATGCTGAAAACTCTTTAGGCAAAACCAAAACTGCACCGAAAGAACTTGAATTCGAACCAGAAAAGGAACAAAAAGACAGTTAGACTAGACTACTCTAGAACGAGAC
This sequence comes from Cichorium intybus, assembly GCA_023525715.1. Classification (NCBI taxonomy): domain Eukaryota; kingdom Viridiplantae; phylum Streptophyta; class Magnoliopsida; order Asterales; family Asteraceae; genus Cichorium; species Cichorium intybus. Next base: position 203,814 of record JAKNSD010000027.1, read on the forward strand.
CGGACTGAAAAAAATACTCTGAGTCAGACCTGAAAATGATTGACGGGAAAATGACTTATAAGGGTAATTATGTTTCAAAAATATTCAAAAAACACCATCCAAGTTTGGTTTGTTCAAAAAACACCATCCAAGTAAAGCCTTTGTACAAAAAACACCATCCAAGTAAGGCCTTTGTACAAAAAACACCAACGAACTACATGTTTTGTTTAAATTTTACCCGATGGTAACCGGCTCTTGCAGGTTAAAGTGTTCATCTGTTATTATGCTATGTCACTAAATATTAGGCCAAATCATCCTTTAACCTACAAGAGCCGGTTAGCATCGGGTAAAATTTGAACAAAACATGTAGTTCGTTGGTGTTTTTTGTACAAAAGCTTTACTTGGATGGTGTTTTTTGTACAAAGGTCTTACTTGGATGGTGTTTTTTGAACAGACCAAACTTGGATGGTGTTTTTTGAACAGTTTTGAAACATAATTACCCTTATAAGTCATTTAATGATTGACTGGTTACGAGATTGGTCCTCAAAATGACTGGACCATCCCTAAAATAATGAGAGTGCTCAAAGATTAACTTGAGATTGATCCCCTTATCTTTGACAAATGACACGGTAAGCGTAATGCACAAAAACGAAAATTTTCGCAAAATACCCTCAAGTTTCAACATTTTATCTGAAATGACTATTTTATTATTTATTTATCTATTTATTCAAAGAAAAACCACTTATATTTCTAAAAGTTTTTAGAAAAACCACCGGTACTTCCAAAAGTTTTTAAAAATGTCATTCATATTAAAAAAACTTTTTAAGAACATCATTCAAAAAAAAAATTAATACATCATAATTTTTACAATGAAATATAGTTTATTAACTATTGGAGGTGAAAATAGTTTGGTTTTCTACTAAAACTAAAACCAAACCGAAAATTCAGGTTGTTGATGTCAAAATACCAAGCCAAAATACAAAAAAATTCAGTTGCTTACTAAAACCAAAACCAAACCGAAAAGTTTGGTTTTTGAATATCAAAAATTTTAATTTTAACTAATAAATGGTTTGTTTTTTCAAAAAGAATTTGTTTTTCGGTTTTTTTTGTTTTCGGTATGGTTTCATGTTTTACATATCTTGTTAACAACGAATTTTATCATTCGGACTTTGGTTGAGTTTAGAATTTTTCGGTTCAATATTGTTTCTTAAATAAAAAAACAAACTGGCCCAAAATACCAAAAATTTTTGTTTGGTTTTAGTTTTAGTCAAAAAATCAAATCATTTTACCCCCTAATGGTTAACAAACTATGTTCCATTGTCGCAAATTACGTTATATTCTTAAAAAAATTATTTTAATGTTTTTGAAAAGCTTTAAAAACATGAATTGTTTTTTAGCATTTAGATATATGAGTAGGTTTTTTGCAAAACAAAAGGATAATAATAAAGCAATGGTTTTTCAAATAAAAACTTAGTGCTTTTGTGAAAAAAAAATCATGGAAAAATAAACAAAACTTAGGAAAACACACATATAGGAAGACAGTAGTAAACGGGATTCTAGAATCCCAAATTCCTAGTATCCATGTGATCTCACTCTTCATCTCAAATAGGAACTGTTTGACAAGTAAGGAACAATTCAGTTCACTGTAAGTTGATCTAATTCTCTATGTTGTTCATCGAACTACCATAATCCCCTTCTATATCATCACTCATTGCAATCGCACGTCCTATCTAACTTTGATTATGTTTATTATATATTCCATGTAATCTATTGTAACACTCATCACCTAATTCAAAATAACGAGTTAATTCATTTTAAAACAATCCTTTGAGTTTAGAAATATGTAGCGGAAGTTAGGTCCCAAAAGTCAATTTATCAACCATGTTTACAAAGTTTAACATGTGAGGGTGTACAACACAATGCAAAAACACAAGTTCAAGTAAACCGCTACAAAACTATGGCTTTCTAAAATGTGCAACTTTAAGCATGAGTAGGATCTTCACTGCATGGACATCTGGTCTCAACGAAAAGGCTAATTACAACCAAAGGAAATACTTGTAAGTCATGAGTAGGATCTGAAAGGTTTTCCGCAACCATGAACTAAATAACCTAAGTTCACATGCAACCTAGAAAAGATCTGTGTTTTCTTACTTTGAACATGTAACTAATTCCTAAAGGCCAAACAAAAATTAACTAAAAGAATAAATCAGAAAAACTAACCTTTAGTTTTAATCTTGAAGCTAAGCAGCACAAGTGTCCTGCCTCAAATGAGATCACACCCAGGGAGCCAGAGGAAGGTCACGAAAATTCCAGAGAGAATAATAGAATGAGCACTGATAATGAGGTCTAGGGTTCCCTATTTATAGGGAAACAAGAAACCCTAGCCGTCATCAATTTTTCCGGATTATACGTACGCGCGCCGCGCCAAAATCGTTTGCGCACCGAACGCCGCAATTCAACTATTGAATTCGTACGAATATGTACGCGCGTTGCGGCCTTTACATTGGCGCGCCGCGCGCCTTAATTCAACTATTGAATTTGTACGACTTTAATCCTTGACTTCCTGATTAATCTAATTAATGCCACAGAAATTAATCCAATCAATTCCTGATTAATTATTAATCAATCAATATAGTTTCTAATTAATATATTATCACTTTAATATATTAACAAACCATATCTTTTATTTCTATTGATTTATTAATCCCATAATAAACCAACCTTTCTCTCTACCGAACTTTCTACCAAACCTCCAGCTATGAGGGCAACCCAAATGGACTTTGCTTCTATTAATTAGGTAAGTACAAATTATTAGTCATGGCTTAGACACCTAATCCAACAGTCTCCCACTTGGATAAGTCTATGACTATAATTACCAATTTAACCTCTGATTAATCAGCAACCTGCAGCTTCCTAGAAACTGCTGCCGAACTCTGACCTAGTCAGTTCTGTCCATAGATAAGTGATCAGATGATCCTCCGTCCAACAAGATATTTTCAGACATGAGACATGGATTGAGATCAATCTCTGTCTGACACACTGTTTCCCGATTTCTGATTTTGCTTATGACTTTTAGACTTCTAATTGAACGAATCAATTCAGTCCTGGCTGGCCAGCGCTTTAGTCAACTTCAAAATCATCGAGTGGCCAACAGATATCTGTTTCCCGTCTGGGTCAAGGGACGAATAAGCTTTGACTAATATGTTATATCTTTTACCCGACAAATTACTCACAACAGCACGTTTTATAACATCGAGTTACCGATGCGTTTTCGTACTATCAATGAACAACCGCCTTGCAAATTATAACTCATATCTCTCCACTTTAAGACCATAAGATATTATCGTCTCAACATTGCTCGTGATATAATCCATGAAGCAATCCATTGAGCGCGGGTTTATCCAATACTCAAATCTCCATTTCCAAGTACTCATGAACGTTGCAGCAATCTTATTGCTATGTCTAACTCCTTAGACAATCTACAAACCAATTCATGACAGTCTTCCTTCATACTTACTCCCTAAGAGTATGAACGACTGTGGATATTTGAATAATCCAATTATTCAGGAAGTAAACATGCAAAAGTGAAACATAAAATCTGACTGGCAGCTACTCCTGCTTATTACCAAGTCTCCACGAGGTAATCACCAAGTCGGATTTATCATAACTATTATCGGTTTCTTATTCTCTTTTAAACTTTCAATTCAAGCCTTTTATATCTATGTCTATGACCTTTTCACTCTTTCTATGTATCCAAGTGTCTAACACTTATACATTTTATTGCAGATGATCCTATCGGATACTCTTCCGATGATATTTCAATTTGTCATTTTGTCATTTTGTCATTCTCTCTCACAACTCCATTCCGGTGATGTGTACCGTGACTGCCCATGGTTCTCGGGTCTTTAGTCCACATGACTACACCCTAAGACAATTTCGAGGTGTCATGATGTGCCGGTGACCCACACGCGCTCCATCAGAAACAAACGAAGTTCTTTAACCATGAAGTCCTACAGCACCACGTTCTGGTGTAAACAATTACCGATTTGAAAACCCTTTCAAATCAATCACCCTAATCATTTCCCAATGATTTCTCACGTCTGTTCAAAAATCCATTCAGTATTCTCAGCCACGCAATATCCTGAATCCAACTTACAATGCTCTAAGCATTAAGTCATCAGGATATGTTCATAACACTTCTGATTTATCCAAGAGACTCGAGGAACCTGATGTAATCTCATTCCAAGCCCTTTCGGAATTCTAAGATTACCAATAATCCTTGTGTCATGATTTCCGGAAACCATTTCCTTTCAGGGACTCTTTCTTATGCATCTTGAATCCCATCAAGATCATATTCTCAACGGCTAAGTCAATACTGTCAGTCTCATCTATCTGATAGATGTCTATGAACTATGTGAGCATGCTGCACCTTCTTTGTTTCTTTCATGCCAATTCATTGCACTTCGCAATGACAGGAAACTCCATTCCTGGGGTTATGCATCTTGAATCTCATCAAGATCATATTGGCAGAATTCTGATCTATCTAATAGATGTTCACAACCACCTGAATATGTTGTATCTCTTAAGGTCTTTGATAGCGAACCGTTTCTTAACACCAAGTCATTACACTTTGTAATGTTAAGAGACGTTTCCTAGAACCAGTATGTAACCCACATACAATGATAGCAGATAACAACGATACTCCCACTGGCTTTGACACCGTTATATGACTCTTTCGGACTATTCACAAAATCCAGAACTTATGGCACATTTTGCGAAACCGAAATCTAAACCTTTCCGACATATTAAAGGAAATCTTTCAGGCTATTCACAAAATCCAAACCTTTGGCCTATTTGAGAATCCGAATATCCTTTCTTGCGAGATGCCCATGGGACGAATCCCGGGGCCATGTACCTTTTGTAATGGCATGCTCTATGTGAGTCCCCATTAGTGTGCCGGTAAACCACACACGCTCCACTAACGACTCACACTATACCACACAGAATCCTCTCGGATTACATCTTCTATTGAGAGTGCTTCTCTCAGAATCAGTTGCTTGACTCCAAGTGATGACTCATTCAACCAGATGTTCTGTAAGTACATTTCTATGTTCCCTTCTTTTGATGATTCAATTACTCCCACTGGTTCCTAGACCAGTTGTAAAGATCAATCAAATTGTCACATAGACTGTGTCTCGCGGTAAGGTTCTCTTATTTGGCAGCAACTGGGCTCACCAATGCTTCCAGCAGTCAGATTACTTATCCGTACCATCTTTAGTGTTTTACCACTACCCGGTATATCACCCAAATCATAACTCCTTATGACAGTGACAATAACTACTGGTCAAGCGAAGAGAGGGTATGTCAGGTTTAACAGGAATCTAATTCCTGGTCAAGTCCCAGTGGTGACTAAAGGTTCTTTCACTTGGCTAATCCCTGAACTCATTCAGAATTATTCTTACTCCCACTGTTTCCTTAGAACTTGAGTTCTTTCTAAAAGTACTCTTCTTTCAAAGGATAACCGGAGTGGCCAATGAAACGACATTGCTGATCAGTTTCAGGCTTGTCATGAGATTCAGACGAATGCTACATGACCCTGGACTTTCTATGTACTAGTGGGACGATCCCAGCTTTACATTTCAGACAGTGTCAACATAACCTACTTATTCTAAGATGTGGTCGGAATATGGCTTCTGCGGTCTGACTGGTTGAATATTCAATTCATTGAAATATTAGTCGGAAATGTATCCAGTGTATCTTATACACCAAGGATCAAAACTATTTCGATCAATGCTCCATCATCTTCCCTAAGACACATTATAACCATTAGTGTTCTTGGAAGAGGATAAACTGTGAAATATTTTCTCAGTCTATGTTGTTACTCAGGTTCTGTTGATCTTATACTTCCTTTGAAATCCTTGAACACTTCAAGGTTCCAATCAATCGCTTATTCCGATAAACGAAGCCATATTTGTCAAACCATTTGACAAATATCATGAAGCATAACTAATCGTGTTCTGTTCGAAGATTCGAGCAATACACAGTAACTTATGTGTCTGTTGATCAAAATCTTAATACCTTTACAGTTCCATGTAAATTTATGACTTTGTTAATATTGTTCAAGACATACAATCATCACCTGACTCTAAGTCAACTGATTCCAAAATCCTATCCATTGGATCTTTGGGCGATTCCTTTCTTGCCACAATTAATTTTATTAAGCACTCAATTCATCATGTGACTCTAAGTCAAATGATTCCAAAGTCCTGTCCAACTGGACCTTTGGTTGAAGTGATTCTCATAAAATTCACTTTAACAATCATAAAGAACACAATTTACAAATCCAATCCCATTGGATGTATCAACATTCAAGTTATTACCATTTACGTCATCAACACATTCACACAACATTTCGAGGATAATTAAAACAATCAAAAGAAAATCAACATTTTATTAAAACACAAAAACCCTCGAACAATGTACTATGCGAATCCATGTCGTATGTATCTATAAACTAATAACAAGAACAAATATCTAGCTTAACTCAAAAACCGCACGAGCTCCAGATCCAATCCGAATATGCTCCTGTGCGACACCATCCCGCATCCTCCAGAGTTCGTGCATACAGAGCAAATGTGTGAAACACATCCTGTATCAAGGAAATGAGGATCAGGTGTTCTGAATTCTAAGATATTTATGAGTTTACCAAACGGTTTGGCTTTGGAGCATTTTTCCAATCTTTCCGTGACTGTGTCCCACCTTGTGGATTCCCAGTTTGAAACATCGAACAATCGGTCCAGACGATCTGGATCATTTCTTGATGCACCTTTATACTGGACTCAATCCTGAAGCAGTTGAATTAATGGAACTATGCTTCTCCATGAACGATTCATACAGAGTCGACATTGAATGCACTTCCACGATTGTCTTATCCGGTTACCCTTTCTGTTCATCTGGATGAACAGATCAGCGAGGTGAGCTAATGCTTAACTCATGATCACAAAGGGAAACCAGTTTTATACTGTTCGCCTATGTATCCCTCAATCTCGGGAACACGCAAATTGGTGCTACTTTCTTCTAGCTTGCAACTTCAAGCTCTTTGAAGATCCTAGTTCGTTCCCTTTATTCAACCAGTTCACGGAACCTTTCCTGAACTAGCTGTGCTAACTTATCAGACCCCAGGAATTCTAAATCCCTGCGGAACTCGGGGTTAATGATCAATAGCATAAGGCAACGAACTTCCTTGGACTCAATAGTCAAGGAGTCATGCTCATCACAAGCTGTAGTGTGATGCCATGTTTGGGAGCGGACACTCAATCGGATATGGTTCGCCAGCAAAACTAAGAACTATTCTCTAATTGTAAAACCATATCATATAGTCAAGGCCAGTCAGCCTTACCATATTTAACAGGTGCTTTCTGAAGCTCTCAGAAATGGGTGAAGGAAGGGAAGGAGGAGAATGACACTTTCTTCAGACATATATAAAATATGAATTTATTCGTTTAATTAATCCTTTTAAATAATTACCCAATATATATTATTTAACAAGGCTAGGATCCAAAACACCCCAACTATGCTGTGAAGAGGGATGCCGTAGTCACAACACAGTGGTCATTAAGGTAGATAACTTTTATCAATTTCAGTCTAATGAAATTCCTAGATCTGTGAGACTCATTGAACTGTTCAATGGCATGTTTAATCTCGGATATGCCCCACCGTTTGTGACTGGGATGCCGAGGATCACAAACCGGGTGTGAATAACCATGCAAATTAGCTTGGTACTCTCGGGGTCCATTATCATCTCAAATTGATGTGCCGGTTAACCACACACGCTCCATCAACAATGATAACACCCGAGAAACCCATTGCCACTCTTTATGAACCCCCATTGGTGTGCCGGTAACCCACACACGCTCCACCAACGTTTCATAAAGTGCAATGTGCAATTTCATGGGTTAGCATCAAATTCACATTTTTTTCTAAAGTAACTAGATTGGGAATTCTTGCACGGGTTCTAGTACTTTGATCATTATACTTTTAATGATTAAGCGGTCCTATCAAAACTGTTCGGCTAACGACCCTCCACTGATCAGGCGAGCGGTGGGTGAGAGTAAACACCCATTAGACCGCCATTTTATAGGCAGTCTCCTTATACCCACTTTATAGACCAGCTTCGTGAATGAGGCCTACTAATGATTTGACTAACCAATTTATCATATACATATAGTATTAACCTTTAATAATATATATAAGATGTTTTTTAAATCTTTTAAAATATTCCTGGTTTATCTTTTAATTTCCTGAAATTTAACTATTAAATTTCAAATTAAATTAAACCTTTAATTTTGATTTAATTTATCTTTTAATTAAACTATTAATTAAATTAATTAAATCTAGATATTTTAAACCTTTTAAAATATTTAAGATTTATGCTTTAATTTTCGAAATTTAACAATTAAATTAAAATTAAATTAAATCCATTGAATTATCTTTTAATTAAACAATTAATTAAATTAATTCAAATGTAGATAGGTTTTTCCAAATTAATCAAATCAATTTAAACCTATCTTAAACCCCTAATTATCGAATTTCAAACAAACTGGGTTTAAAGTTACCAAAAATAGAAAACCTCCTAAAACCCTAATGCCAATTTTCGAAAAAATTACCAGGGGAGGGGATAGGGTTTCTAAAAACAAAAGCCCTAAATCGAAATCAGGCCCAAAAGATTTATAAACAATAAACCCTAATTAGGAAAACTATTACAGCCATTCAATAAGAAAACAACCAAATGCTCTGATACAACTGAAAGGTTTTCCGCAACCATGAACTAAATAACCTAAGTTCACATGCAACCTAGAAAAGATCTGTGTTTTCTTACTTTGAACATGTAACTAATTCCTAAAGGCCAAACAAAAATTAACTAAAAGAATAAATCAGAAAAACTAACCTTTAGTTTTAATCTTGAAGCTAAGCAGCACAAGTGTCCTCCCTCAAATGAGATCACACCCAGGGAGCCAGAGGAAGGTCACGAAAATTCCAGAGAGAATAATAGAATGAGCACTGATAATGAGGTCTAGGGTTCCCTATTTATAGGGAAACAAGAAACCCTAGCCGTCATCAATTTTTCCGGTTTATACGTACGCGCGCCGCGCCAAAATCGTTTGCGCGCCGCGCGCCGCAATTCAACTATTGAATTCGTACGAATATGTACGCGCGTCGCGGCCTTTACATTGGCGCACCGCGCGCCTCAATTCAACTATTGAATTTGTACGACTTTAATCCTTGACTTCCTGATTAATCTAATTAATGCCACAGAAATTAATCCAATCAATTCCTGATTAATTATTAATCAATCAATATAGTTTCTAATTAATATATTATCACTTTAATATATTAACAAACCATATCTTTTATTTCTATTGATTTATTAATCCCATAATAAACCAACCTTTCTCTCTACCGAACTTTCTACCAAACCTCCAGCTATGAGGGCAACCCAAATGGACTTTGCTTCTATTAATTAGGTAAGTACAAATTATTAGTCATGGCTTAGACACCTAATCCAACAGGATCTTCACAGGATCCTACCGAAGATTTCATCAAATATCCTCTTAGGATCCTATCATAAATTCCATCTAGGTTCTATCCAAAACTTATTTCTTTTCTTTCACAGCATCTCACACAACGGTTATTGAAATATTGAGAATGCAATCATAATTAATCTACATATAAAAGTAACCATTAATTTTTCATTAACATGTCAACACATTCAAATTTTGTAAGTCCCATGAATAAGTTACCCTCAAATCATTTTATCTGCAATGTTTCATAAATCACAAACTAAGTTTTACACGTTCACTAAAACATGTAAGTATTCTAAGTCTGAATCAGTTTCATGTTTAATTCCAAACTTGACATATGAAATCCTTCTCCCTAAAGTTACTTGTTTAAGTCAATTATCAAGTAATGAAATAGTTCTTAATATCCTCTTAGTTTAAAAGCATCTTTTGGTAAACTGAAATCACCAATTACAAAAGAAAAACTTTTGAAGTATTTTCTAACTTTGAAAAAACTTTTCATAAGACAAATTGTTCTATATTTGTGCAAGATATATGTGCAAGCTAACAAAAATGCAGATCAACCACAAAGCGTATATGGCAACCCGGATATGTATTTAAAAGCCCAAATCGGGCATCATTCATGCAAAAGAAAGGAAAATTGTTCAAAACCCCACGCAGGGGCACCAAAAACCATTAACCAAACCAAAATATTAAATTGTTTTAAAAAAGCCCACGCAAGGGCACCAAAAATCATTAACCAATATTAAACAAACTTAGAAGAAGTCTCATCCTTCTTCCCTGCATCCTCTCCTCCAATAACATCTCCAGCATTTCAAGCAACTTCAGCGGGATCCTGAGTAGCATCCCCAACTACTCCTCCGGATCCTCAACCCTTTTTGCTATCCTTCTTTTGTAAGGTTTTATACAAATCAATAAACTCAAACCCTAAGTTCACATGCAATCTAGATTGGATCTATGTTTTCTATCTTTGAACATGTAATATAAATCCTAAGGCCAACAGGAAAAATTACTAAAAGAAATTAAGAATAAAAACTAACCTTTAGTTCAAATCTTGGAAGCTAAGAAACACAATTGTCTTGCCTCAAATATAGTCACACCCAGAGCAAGGGTTTCGAAATTCCAGAGAGAAAGGAGGAAAATGTGTCGCAGACTTATGAGGCTAGGGGTCTCTATTTATAGGCTCCAGGTGGTTACAGTTAAAACCCTAGAGATAAACCCTTTTTAATTCAATCCAATATAAACCTTTTATCATTTGAATTAAACCTATTTATCTACTATTCATCAAATCGATTTCAAGGATAAACCTATCCTTGGATTCGCCAACCACTAGTGTGGTGAGCCAGGACAGTCACTACTCAACTATTGAATAATTACCAATCAGCCCCTGCACCTTTAATTAATCAAATTAATCACTAAATTAATTCCAATTAATTTCAGATTAATTTCTAATTAATTAATAATGTTTCTAATTAATATATTATCAACATAATATATTAATAAACTATTTATTTTATTTCTATTGATTTATTAATCATATAATAAATCAATCTTTCTTTCTCCTGGTATTTCTGCTAAACCTCTAGCTATGAGGGCAACCCAAATAGACCTTGCTACTATTAATTAGATAAATACAAATTATTAGTCATGGCTTAGACACCTAATCCAACAGTCTCCCACCTGGATAAGTCTATGACTATAATTGTCAATTTACCTTCTATTTAATCAGCAAATTGTAGCTTCCAAGAAACCGCTGCTGAACTCTGACCCAGTCAGTTCTGTCGATAGATAAGTGATCATATGATCCTCCGTACAACAAGATATTTCCGGACTTGAGACATGGATTAAGATCAATCTCAGTCTGATACTCTGTTTCCCGATTTCTAATTTGCATATGACTTTAAGACTTCTAATTGAACATATCAATTTAGTCCTGATTGGCCAACACTTTCAGTCAACTTCAAAATCATCGAGAGGCCTACATATATCTGTTTCCCATCAAGGTCAAGGAACGAATGAGCTTTAACTTATATGCTTATATCTTTTACCAGTCAAGTTGCACACAATAACACGTTTTATAACATCGAGTTACGATGCGTTTTCGTATTATCAATGACCAATTACCTTGGAAATTATAAGTCATATGGCTCTGCTTAAAGATCATAAGTTGTTATCGTCTCAAAATTGCTCGTGATATTATCCATGAAGCAATCCTTTGAGCGTGGGTTTATCCAATACTCAAATCTCCATTATCTAAGTACTTATGAATGTCGCAGCAAAAACCGTTGCTATGTCTAACTCCTTAGACAATCTACAACCAATTCATGATAGTCGTGATTCGTACTTACTTCCTAAAGTATGAGCGACTGTGGATATTCAAATAATCATATTATTCAGGAAGTAAAACATGCAAAATTGAAACACGATGATAAACAATTGACAAATAGTAGTAAACAATACATATCAATAATTCTTATTATTAAATCACCAAAGTCAATTATGTTGGATTTGGTGTCTAAGCCATGACTTATAATTGTATTTATCTTGTTAATTGAAGCAAAGTCCATTTGGGTTGCCCTCATAGCTGGAGGATTGATATAGAGTTCAGTAGAGAGAAAGGTTGATTTATTAACTGTTTAATAAATCAATAGAAAATAAATAAATTGTTTATTAATATATTTAAGTGTTAATATATTAATTAGAAACTATAATAATTAATTGAGATTTAATCTAGAATTAATTGGATTTAATTTAGTGATTAAATTGATTAATTAGAAGTGCAGGGACTGGCTTGTATTTATTCAATAAGTTGAATAACTGACAAGAGAGAAGCTAGGGGCCAAATTGGCGCCACCTTGGAGGCTCCCTCTAGGGTTGGCGAAAAGCCTAATTAGGGTTTAGGAAGTCTAGTCCAAGTGGTCAACATGCTTGCCCACTTTGGAGGCTCCTTAGGGTTTCAGCTGTAACCCTTGGAGGCTATAAAAGGAGACTCCTGGCTCCTCCTTTTCTGCGCCATTTTTGAACCAAAGAAACTCTGTTGGACTCTCTCCTCCTTATATTGGGTGTGACTACATTTGAGGCAGGATCTGTTTGCTGCTAGCTTCAAGAACAAGATCAAAAGGTTGGTAACTCTTAATTTGATCTTTAGAAATAAATGTTAACCTTAGGTTTTTGTTACTATATCTTCATAGAAGAAAACATAGATCTCTTTTAGGGTTGCATGTGAACTTAGGAATTTTGTAGTTCATTGATTGTGTAAAACCCTTCAGTGGTATCAAAGCTATGGCTTATTTTCTTGTGAATTTGATATAAACTGTTTATATGTTCATAAGGGTTATCGAAATTAACCCTTTGTTGAGGCCATGATCAATTTCAAGGCTAGGGTTTCCTTACCGTTAGTAGGCCTCATTAGTAATAGATTAAATCTAAAATATTTTAATAAGATTAAAATATATCTTATATATTTATGATTAAAAGTTAATATTTATATATAAGATTAAATTGGTTAGTCTTACCGTTAGTAGGCCTCATTCACAAAACTGTCCTATAAAGAGGGTATAAGGCGACTGCCTATAAAATGGCAAGTCTAATGGGTATCTACTCTTACCCACCACTCTCCTAGTCAGTCAATTGTCGTTAGCTGAACGCGTTTGATAGAACCGCTAAGCCTCTTAAAAGTATAATGCTATAATTGAAAGTACTAGAACTTTGAACAAAAACCCAATCTAGTTACTTTAGGTCTAAAATGTGAATTGGTGCTAATCCATGGAATTGCACATTGCACTTTGTGGAACGTTGGTGGAGCGTGTGTGGTTTACAGGCACGCCAACTGGGATCCGCAAAGAGTCGCAATGGGTTTCTCGATTTTGCCATTATTGACGGAGCGTGTTGAAGGGTTTCTATGCAATCAATGAACACAAAAATACCTATGGTTCACATGCAACCCTAATATTGATCTATGTTTTCTTCTATGAAGATTAGAACTAAGAACCTAAAGGAAACAATTCAATTCTAAAGATGAATTAAGAAAAACCAACCTTTGATCTTATGATCCTTTCAAGCAGCAGCAAAAGTATCCTGCCTCAAATGCAAGTCACACCCAAGTGATGGAATAATCAGTCCAGCAGAGTAACACACAGAGAGAGAGATGGCGTGAATATGAGGTGCCAGGGGTTCCTTTTATAGCCTCCTAGGGTTACACCTGAAACCCTAAGGAGCCTCCAACTGGACAAGGCTTTTGACCACTTGGACCAGGCTTACCAAAACCCTAATTACGGTTTCGCCAAACCCTGGAGGAGCCTCCAGGGTGGCGCCACTTTTGGTCCCTGGTTTTACCTGGCCAGTTATTCAACTATTGAATAAATGCCAAACCAGTCCCTGCACCTTTTAACTAATTAATTTAATCTCCAAATTAAATCTAATTAATTCTAGATTAAATCTCAATTAATTAATATAGTTTCTAATTAATATATTAACACTTAAATATATTAATAAACCATATATATATTTTCTATTGATTTATTATACAATTAATAAATCAATTATTCTCTCTACTAAACTATATATCTATCTTCCATCTATGAGGGCAACCCAAATGGACTTTGCTTTTATTCATAAGATAAATACAATTATAAGTCATGGCTTAGACACCTAATCCAACAGTCTCCCACTTGGATAAGTCTATGACTTTAATTGTCTGAACTCTGACCCAGTCAGTTCTGTCCAAATATAAGTGATCTGATGATCCTCCGTCCAACATGATATTTTCAGACTCAAGACATGGACTAACATCAATCTTGGTCTGACACTCTGTTTCTTGATTTCTGATTTGCATATGACTTTAGAGACTACTAATTGAACACATCAATCAAGTTCCGGTTGGCCAATACTTTCAGTCAACTTCTAAATCATCGAGAGGCCTACAGATATCTGTTTCCCATCGGATCATGGGACGGATAAGTTTCGACTCATATGTCCATAACTTTTGCGGGTCCAAATACATACAACAATGCGTTTTATAGTACCGCGTTACTGGCACGATTTCGTATTGTCAATAAGCACTTGTATCGCAAATAACAGATCATATCTCTCCACTTAAAGATCACCGGATATTATCGTCTTAACATTGCTCGTGATATAATCCATGAAGCAATCTGTTAAGCGCGGGTTTATCCAATACTCAAATCTCTATTTCTAAGTACTCATGAACGTTGCAGCAGTCTTACTGCAATGTCTAACTCTTTAGACAGTCTGTAACCAATTCATGACAGTCTTAGTTCATACTTATTTCCTAACAGTATGATCGACTGTGGAGTTTTAAATAATCTAATTATCAAGGAAGCTAAACATGCAAATATAGAAACACAGAAATAAACAATTGACAAAGGCAGTAACAATACTCATTTATAAATCTCTATTATAAAATCACCGAGTCAATTACATTTATACTGTTACAAGTTTCTAATCTATCTAATTACTAAAACTAATATCATCCTTCAATCCAATGCTCCAAGCATGCTGATTGTGCTTGATCCTATTCAGAGCCTTAGTCAAAGGATCTGCAGGATTGTCCTCGGATGATACTCGCTTAACCAGTAAGTGCCCTTCTTCTACTTGATGTCGAATATAGTGGTACTTTCTTTCGATATGCCTGGACTTTCCATGGTCTCGCGGTTCCTTTGCCAAGGCGACCACTCCTTCATTATCGCAGAAAAGTTCCACCGGCTCCTGAATGCTCGGGACAACTCCAAGGTCCCTGATGAAATTCTTTAGCCAAGCCGCCTCCTTAGACGCTTCACTCGCTGCGATGTACTCTGATTCGCATGTTGAATCAGCCACCGTTTCCTGCTTGGAACTTTTCCAAGTGACCGCTCCACCGTTCAAAAGAAATACCCAGCCCGACTGGGACAGTCTACTGTCCCTATCTGTCTGGAAACTGGCATCTGTATATCCACTCACTTTTAACTCATCACTGCCACCAAGGACTAATACCATATTCTTTGTCCTTCGCAGATACTTGAGTATGTTCTTGACTGTAATCCAATGTGCTTTTCCAGGATTACCCTGGAACCGACTAACCATACTTAGTGCATAGGATACGTCGGGACGAGTACACGTCATAGCATACATGATCGACCCTACTGCCGAAGCATAAGGCACTCGACTCATTTCAGCTATTTCCTCATCGGTACTCGGACTTTGAGTCTTACTCAATATAACACCACTTAGGATTGGTAACTCTCCCCTTTTGGAACTTTCCATGTTAAACCTTTTTAACACTTTTTCCAAATATGTACACTGGCTCAGACCTATCAATTTTCTCTTTCTATCTCTAAGTATTCTTATCCCGAGAATATAAGCAGCTTCCCCTAGGTCTTTCATGGCGAAACACTTCCCGAGCCAAGCTTTAACATTCTGCAAGGTCGGAATGTCGTTTCCCATGAGCAGTATGTCATCAAGATACAGCACCAGGAAAGTGACTATACTCCTACTTGCCTTGACATATACACAGGACTCATCTTCACTCCTAGAGAAGCCAAACTCTTTGACTTTCTCATGGAAGCAAAGATTCCAACTGCGATATGCTTGCTTCAACCCGTAGATTGATCTTTCAAGCTTACATACTTTATCAGGATGCTTAGTGTCTACAAAACCTTCTGGCTGACTCATGTAAACATCTTCAGTCAGTTTCCCGTTAAGGAAAGCGGTTTTGACATCCATTTGCCAGATTTCATAATCATGAAACGCAGCTATGGCAAGTATTATCCTGATTGAATTAATCTTGGCTACTGGTGAGAAGGTTTCATCATAGTCAACCCCCGAGGTTTGAGTGAATCCCTTCGCCACCAGCCGAGCTTTATAAGTATGCACTTTTCCGTCCATGGCGGTCTTCTTTTTGAAGATCCACTTGCATCCGACTGTCTTTCGACCCGGTACATTGTCAACCAAATTCCAAACTTGATTGTCATACATGGACTTTATCTCGCTGTCCATTGCCTCTTTCCATTTTGCAGACTCGGGGCCTGCCACTGCTTCACGGTAGTTAGCTGGCTCATCTAAATTAGTCAACGTACAATCACTGACTAACGTGTCTCCGTCCGAAGTAATATGGAAACCATAGAACTCGGGCGGCATGCTAACTCTACCTGAACGCCTAAGGGGCAACGAAATGTCGGTTGGTCCAACAGGAACTTCTTCCTCATGTTGGTTGCTAGTTTCTTCCAAGGTTGTCTCATCGGGCGTCTCCTGAATTTCTTCGAGATCGATCGTACTCCTACTGTCCTCTTTGGATATGAGTTCTCTCTCTCGAAAGAACCCCCGTCTTGCTACAAAGACCACGTCCTCGCTCGGTCTGTTGAACAAGTATCCAAAAGACTGTTTCGGGTATCCGATGAAGTAACACCTCTCACTTCTTTCTGCGAGCTTATCTGAAGTATCTCGTCTCACGAATGCTTCACAGCCCCAGACTTTGATGTGTGCCAACGAGGGAACTTTCCCCGTCCACATCTTGTGCGGTGTTTTCACAACCTTCTTGGGTGGGACAAGATTTAGGATATGGGCGGCAGTCTCTAAGGCATACCCCCAGAAATGGATTGGAAGTGAGGCTCGACTCATCATGGAACGAACCATGTCCAACAAGGTTCGGTTACGTCTCTCTGCAACACCATTCAGCTGAGGTGTTCTTGGAGGCGACAACTGTGAAACAATTCCACATTCCTTGAGGTAATCGAGAAACTCGATACTAAGATACTCACCGCCTTTGTCGGATCTAAGCATCTTTATCTTTCTGCCCAATTGATTTTCCGCTTCATTCTTAAACTCTTTGAACTTTTCAAAGGTATCCGACTTATTCTTGATTAAGTAGACATATCCATATCTACTAAAATCGTCGGTAAAGGTCACATAGAACCGCGTGCCATCTTTAGAGGTTGTTCTGAAGGGACCGCACACATCTGTGTGTATGATATCCAACAAACCTTCACCTCTTTCAAAGGAACCTTTGAATGGTGATTTTGTCATCTTGCCAAGTAAGCAAGATTCGCATGCATCATCCGACCCGAGGTCAAATGATTCCAACACTCCATCCTTTTGGAGTTGGGCGATGCGTTTCTTGTTTATATGGCCAAGGCGACAATGCCACAGACATGCCTTTTCTACACCGCTTGAAGCATCAATAGTTAAAACATTTTTACCATAATTGTCAACACACATAATAGATTCGTAGTAAAAACCTTGTCTGAACAATGCATGAAATGAAATTATGTTCTTTGCCATATCAGGCGCATAGCAACAATTATTTAAATCTAATCTAACTCCATTTCTTAGCATTAGTCCATAAACACCGATCTTGGTAACAGGTGACGTTCGCCTATTGCCCATGACCAGGTTCAGTCTGCCATGCTCCAGTTCCCTACTTTCCTCTAGGCCCTACAAATCAGAACAAATATGAAAACCACATCCTGTATCAAGGACCCATGAACGGGAAAAAGATGAGTTATTAGATATAGAATACGTACCTGCCTGTGACGGTTTCACTTTACCGTCCTTGACATCCTGCAGATACGTTGGGCAGCTCCTCTTCCAATGACCCTTCTGCTTGCAGTAAAAGCAGTCGGCCTCTTTGGGGTTTCGAATATGTGGAATTCCGGAAGACTTACCTTTCGGGGCACCGCTAGATGACCCGAAGTGAGTCTTTTCCCTCCAGTTCTGCTTAGGAGGGCCTTTCCGTTTTTTTCCCTTTCTGGAGCCAATAGTCAGGACAGGCGGGTTGACAGGGAGCACATCTTTTCCCTTCATCCCGTCCTCAGCCGTCTGAAGCATGCGGTGTAACTCAGCTTGGTTTGCCTGATTGTTGTTCAAATGATACGCCAGTGTGAACTTGTCATAAGAACTGGGCAATGAGTTTAGCACTATGTCAACTGCTAAATCCTCATGAACCGGCATTTCCAGCTTTCTAAGCCTTTCCACGTAACCATGCATCCTTTGCACATGTGCACAAATGGACTCGCCCTCCTTGGGCTTGCTATTAGTGAAAGCTTTTACAACCTCACGCCTTTCAATGCGCTCTTCCTTGCGGAACCTTTCCGTGAGCTCTTTGTGCATCTCGTAAGGCCAATAGTCCTCATAGATACGCTGCAGTTCAGGGTTCATAGTAGCGATCATGATGCAGGCCACTTTGGTTGCATCATCAGAGTGTTTAGTATACGCAGCGATTTCCTCGGGAGTAGCGGTTTCAGTGTCCACATCAACAAGCTCGGTTTCTAGAACATACTCTTTATGTTCAAACCTTAGAGCCATTTTGATGTTGCGGATCCAGTCATTATAGTTGGTGCCGTCCAACGTCACCTTTGAGCATAACGACAGAATCGAGGTGACACTACCGGGATTTGAGTGGGGAACGGATTGGTCAGAAGACATCTGAACAAGAAGAAGGTAGTTTTAATTAGATAGAATAATAATAATAATCCTTATATTCACCCAAGAACAAATATAAGGCTAGGATCCTACAATAACAATCTACAATACCGTAAAGGGATGCCGTAATCAATATTGCAAATTTTACAAGGTAGGCGAATGACGATTCAGCCAATTCCACCACGGAAACATAATCATATTATAATGGAATTCCTAGTTTCTTTGAGATTTACCGAACTGTTCGATAGCATGTTTTAATCTCGGGAATGCCCCGCTGTTTGTGACTGGGATACCGAGGATCACAAACCGGGTGTGAATAACCATGCAAATTGCTTGGTACTCTTGAAGTCGATTGTCATCTCTAATTAACGTGCCGGTAAACCACACACGCTCCGTTAATAATGACAAAATCAAGAAACCCATTGCGACTCTTTGCGGACCCTAGTTGGCGTGCCGGTAAACCACACACGCTCCACCAACGTTCCACAAAGTGCAATGTGCAATTTCATGGATAAGCACCAATTCACATTTTTAACCTAAAGTAACTAGATTGGGATTTGTTTTAGGGTTCTAGTACTTTCAATTATAGCATTATACTTTTAAGAGGCTTAGCGGTTCTATCATACCCGTTCGGCTAACGACACTCGACTGACCAAGAGAGTGGTGGGTAAGAGTACATACCCATTAGACTAACATTTTATAGTCAGTCGCCTTATACCCTCTTTATAGGACAGTTTTGTGAATGAGGCTTACTAGCGGTAGACTAACCAATTTTATTATATATATTAAATTAACTTTTAATCACAAATATATATAAGATATATTTTAATCTCATTAAAATATTTTTGAATTAATTTTATCTTATTTTTCGCAAATTATTACTAATTTTTTGAAAATTTTAATTAATTCTTTAAACTGATTTAATTGGTCTTTTAATTAATCAATTAATTAAACTAATTAAATCTAGGTTACAGATTACTAAATTAATCAAATTAATTTATCTGTATTGGTCCTTGTGATTCTCGAAATTTACAGGCCAAACAATTAGGGTTCAAGTTATTTTAATTGATCTTGTTACCAAAAATAACAACACATAATTAAGGCAAGCAAATCAAGCAATCAAGGGGGACCAATAGGGCATGGCGGCTAGGGTTAGGAAACCTTAGCCAAGCCGTCGACATTCAAGGCCTCCAAGGGGTGATTTTTCCCAAAAAAACACCAAGGCCAAGAATCATGCAAGCAGTTCACAATCAAATCACAAGAAAACAGGCTAGCTCTGATACCACTGAAGGGTTTCTATGCAATCAATGAACACAAAAATACCTATGGTTCACATGCAACCCTAATATTGATCTATGTTTTCTTCTATGAAGATTAGAACTAAGAACCTAAAGGAAACAATTCAATTCTAAAGATGAATTAAGAAAAACCAAACTTTGATCTTATGATCCTTTCAAGCAGCAGCAAAAGTATCCTGCCTCAAATGCAAGTCACACCCAAGTGATGGAAGAATCAGTCCAGCAGAGTAACACTGAGAGAGAGATGGCGTGAATATGAGGTGCCAGGGGGTTCCTTTTATAGCCTCCTAGGGTTACACCTGAAACCCTAAGGAGCCTCCAACTGGACAAGGCTTTTGACCACTTGGACCAGGCTTACCAAAACCCTAATTAGGGTTTCGCCAAACCCTGGAGGAGCCTCCAGGGTGGTGCCAGTTTTGGTCCCTGGTTTTACCTGGCCAGTTATTCAACTATTGAATAAATGCCAAACCAGTCCCTGTACCTTTTAACTAATTAATTTAATCTCCAAATTAAATCCAATTAATTCTAGATTAAATCTCAATTAATTAATATAGTTTCTAATTAATATATTAACACTTAAATATATTAATAAACTATATATATATTTTCTATTGATTTATTATACAATTAATAAATCAACTATTCTCTCTACTGAACTATATATCTATCCTCCATCTATGAGGGCAACCCAAATGGACTTTGCTTTTATTCATAAGATAAATACAATTATAAGTCATGGCTTAGACACCTAATCCAACACGTGTGTGGTTAACCGGCACGTCAATTAGAGATGGTAATCGACTTTGAGAGTACCGAGCTAATTCGCATGGTTATTCATACCCGGTTTGTGATCCTCGGTATCCCAGTCACAAACAGCGGGGCATTCCCGAGATTAAAACATGCTATTGAACAGTTCAATAAATCTCAACAGAAGCTAGGAACTCGATTATAATTTGATTATGTTTCCGAGGTGGAATTGGCTGAATTGTCATTCGCCTACATTATAAAATTTACAATAAAGATTACGGCATCCCTCTTCGATATTGTAAATTGTTATTGTAGGATCCTAGCCTTATATTTATTCTTGGGTGAATATAAGGATTATCTATTAATGTTTAATTAAAACTACCTTCTTCTTATTCAGATGTCTTCTGACCAATCCGTTCCCCACTCAAACTCCGGTAATGTCACCTCGATCTTGTCATTGTGCTCCAAAGTGACGTTGGACGACACTAACTACAATGACTGGAGGGAAAAGACTCATGTCGGGTCATCTAGCAGTGCCCCGAGAGCGAAGTCTTTCGGCATTCCGCACGTCACAAACCCCAAGGAAGCTGACTGCTTTTATTACAAGGAAAAGGGTCACTAGAAGAGAAGCTACCCCAGGTACCTGCAAGACATCAAGGATGGCAAAGTAAAGCCATCACAAGAAGGTACATATTCTATATCTAATAACTCATCTTCTTCCTGTTCTTGGGTCCTTGACACAGTATGTAGTTTTCATATCTGTTCTGATTTGTAGGGCCTAAAGGAAAGTAGGGACCTGGAGCGCGGTAGATTGAACCTGGTCATGGGTAATAGGCGAACGTCACCTGTTATCAAAAGGGATTGAACCTGGTCATGGGATGGAGTGTTGGGATCATTCGACCTCGTGTCGGACAATGTATGCGAATCTTGCTTGCTTGGCAAGATAACAAAATCACCATTCAAAGGTTCCTTTGAAAGAGGTGAAGGTTTGTTGGATATCATACACACAGATGTGTGTGGTCCCTTTAGAACAACCACAAAAGATGGCACGTGGTTCTATGTGACCTTTATTGACGATTTTAATAGATATGGGTATATCTACTTAATCAAGAATAAGTCAGATACTTTTGAAAAGTTCAAAGAGTTTAAAAATGAAGCATAAAATCAATTGGGCAGAAAGATAAAGATGCTTAGATCCGACAGAGGCGGTGAGTATCTTAGCATCGAGTTTCTCGATTATCTTAAGGAATGTGGAATAGTTTCACAGTTGTCGCCTCCTAGGACACCGCAGTTGAACGGCATTGCTGGGAGACGAAACCGAACCTTGTTGGACATGATTTGTTCCATGATGAGTCGAGCTTCGCGTCCAATCCATTTCTGGGGGTATGCCTTAGAGACTGCCGCCCATATCCTCAACCTTGTCCCAACCAAGAAGGTTGCAAAAACACCGCAGGAGATGTAGACGAGGAAAGTTCCCTCATTGGCACACATCAAAGTCTGGGTATGTGAGGCTTTCGTAAGACGAGAGACTCAAGACAAGCTTGCAGAAAGAAGTGAGAGGTGTTTCTTCATCGGATACCCGAAACAGTCATTTGGATACTTGTTCTATAGACCGAGCGAGGACGTGGTCTTTGTAGCAAGACGAGGATTCTTTCGAGAGAGAGAACTCATTTCCAAAGAGGACAGTGGGAGTACAATCGATCTCGAAGAAATTCAGGAGACGCCCGATGAACCAACCTTAGGAGAAACTAGCAACCAACATGAGGAAGAAGTTCCTGTTGGACCAACCGACATCTCATTACCTCTTAGACGTTCGGGTAGAGTTAGCATGCCACCCGAGTTGTATGGTTTCCATATTACTTAGGATGGTGACACGTTAGTCAGTGATCGTACGTTGACTAATTTGGATGAGCCAGCTAACTACCATGAAGCAGTGCCGGACCCCGAGTCTGCCAAGTGGAAAGAGGCAATGGACAGCGAGATTAAGTCCATGTATGACAATCAAGTTTGGAGCTTGGTTGAAAATGTGACGGGTTGTAAGACAGTCGGGTGCAAGTGGATCTTCAAGAAGAAGACTGACATGGATGGTAAAGTACACACTTACAAAGCTTGGCTGGTTGCGAAGGGATTCACTCAAACCCCGGGGGTTGACTATGATGAAACCTTCTCACCAGTAGCCAAGATTAAGTCAATCAGGATAATGCTTGCCATAGCTGCGTTTCATGATTATGAAATTTGGCAGATGGATGTCAAAACCGCTTTCCTTAACGGGAAACTGACTGAGGATGTTTACATGAATCAGCAAGAGGGTTTTGTAGATACAAAGCATCCTGATAAATTGTGTAAGCTTGAGAGATCAATCTACGGATTGAAACAAGCATCTCGCAGCTAGATTCTTTGCTTCCATGAGAAAGTCAAAGAGTTTGGTTTCTCTAGGAGTGAAGATGAGTCCTGTGTATATGCTAAGGCTAGTGGGAGTATAATCATGGGAAACGACATTCCAACCTTGCAAGATGTCAAGTCTTGGCTCGGGAAGTGTTTCGCCATGAAAGACCTTGGAGAAGCTGCTTATATTCTCGGGATAAGAATAGTGAGAGATAGAAAGAGAAAATTAATAGGTCTGAGCCAGTGTACATATTTGGAAAAGGTGTTAAAAAGGTTTAACATGGAAAATTCCAAAAAGGGAGAGCTACCAATCCAAGGTAATGCCAAGTTGAGTAAGACTCAAAGTCCAAGTACCGATGAGGAAATAGCTGAGATGAGTCGAGTAACTTATGCTTTGGTAGTAGGGTCGATCATGTATGCTATGACATGTACTCGCCCCGACGTATCATTTGCATTGAGCATGGTTAGTCGGTACCAGGGCAATCCTGGAAAGGCACACTGGATAGCGGTTAAGAACATACTCAAGTATCTGTGAAGGACAAAGAATACGGTATTAGTCCTTGGTGGCAGTGACGACTTGAAGGTGAGTGGATATACAGATGCTAGCTTCCAGACAGATAGGGACAGTGGTCGGTCCCAGTCGGGCTGGGTATTTCTTCTGAATGGTTGAGCGGTCACTTGGAAAAGTTCCAAGCAAGAAACGGTGGCTGATTCAACGTGCGAATCAGAGTACATTGCAGTGAGTGAAGAGTCTAAGGAAGCGGCTTGGCTGAAGAGCTTTATCGGTGACCTTGGAGTTGTCCCGAGCATTCAAGAGCCGATGGAATTGTTCTGCGGTAATGAAGGAGCGGTCGCTTTGACAAAGGAGGAACCGTGAGATCATGGAAAGTCCAGACATATCGACAGAAAGTACCATTACATTTGACATCGCGTAGAAGAAGGTCACTTACTGGTTAAGAGAGTATCATCAGAAGACAATCCTGTAGATCCTTTGACTAAGGCACTGAGCAGGATCAAGCACAATCAGCATGCTCGAAGCATTAGACTGAAGGATGATATTAGTTTTAGTAATTAGATAGATTTTGAAACTTGTAACAGTATAAATGTAATTGACTTGGTGATTTTATAATGGAGATTTATAAATAAGTATTGTTACTACCTTTGTCAATTGTTTATTATTGTGTTTCAATATTTGCAAGTTTAAACTTCCTAAATAATTAGATTGTTTAAAATTCCACAGTCGATCATACTGTTAGGGAGTAAGTATAAACGAAGACTGTCATGAATCGGTTGTAGAATGTCTAAGGAGTTAGACATTGCAGTAAGACTGCTACAACGTTCATGATTACTTAGAAAATAGAGATTTGAGTATTGGATAAACCCGTGCTTAACGGATTGCTGCATGGATCACATCACGAGCAATGTTAAGACGATAATATCCTTTGATCTTTAAGTGGAGAGATATGATATGTAATTTGCAAGGCAGTTGCTTATTGATAATGCAAAAACGCACCGGTAACTCGGTGTTATAAAACGCACTGTTGTGAGTATTATGACTGGTAAAAGATACAAACATATAAGTCGAAACTTATCCGTCCCCTAACCCGATGGGAAATAGATATCTGTAGGATTCTCGATGATTTTGAAGTTTACTGAAAGTGTTGGCTAACCGGGACTGAATTGATATGTTCAATTAGCAGTCTTAAAGTCATAAGCAAATCGGAAATCGAGAAACAGAGTATCAGACCAAGATTTATTTTAATCCATGTCTGGAGTCTGAAAATATCTTGTTGGACGGAGGATCATCTGATCACTTATCTTTGGACAGAACTGACTGGGTCAGAGTTCAGGAACAGTTTCTAGGAAACTGAGATTAATCACAAGGTAAACAGACAATTAAAGTCATAGACTTATCCAAGTGGGAGACTGTTGGATTTGGTGTCTAAGCCATGACTTATAATTGTATTTATCTTGTTAATTGAAGCAAAGTCCATTTGGGTTGCCCTCATAGCTGGAGGATTGATATAGAGTTCAGTAGAGAGAAAGGTTGATTGATTAACTGTTTAATAAATCAATAAAAAATAAATAAATAGTTTATTAATATATTTAAGTGTTAATATATTAATTAGAAACTATAATAATTAATTGAGATTTGATCTAGAATTAATTGGATTTAATTTAGTGATTAAATTGATTAATTAGAAGTGTAGGGACTGGCTTGTATTTATTCAATAAGTTGAATAACTGACAAGAGAGAAGCCAGGGGCCAAATTGGCGCCACCTTGGAGGCTCCCTTTAGGGTTGGCGAAAACTCTAATTAGGGTTTAAGAAGTCTGGTCCAAGTGGTCAACAGGCTTGCCCACTTAGGAGGCTCCTTAGGGTTTCAGCTGTAACCCTTGGAGGCTATAAAAGGAGACTCCTGACTCCTCCTTTTCTGCGCCATTTTTGAACCAAAGAAACTCTACTGGACTCTCTCCTCCTTAGCTTGGGTGTGATTACATTTGAGGCAGGATCTGTTTGCTGCTAGCTTCAAGAACAAGATCAAAAGGTTGGTAACTCTTAATTTGATCTTTAGAAATAAATGTTGGCCTTAGGTTTTTGTTACTATATCTTCATAGAAGAAAACATAGATCTCTTTTAGGGTTGCATGTGAACTTAGGAATTTTGTAGTTCATTGATTGTGTAAAACCCTTCAAATTACATTTACATTGTTACAAGTTTCAAATAACCTATCTAATTACAAAAACTAATATCATCTCGCAATCCAATGCTCCTAGCATGCTGATTGTGCTTGATCCTACTCAGAGCCTTTGTCAAGGGATCTGTAGGATTATCTTCAGATGATACCCTCTTCACAAGGAGGTGACCTTCTTCGACCCTATGCCTGATGTAGTGGTACTTTCTGTCGATATGTCTGGACTTTCCATGATCTCTCGGTTCCTTTGTCAAAGCAACCGCTCCTTCGTTATCGCAGAAAAGTTCCATAGGCTCCTGAATCATCGGGACTACTACAAGGTCATCGATAAAGTTCTTCAGCCAAGCCACTTCCTTTGACGCTTCACTTGCTGCTATGTACTCTGATTTGCACGTAAAATCAGCCACCGTTTCTTGCTTGGAACTCTTCCAAGTAACCGCTCCACCATTTAATAGAAATACACAGCCCGACTGAGACCGACCGTTGTCTCTATCTGTCTGGAAACTGGCGTCTGTGTACCTGCTAACTCTCAATGTATCACTGCCACCAAGGACTAGAACCATGTTCTTCGTCCTCCGCAGACACTTGAGAATGTTCTTAACAGCTATCCAATGAGCCCTACCAGGGTTTCCCTGATAACGACTGACCATGCTCAAAACAAAGGACACGTCAGGGCGAGTACATGTCATAGCATACATGATCGACCCTACTGCCGAAGCGTAAGGTACCCGACTCATGTCAGCTAACTCCTCATCTGTACTCGGGCTTTGAGTCTTACTCAATTTTGCATTGCTCTGGATAGGCAGCTCTCCCTTCTTGGAATTTTCCATACTAAACCTCTTTAGTACCTTATCCAAGTATGTACTTTGACTAAGTCCTATTAGTCTCTTCTTCCTATCTCTCAACATTCTTATCCCAAGAATATAGACAGCTTCTCCAAGGTCTTTCATGGCAAAACACTTCCCAAGCCAAGACTTAACATCTTGCAAGGTTGGAATGTCGTTTCCCATGAGCAGTATGTCATCAACATACAGCACCAGAAAAGTGACTATACTCCCACTAGCCTTGACATACACGCAGGACTCATCTTCGCTCCTAGAGAAACCAAACTCTTTGACTTTCTCATGGAAGCAGAGATTCTAGCTGTGAGAAGCTTGTTTCAATTCGTAGATTAATTTCTCAAGCTTACACACCTTATTAGGACGCTTTGTGTCTACAAAACCCTCTGGCTGATTCATGTAAACATCCTCAGCCAACTTCCCATTAAGGAAAGCGGTTTTGACATCCATTTACCAAATTTCATAGTCATGAAATGCAGCTATGGCTAGCATTATCCTAATGCACTTAATCTTGGGCACTGGTGACAAGGTCTCATCATAGTCAACTCTCGAGGTTTTAGTAAAGCCCTTTGCAACCAGTCGAGCCTTAAAGGTGTGCACCTTTCCATCCATTCGACCTGGTACATTGTCAACCAAATTCCAAACTTGGTTGTCATACATGGACTTGATCTTGCTATCCATTTCCTATTTCCACTTGGCAGACTCAGGGCCCGCTACTGCTTCCTTGTAGTTAGCTGGCTCATCCAAATTTATTAGTGTCCTATCACTGACAAACGTGTCACCATCCGTAGTTATATGGAAACCATAAAACTCGGGTGGCATGCTAACTCTACCGGAGCGTCTCAGAAGTAATGAAATGTCTGTCGAACCAACAGGAACTTCTTCCTCTTGTTGGGTGCTAGTTTCTCCTAAGGTTGTATCATGGGATGACTCCTAAATTTCTTCAAGGTCAATGGTACTCCCACTGTCCTCTTTGAATGTGAGCTCTCTCTCTCGAAAGACTCCTCGTCTAGCTACAAAGACCACGTCCTCACTTGGTCTATAGAACAAGTATCCAAAAGACTGTTTTCGGGTATCCAATGAATATACACCTCTCACTTCTTTCTACGAGTTTGTCATGAGTCTCTCATCTTACGAAAGCTTCACAACCCCAAAATTTGATATTTGCTAACGAGGGAACTTTCCCCGTCCACATCTCGTGAGGTGTTTTGGCAACCTTTTTAGTAGGGACAAGATTGAGGATGTGGACGACAGTCTCTAAGGCATACCCCCAATAATTGGATGGGAAGAGAAGCTCGACTCATCATGGAACGAACCATGTCTAACAGGGTTCGGTTACGCCACTTAGCAACACCGTTCAAGTGTGGTGTTCTAGGAGGTGTTAACTGTGAAACAATTCCACATTCCTTAAGATAGTCAAGGAACTCAATACTAAGATACTCACCTCCTCTATCAGATATAATCATCTTTATCTTCCTGCCCAATTGATTCTCAACTTCATTTTAAAACTCTTTGAACTTTTCAAAGGTATCTGACTTATGCTTGATCAAGTAGATATATCCATATCTGCTATAATCATCAGTAAAAGTCATGTAGAAACGAGTGGCATCCCTTGTGGTTGATATGAAGGGTCCACACACATCTGTGTGTATGATATCCAACAGACCTTCACCTCTTTCACAAGTCCATGTGAAAGGTGACTTTTTCATCTTGCCTAACAGACAATATTCGCATACATCATCTGCCTTGAGATCGAATGATTCCAACGCTCCATCATTTTGGAGTTGGGCGATGCGTTTCTTGTTGATGTGCCCAAGATGACAATGCCACAAGCATGCCTTTTCTACACCACTAGAAGAATCAATATGTACACACTATTACCTAAATTGTCAACACAAGTCACTGTTTCATACACACCATCACAAGGTAAAGCTTCAAACATAAAGAGACTATTCTTATAAACATAAATTGAACCATTCAAATTATTAAAAGAAAATTGAAAGCCTTGTTTGAACAATGCATGAAATGAAATAATGTTTCTTGCCATATCTTGCGAATAGCAACAATTTAATAAATCTAAACTAACATCACCACTAAGCACTAAGCTATAAACTCCGATCTTGGTAACAGGTAACGATCGCCTATTGCCCATGATCAGATTTATTCTCCCGTGCTCCACCTTCCTACTTTCCTTTAGGCCCTGCAAATCAGAACAAATGTGAAAACCACATTCTGTATCAAGGACCCAAGAACAAGAACATGATGAGTTTTTAGAGATAGTGTATATACCTGCTGACGATGGCTTCGCTTTGCCATCCTTGATGTCCTGCAAGTACTTGGGGCAGCTTCTTTTCCAATGGCCATTCTTTTTGCAATAAAAGCAGTCAGCATCTTTGGGGTTTGAGACATGAGGAATGCCAGAAGGTCAGGATCTCGAGCCATTACTGGATGACCCGGCTTAAACCTTGTCCTTCCAATTCTGCTTGGGAGGACCCTTCCTTTTCTTTCCTTTGCCTTGTCCAATTGCCAAGATAGGGGTGTTCACTGAAGGTACACCTTTACCCTTTAGCTCGTCTTCTGCGGTCTGCAGCATATTATGCAGCTCAGCCTATTAGGTCTGAGGGTTGTTCAAATGATACGCCAGTACAAACTGGTCATAACAACTCGGCAAGGAGTTAAGGACCATCTCAATGGCCAGCTGCTCATCGATCTGCATACCCAGCTTCTGCAGCCTCTACACATAACCTTGCATTCTTTGCACATGAGTGCAGACAGACTCTCTGTCCTTTAGCCTACCGGTCATGAGGGCTCGGACTACTTCACATTTCTCGACACGCGTTCGCTTGCAGAACTTTTCCGCAAGGTCCTTGTGCATCTCAAATGGCTAGTACTCTTCGTAGAATCTTTGCAAATCAGGAGTCATTGTAGCAATCATGATGCAGGCCACTTTGGTCGCATCATAATAGTGTTTCTTGTCCGAGGCATATTCCTCAGGAGTAGCTGTGTCGGGGTCAACTTCAATAAGCTCTGTGTCAAGAACATACTCTTTGTTCTCAAACCTTAGAGCCATTTTTATGTTCCTCATCCAGTCATTATAGTTTGTGCCATCTAATGTCACTTTTGAGCATAATGAGAGGATTGAAGTGACATTACTGTTTTTGGAGTGGGGTGCGGATTGTGGAGAGAATTATCAGCGAACACATCTTTAGTTTTAATTAGATATATATATTCCTTAATATTAACCCAATAATAATAATTAAGGCTAGGACCCAACTACATAATTCACAACTTAGAAGAGGGATGCCGTAATCTAATTGTAAAATTTATAAAGGTAGGTGAATGACGATCAAAAATTCCACCGCGAAAGATAATCATATTAAGTGAAATTCCTAGATCTTTGAGATTTATTGAACTGTTCAATAGCATGTTTAATCTCGGACTATGCTCTACTGTTTGTGACTGGAATGCCGATGATCACAAACTAGATGTGAATAACCATGCAAATTAGCTTGGTAACCTCAAAGTCAATTATCATCTCAAATTGATGTGCCGGTAAACCACACATGCTCCATCAACAATGATAAGATTGAGATACCCATTGCCACTCTTTATGAGCCCCTATTAGCGTGCCGGTAAACCACACACGCTCCACTAATGTCTCATAAAGTGCAATGTGCAATTTCATGGGTTAGCATATCTTTCACATTTTTTCAAAAGTAACTAGATATGGGATTTTACAAAATTGTTCTAGTACTTTGATTAATAAAATTATACTTTTAATGAGATTAAGCGGTCCTATCAAACACGTTCGGCTAACGACCCTCCATTGATCAAGAGGGCGGTGGGTGAGAGTGGACACCCATTTAACCGCCATTTTATAGGCAGTTTTCTTATACCCTCCTTATAGACCAGCTTCGTGAATGAGGCCTACTATTGATTTGATTGAGCAATTATCTTATACATATAATATTAACTTGTAATTATAATATATATAAGATGTATTTTAAACTTTTAAAATATTAATGGTTTAACAATTTAATTTTTTAGAAATTAAAATTAATTTAAATTTAAATTTAAACCTTTAATTGATTTAATATTAATCTTTTAATTAAACAATTAATTAAATAATTAAATCAGATAGGCATCACAAATTAATCAAATTAATTTAATCCTATCTTAAACCCACTAATTTCGAAAAATAGCACAAAGGGTTTAAGGTTATCCATTTATTAATTAATCACAATTACCAAAAATAGAAAACCTTCTAAAACCCTAGAGGCTTAAATCGTAAAATAGAGGGGAGGGGCTAGGGTTTCGAAAATCCTAACCCTAAATTCGACTTGGCCATCTTTTTTAGGGTTTAGATTTAATAAACCCTAAAATTAAGGATAACAGTTACAACTATTCAAATAGAAAACAACTAAAAGCTTTGATACCACTGTAAGGTTTTATGCAAATCAATAAACTCAAACCCTAAGTTCACATGCAACCTAGATTGGATCTATGTTTTTTATCTTTGAACATGTAATATAAATCCTAAGGCCAACAGGAAAAATTACTAAAAGAAATTAAGAATAAAAACTAACATTTAGTTCAAATCTTGGAAGCTAAGCAACACAATTGTCTTGCCTCAAATATAGTCACACCTAGAGCAAGGGTTTCAAAATTCCAGAGAGAAAGGAGGAAAATGTGTCGCAAACTTATGAGGCCAGGGGTCTCTATTTATAGGCTCCAGGTGGTTACAGATAAAACCCTAGAGATAAACCCTTTTTAATTCAAATCAAGATAAACCTTTTATCATTTGAATTAAACCTATTTATCTACTATTCATCAAATCGATTTCAAGGATAAACCTATCCTTGGATTCACCAACCACTGGTGAGCCAGGACAGTCACTACTCAACTATTGAATAATTACCAATAAGCCCCTGCACTTTAATTAATCAAATTAATCACTAAATTAATTCCAATTAATTCCAGATTAATTTCTAATTAATTAATGATGTTTCTAAGTAATATATTATCAACATAATATATTAATAAACTATTTATTTTATTTCTATTGATTTATTAATCATATAATAAATCAATCTTTCTTTCTCCTGGTATTTCTGTTAAACCTCTAGATATGAGGGAAACCCAAATAGACCTTGCTACTATTAATTAGATAAATACAAATTATTAGTCATGGCTTAGACACCTAATCCAACATCTTCTTCCTCCCACTGGCCTCATCATCACCTGCCTCGTCCATGTCTCCAAGAAGCTTGTCCAAGGATATTCCTGCCAGGCTCTAAATTCCACCGCTCGATATGTCCCGACTCAGAATCTTCAGCCATTTGGATGCGCGCCTGAAGAATCGCCGCATCATCACAGGGCTTCGCTCCATTCACTATCTCATTGGCTTCCTTCTCGAACTACAGCTCCCGATCGACAGCCTCCTTCTTCAATCAGAGAATCTCGGCCTGCAGTTGGTTGAAGGTGTTGGAATACGATAGCATAAAAACAACGCAGCGGAAACAGAAATCTAAATCGTATTCAACCAAGATCACAGAATCATGCACACTTTTGTAACTGTAAAATCAAGAGGGTTCAAGACATACCTTTTAAATCTCAGATCTGATTTTGTTAGGATGACGAGAGCCCAAAGTAGAACTCCTCTAATGTAATCGCACCCAAGACAACGATCCAGCACCCGTTGATGTAGTATATACCTTTGCTTGAAGTTTTAGCACGTAATACTTAGGGTTTTGAAAGAAATCGGCCGTATACCGAGGGATGGGAGGAGAGTGACGAAAATTAGGGTTTTGGCAGTCCCTACAACTCAGATCTAGGGTTGTATTTATAGTGCTCCTCATCCTTATCCCCTCCCTTGTGGATATTTCACTTTGGTCCTTTATCCTTATTAAGTTTCTAATTAATATACCTTTACTTTGGTATATTAATAAACTTAACCATTAAGTTTCTAATTAATATACCTTTACTTTGATATATTAATAAACTTAACCCCTCAAGTTTATTTTCGATCTCTTTTAGCTAAATCGTCTCTTGTATGTAACCCAAAAGGACCCTACTATTTATAGTAATATTACCAACTTGTTATAATGATGGGCATATAACCAACAGTCTCCCATTTGCACTTGTTATAACAACTGTATGGTCTAATATTCCCTAACCTAGTAAGGTGTATGTCATCCATGACAAGTGCCGTGTTCATCTAATGAAACAGCCCTTAGGCAAGTGATCAAATATTCCTTTGTTCTAAAAGATATCCTTATGAACGTCTGACATGGAATCATGTCAGTCTCAAACATTCAAAATTATGTTTCCCGATAGAGATTTGTGATGACCACAACAAACTGCACTATTGATTCTATATCAATTCAGTCTCGGTACGGTCGTACACTTGCTGTCAGCACCAAATCATCGAGGGGCCCATGGATATCGCTTCTCCTGTTAGGGCAGAAGGAACAAATAAACTTTGACTACACGGATCTCGCCTACTCATCATGTCATACCTGGACATTCCCTGTATGGTTGCCAGTTATGGACAACGTTGGAGAAAACCAAGGCACAACAGACTGCAGGACAAAGAATCAATGCATCTCCGCTTGAAGAATATAAGATATTACCATCTTAGAATTACTCGTGACAGATTCCATGAAGTAATCTCTAAGTGCATGTTACTCCAATACTTAATCCCTATTAAGTACACATGAGAATTAGTGCATCTCCATGCTATGCCCATCTCTATGGACAATTTACCAATTCCTCATGTCAGTCTTGAATCAATACTTACTCCCAAAAGTATGACCGACTGTGGACAGTTTGAATAATAATTAAATTATTCAGGAAGTCAATAAAACACGCAAAATCGGAACACAATGATAAACTAATGAAATGACTGCCTTTATGCATATATTATGTTCTCCACATAATAATCTTCATATCAGATAGAGTTTTTCATTGCTTAAGTTCCTAATACAAATCAAAATATACTAACTTGACTCAAAGTCAATTCATTTGCATATCTAATGCATATGGACTTAGCATGATCGATCTTGCTTAGTCCGAGACATTGACTTAGTGATCAGATCAGCTATCTTGCCTCATCCGATATAGCTCTATTAACTGAGATGTCTCTTTTGGTAAGAACCCGGATCCTGACTGCGTACAAGAACCGTTTCTATTGGTTTTGGAAGCTAGTATCAGTGTGCTTCTTTACACTGAGTTCTTCCATACTATAATGGATCAAGAATATCTTAAACATTTAAGATACTTCGTGACTTCCATCCATTTGACTTTTGCCAAGATTAGCCTAATGTCAAATCATCATGCTCAAGGCATATGATACATTAGGTCTCGTACATTATGTGATTGATCCATATGCAAGTGCATACGGGACTCAACTCATTTCATCCAGGATCTTAATGGAACTAGGACTCTGAGTTTCACTCATTCCTAAACCCTGATATAGAAACTTGAATCCCTTATAGGAGTCTTGTATCTCTAGATCCGACTGCTCATGTACTCTAGCTTATCCTTATGAAGCACTTAGGTCTATCTCCATAGATCATAATGCTTTGTAGCACAGCAATTCTCATTTATTTATGATTTCTCGATATAGGGACGTTTACATGAGAACTTTGCTATCTGCATACAACATAGGTTGGACTTCAGTGCTCCCACTAGCATTGACATTTACATAGTTCACTTTTGTTTCCAAAATCCCTATGAAGCACTTAATTCTATCTCCATAGATCAAAATGCTTCATGCGCATTAAGTCTCTCCTGTGTCATTTATAGCATAGCAATTCTCATTTATTTCATATTTCTCAAGATAGGGACATTTACATGAGAACTTTGCTATCTGTGTATGACATAGGGTAGACTTCAATGCTCCCACTAGCTCTGACATATACACATGACTCATCTTTACTTCTCGAAACTCTTTGATTTTCTCATCGAAGCAGAGATTCCAGCTACGAGATGCTTGTTTGAGTCCATAAATCGACTTCACAAGTTTACACACTCTATTAGGATATTTGGACTGTACAAAACCCTCTGGTTGTGTCATATACACATCCTCTGAAAGTTTTCCGTTAAGGAAAGCGGTTTTTACATCCATTTGCCATATTTCGTAGTCATAAAATGCTGCGATGACAAACAATACCCTAATAGATTTAATCATCACCACTGGTGAAAAAGTTTCCTCATAATCAATCCCTTGGGTTTGAGTATAACCCTTTGCCACCAGTCTGGCTTTGTATGTGTGTACCTTTCCATCCACGTCTGTCTTCTCCTTGAAGACCCATTTACACCCAACTGTTTTAAGGCCGGATGTTTGATCAACCAGGTTCCAAACTTGGTTATCATACATGGATTTCATCTCGCTCTCCATTATCTCTTTCCTTAAGGCAACCCAAGGGGCCTGCCACGACTTCCGATAATTGGTAGGGTCACAATGATCCACCAGACATTCATCACCTTCGTCAACATGTAATTCATGAAAACCAGGTGTATGACGTCCTTTATCAGTTTCTTGAACAGGAGATGGAGTTATGTCAGATTCCTCAGCAAACTCTTACTGAGTCTCAACAGGTTTTACTACCTCTGGTTGAGTGCTAGTGCCAACATCAGGCTCTTTGATCCTTTGAGTCTCATCAAGATCAGTCAGGCTTCCACTGATTTCTTGAATACCAGCTTCCTATCATAGAAGACTGTCATTTATACAACATCATACTGTTGTCAAAATGCTTATTATATCCAAGTACTCTAATGGAATAACACTTCTGTTAATCGGCGTCCTCTGAGCTACACGGTAAACCGTAAGTCTCAAGACCCCAAATTTCTAAATATGCTAGTGAAGAAACATCTACACTCCATATTTCTCAAACAGTGTTTATAGAACCTTTTGTGTTGGTGCAAGGGTTAGGACTCTATTGTCTCTAAGGTTTAACCTCAGACATAGATTGGAAGCATAATACAATCCATCATAAGTCGAACCTTTATGTTCGATTATAACTCAGACACACCATACGATGCTCGTAGCATTCTAAGTGGATTTGACTGTTGAAACAATTTTCACAGTCCATTAGATGATTGTATAATCTTTGACTAAGAAACTCTTTATCCGCACTTGGATTTAGAATTCTTATCCTTTGCTCATTTGATTCAATACTCTGTTCTTGAAGTACTGATCACCATATAGGTTTCAAACTCAATAGAGTATTTTAGATGGTTTAGTGGAAAACTGAACGGTCCAAATACATTAGATGTACAAGGTCCAATAGATTCTCAGCCTTTGCCTACAATAACTTGTGAGCAGTGCATAGTTATCTCTCTATGTAGATAAGAATAGCAGTTATCATAAGACTTTCAGTCAAATGATCTCCAGAATCCTATCCATCTGGAGTTCTGGTAGCTTCTTTCAAGTTTACTAAACCAGACAATTCCACTCATACCATTAATCCAAACATTTGGATTCTCATGAATCAATATTTTCGAACTATTGTTGTGAACCAGTTCTCATAGATGTAATGACCATAACTTTGTTCCAAAATAACTTTTAAAATAACTTTTATTTAAAACAACCTTTATTTAAACCTAGTCAAAACCATCTGATGAAACAATGTTCACATCAACAATCTTCAAATTGCAAAATCATAAACTAAAACACTATAGAGAAGTTGGTTCCTAATCCTATGGATGAAAGCAAGCTGCTTGTAGTCCATGATTCGATCCAGCTCTCCATGGTTTGTACCTCTGCTTTATTCCAGTCTCTGCCCATTAAAATGGCAATACTGGTCATAAGCAAAGCACTTATGGAATTACAAATATACCTGAAGTGCCATACTCTTTGGCTTGCAACTACTTCTATTGCGTCAGATATCTTGAGCATTTATGCCTTCCATGTCCCACATCCTTTCAGTGGAAACAAAAATCTTCCTCAGGATTTCAGTATTGAGGTTTCTTTAGGAAAATCATTCCCTTGGTAGGGTTTGTCCTTTTCCTTTTGACACCTCCTTTAGGAACTGTGGTGTTGGACTCCCTAGCCATGTAAAGTTCTACTAACCTTAACATGCTATGTAATCTCTCGAAGGGTCCTTTTAAGTTCTATATAATGAAGTTCAGAATGAACTAATCATAAGAACTAGTCAGCGAGTTAAGGACAATGTCCGTGACTAACTCCTGACTTGTTGGAAATCCCAACCTCCACATTTGGTCAACGTACCCTCTTATGCTAAACATATGGGTGTTTACTCTCCATCCTAGTAACAGCCTACATCCAAATAATGCTTTCATGACTTCGAATCGTTCCCATTTAACCTGCTCTTGGATCATGTCCTTAAGCCGGTTAATCATGTCAAAGCACCAAGACCGCACAATCTTCTTTGAAGCTCGCGAATCATAGTGTCTAACATGAAACGAGCAACCTTATTCGAATCATTTAGACATCTAAGATGATTGACCGTCTATTTCAGCACTAGTGGATCTGGCTGAATAATCCATAGGAACTTGTTCCTTAATCATATAAAAATTTCCCTCGACATTGAGTACTCTTCTCAAGTTCTGGAACCAACACGCATAATCAATGCCGTTAAACTTACTTTGATCGAGGAAGCCACGTAGTAAAAAAAACTTGTAACTTTCAAACTTTCTTTAGTTGACATCTAAAATAGAGTTTTGTTTAGTTTGATTATCCCTTAATAAATTAATTACCCATAAAATTATTTTACTTAAGACTAGAATCCATATTTCGCTTTTGGTGGTGAAGAGGTATGCCGTAGTCACCCCCAGAAGTTATTTAGGTAGGCAATACTCTTTTGCCAACTTCAATCTCTATGAAGCTTCTAGATCTTTTGGGATTCATTGAATCTGATCAATGGCATGTTTAATCCCATCATGCTCATCCTCTCTCTCGTGACGGGTATGCCGCGGATCACGAGTTTGGATGGTAAATCGACCACGAAGACCCACGTGACACCCGGCCCATGATTCATGAGTTATCGCGAGTATCACATCATTTTGGCCAAGTCCAATCCGACGCGTTGGCTATAGCACTTCCCACGCCGGAAGGGCCCGGTTAAATGTGTGGTTCTTTGTGGGTAGCATGATATTCACATTTTCATAAAACGGGATTTCGTTTCGTTAAGTTAAAACATTTTAACTTTCTTTTTTTTTAAAACATGTCAACAACTTTTAACAATCTAGTTTTGCATATATCATTCTTGTTAAAACAATTTAACCTTTTAATTGGCAAAAAGGGTCAATTTAAACATTTTAAAACCAATTTGAAATGTCAATTCACTTTTGAAAAATTCTATTAACTTTTAACAATTTTTCTTACTTGTGTATTTTCAGTAATACTTTTATCTTGAAACACTGTCATAACAAACCCTTTCGGTAACTCCACTCGATAAAATGTGACAGGCGGTGAGGGTGGTAAGCAATGAATGCTATTTAAAAACCGACCTCATTAGGAATCAAAGAGACCTCCTTCAACCTTCTACACATTTAGAGTATGTGAGCCTAGTCACGGTCTGACCAATGTTTTTATTTTAAGTTATACATATAGATACAATTCTAATATATATATATATATATATATATATATATATATATATATATATATATATATATATATATATATATATATATATATATATCATTTAAAATTTTAAGTATTCTTTGAAAATTATGTTTAACTATTAATTCTATTAAACACGCAAGGATGCAGTATTAATAATTAATTTAAACAATCATCCATTAAATTTTGAAGCATTTTAAACTTTGTGTTTAGCTATTAATCCTATTGAGCATGCAAGCATTCTATGTCAATGATTAATCTAAACAATCATACAATACTAAAATCACGATTTTGCATATCAAGAAATCTGATTTCAGAAAAACTTCACGACCGTCGCGACGCAGAACGCTAGAAAACGCGACGCGGCAATCAACAGAACACGATGATGACAGGAACGACGCGCGGCACGGCACACTAGGATTCGTGACGCGGCAAAACCCTAATGATCGTAACTTTAGAAAAACCCGCGACGCAATAATTCAAGTACCGCGGCGCGGACGTCGATCAGATTCGATAAATCAGAAAGAAAGGATTTGTTAACAATTTTAATCGAATCAAAACAGTACAAAATCATGATAAAGTGGCTCTGATACCACTGTTGGAATACGATAGCATAAAAACAACGCAGCGGAAACAGAAATCTAAATCGTATTCAACCAAGATCACAGAATCATGCACACTTTTGTAACTGTAAAATCAAGAGGGTTCAAGACATACCTTTTAAATCTCAGATCTGATTTTGTTAGGATGACGAGAGCCCAAAGTAGAACTCCTCTAATGTAATCGCACCCAAGACAACGATCCAGCACCCGTTGATGTAGTATATACCTTTGCTTGAAGTTTTAGCACGTAATACTTAGGGTTTTGAAAGAAATCGGCCGTATACCGAGGGATGGGAGGAGAGTGACGAAAATTAGGGTTTTGGCAGCCCCTACAACTCAGATCTAGGGTTGTATTTATAGTGCTCCTCATCCTTATCCCCTCCCTTGTGGATATTTCACTTTGGTCATTTATCCTTATTAAGTTTCTAATTAATATACCTTTACTTTGGTATATTAATAAACTTAACCATTAAGTTTCTAATTAATATACCTTTACTTTGATATATTAATAAACTTAACCCCTCAAGTTTATTTTCGATCTCTTTTAGCTAAATCGTCTCTTGCGTGTAACCCAAAAGGACCCTACTATTTATAGTAATATTACCAACTTGTTATAACGATGGGCATATAACCAACAGAAGGCATTCTCCTTCTCCTTTGCCAATATCCTCTCCTCCTCGATGGTGGAAGCAAAGTAAGAAGTGAGTTACAAAAGAGTAAGTACAAGTTGTAAGGATCCTGGATAACAGCCATCAATACAAGAAGAATAACACTTTTAGATTGCATCATAGAATCTTCCTTCCTCTTCACATTAGCTGGCTCCATGCCATCGAAGATCTCGATAACTTTGGCACCAACCTTCCTTTTCGTACCACTAAGAGTACATGTGCCAGGAGTTTCCTTCTTTGTAGGTAACGGTTTTGTCTCCTTTTTTATCACCAACAATTCGTCAACATCAGAGAGTCCAAAATGCTTGGTAGATCTAGTGGATCTGGAGACTACAAATGATTGCAAGACAACATAAGGAACTTAGCCAGAAAGTAAAGATTCAAATAAGATTCTTACCGGTCAAATCCTAGAGGTACCGGAAGAGAAAGAGTTTGTTTCTTCCTCGATATCCTGGAGAGCGGCTGGGATCTTGAATTTTAGTCCGCCAAGGGGATCTCCAGAAACTTTTGAACCTTGGATGCGGAACTTGTATCAGTAGGGAATACAACTTCAAACTTGGAACTGTAAGGGGCAAGAAAGTGTAACGTCCTAAATTTCGTAATAAATTTTTAATTTTTAAAAACAGCTTAATTACAATAAAACAGTTGCCACATAAAACCCTTCAAATTAAACTTAGTATTTTAAACATATGAAAACGTATTTACAAAAAACATTTACAACCATTATCTAGCGGAAGACTTAGTCAGTGAAATCCTCAAATGCAGTACAGTCGCGCCGTGCTCCAAGCTCAAGCCAGAAGCTTCCCGATCCGTCCTGGCTTCTGCTGGCAATCATCGTGTGACTTCCGGGCTTGCCCCGATCCGTCCTCGGCTTTCGCCGGCAATCATCGTCATCGGCTTTCGCCGGCAAACACGTAAGGCACATACAACACATTATTACACAAAGTAATAAGGCTACCTATGCATGCAAAATCACCCATAGTATAGTGAGAAGACTCACCAATTTCACGACCTTAAGCTAGACAGCACCCACCACGAGTGCCCTCAAATCTCGACAATACGCACTTCCTAACAAGGATAAACCCCACTTAGAACTTCCTAAATCTCGAATAGGATATTCCTATAGGACTGGCATCCAAAACCCTCAAGTTTGACCAAAAGTGAAACTGGTCAAAAAGTCAACGGTCAAAGTCAACAAAGTCAAAAGTCGAAGTTAGCGTCGCTAACTCCCTTGTTCAGCCCAAAAATCCATAAAGTGCTTAATCCACTCATCCAATGGCTATAACTTCCAAGGGTTGTCCCAAACAGTCCCTTAACTCATAAAAACGTGAACTTTGCCAATCAATCCTTGCCAAACAAGCTCATGGTGACAAATCTAGTTCCAAAATGAAGATTAACAAACTCAAACTTCATCCAAATCATAATAAGACTAGGCTAAGGTTTTTCTCAAGGATTCAGAAGCTAAAGGAAGAAGAACTCATCCCTTAGTTCCTAAATCCCACCTCATTCCAAGAAATGGAGCCATCATCGTCTCAAGAAGTTCTTACAAGCATCATAACTCCAATTCCACCCAAAGTACTCAATGAGACAGAGATTAGAACACTTACAAGAGTCCCAAAACAATGAACAAATATGATTTCCTTCACCAAGCAACATTCCTAGTACTCTTGCTCCTTCTTCACTCCCAAATATCCTTCAAAACTTCATAGTATGAGCCAAGAACATCAATGGAGACTAGAGAGTGTTTCATGGGGTTTTCTTACGGTTGGAAGTGAAGAAATACGGACCCCAAATGAGTTATAAACTCAAAAATGACTCAGATCCACGAAAATATAGAGTTTTCCGCTTAGAGACAGTTAGCGGCGCTAACATGAAAGTTAGCGTCGCTAACCTCGCATATGTCCAAGACCTGCACCTTTTCCAGACCTTCTCACGACTGATCCGCTATGTCTTCAGGTTAGCATCGCTAATCCTAGGATTAGCAGTGGTAACCTCTTTTTTCCCACTTTTGTCCTTATTTCACTTAATTACATGCCTTTACCCCAATACTTGGTTCCAGGCTTTACACTCTGACTCTTTAAAAATCGAAACTTGACTTTTCGGGATTAGGGTCTTACAACTCTCCCCCACTTAACGGGATTTCGTCCCTGAAATCCTTTCCTTACTCGCCCTAATCGAGCACCAGCTGTTTAATCATCCTAGGGTTATTTACAGCCTTACTTAACCGAACTAAAAAGGTCTCACCACCAACTTCTACAAGATCAGGGGCACTTAAATCCTTATATTCCCGAAGCTTCCGAACAAAAGGTCTCACCGCAAAACCTCAAAGATTCACAAACACCCTACGACCTATCTTTTGTACCCACCCACGCCTTGCCACTCGAGAACCACATCGACCATCATGCCCCTAATCTATGCCGACCCGCAAACCTTAGATGCCCACCTTCAGAGTATCTTATCAAGCCCTATAGCTAGCAATTTAATTGCGCCATTTCAAAAGTCACCAACGCATAATACCAGGTCACTATACACACGACAAAAACTATCGTCTCTACAGACCCACAAGAGCTCTGTCCAAGAGTATCCGATCAACCAGGATACAAGCACAAGATACACCACCCATGCACAGCCTATCAAGCTATTCCCGCACTCATCTTCATTCATGGAATCACAGGTTCCCCATTTCATTCAGCTCGCAACTGAACTCGCATGCTTTTCCCTGTTTCATCCATTCAAGTTCTCCGCTCCGCGCAGTCCTCGACTGGACCTACAGTCCTTCCCTGACTTATTCTGATTTCCCTCAATCGCAAGAACAAATCAAGCGACCGAGAACAACGCCTAACACTCATCTATCCGCCCCTAGGGCTACACACTTAACAATACTTCCAGGTTCTCGACCTAGGATCAACGTCTCGACCAACCGCAACGAATTCAACCAACGATTCTACGAGATTCCTTAACGCAGAGCCGCAACATCGGACTCTTTCGTCATAGCAGAACAACATGTCTAACCGAAACCCATCATCCTAACCGAAATCTCACAGACCCAACTGCATCTACAAGCATACGGTCTTCCCATTAGCGAGAGCGACCCAAGATGCACTTCACCGAATTCACAATCACTCTTCTTTACCAAGGTCACCCAACCTCCAATAGACGAAACCTCTCAGAGAAGATACCAAACCACCTTGATGATCATAACCCAATTTGAATGCGACACTTTAAAACTCCTTGCCAATTTCCTAGATCGCTTATCCGACAAATTCTTACTGCACTGTCAAGAAACCCTAAAAGCCAAACGCTTCCAATACCGCTGCTCCACACTTTCGAAAAGATTCCGAAGAACCGAGCCCATACTCTTAACTTTCACCAACGTCTCAGCTACTTACCAGAAACCAGCTCGACTTCCATACAGACAATACTTCTCAAGGGAGATACCCAATCGTATCTCGACCATCAAAACCCGATCCGAACTTTAACACGCTAGCTCTCCTAGCCGTTTCCCCAGAATCAGTCATCCAATTGATCCCTAATGCCTCACCAGAACCTCTACTAATATCTAGCGCTTCTTACACCCCTATTCATTATCCGAAAGAAAAAACTGAATACTCAAGTCTAGCATTCCCAATGCTAAAGAATCGAGGTGCTCTTACTGCCAAGGAATGAGCACACTAATAACCATTTCTTCCTCACGCCTTCCCGGTTGCTCTACCTCACGCGCCACCACTACTACTCAACCCGAACGAGGACAGACGAACGAACTTGAGCACTATCACTCTAAAGAATTCACCAACGATCACCCCCACTCTTACTCGGTTGAATTAACGGTACCCAACGACTAACCCAACTCCACTAGAAATTCTACCACTTAACGAAAACTCCAACTTCTTAAGACTAGCATTAAGCAATCAACCTTCCTGCGACACCACAACGTTAACACGAACCCAGTCGCAACTCCAGGTAATTCCAATCGATCCTAACACGCATAAGGACACTTAACCGACAACCTGTCAATCAGGACGAATAACCGATCACTTCCAACTCAGCAATCAAACATCACCAGACTGACCGCAAACACCGTTACCTGAACAGAACACTCACGATCACGATCGAGAGAGCACCATCATCTTTAACCGTCATAATCACCGATGCAATCTTCCTACTCCACGTAGCAATTTCTAAGTTGGCACAGACCCTCCATCTCCTCTGCAATCCACACACTCGACGGTCATCTACAAGCGACCATACAGACTCGACTCAACTCTCAACCGCTAGATGTTGAACTCCCAACAACCCTCGAACAATGGCGATGAAGTACCCATTTCTTCTGCTGCGTACGGAAACGAGATGCCCAATCAAAAATTTATACCACACTCAACCTGAGCGAACTTCCACTTGATTTGCACTGACTATCCGGAACTCGCTACTGCGTAGAGGACATTCTTATCTTAACACCGCAACTACCTTCGCTGACCCCTCTTAACTCAACACCAACGACAAAATCTTCTCATGACGATCTATAGAATATAGGAGATTCCACAACATGCTCACAACACAACAAA
Source organism: Cichorium intybus (assembly GCA_023525715.1). Taxonomy (NCBI): domain Eukaryota; kingdom Viridiplantae; phylum Streptophyta; class Magnoliopsida; order Asterales; family Asteraceae; genus Cichorium; species Cichorium intybus. The sequence continues at coordinate 248,171 of JAKNSD010000027.1, forward strand.
ACGAACTGACACAATTCTTTGATCTTTACTCCCATAGTCTCCCCCACTTAGGGTTCGAACCCGCCAACAGCTGTCTCAACGGCCACTGCTGTTCCACTGGCAGTCCACCCTTTACTTACTGACAAAACCATAGACGACCACTTGTCTTTAACCGCACGCTCAAGATGGATCCCGACGAATTACCCGGACACTCAGAACCAAAACAAAGACAACTAAACATGAAAGCGATAAAAGCAGAATCGTGAAAACATACCGACAACGACTGGCGAGGTTCCACCTCTACATTCAGCTGCTAAGCACCACCTTCCAATTCCAGATCCTCTAACTTCACCTGACGAACACCCTCACACTTCGGGACAACAAACCCCGAATTCTGGCCAGCATCCCTTAAACAATCCCGGACAACTCGCCTTGACGTGGCTAATCAAATTACAGGAAACACAAAACTCCACCTCCCGCTTACTGTTCCGACGGTATGAGTCCTACACTCTATTCGAAACTGCAGCTCGAAACTTCTTCGGTAACGACTACCCCAATTCCTGATTCTGCCTCTTCTGCCCCAGCCGAGAAACGAGCTCAATTTTCCTTGATGTCGCACCAGACTCCATTTCTACAAAATTATGTTGTCTAGCAGCAGCCACAAACCCACTGATCCCTTCCTCATCATAGCCTGGCACCGAGCAATCATCCCTTCCTCCTTCGTGGCGCTCCTCAAATATTGCTAACATTTTCGACTTAATCGATTCAATCACCGGAAGAAGCCTCTCGAACACAATCCTAGCCATCTCCGTAGCGACCAGATCCCGAACATCCTCATCGCTCATCTCAAGCTTGACCCAGCCTCGCAAACTCGACCCGAGTCCCAAATCATTCCCTCTTGGATCATCCCTCCTCATTCTGAAACCCGACAAGAAACGAGTTACAACATTCGTCTAGCACATAACACACACGATTCCCTCATCTAAAGACTCCTTAGGTCCCTCGGGTCTCTCTTCGTCCCAGGTACGAATCATGTGCTTCCAATAGTACGAGCCTTTGTACTACCTTCCACACCTATTTGTACTTGTTCCGAAGATTGTACCGGTTCCCTAAGTTGTCTCTCTCCTTTCTAAAGGGCATTCGGTTATCATCCACACCACCCTGCACCAAAGTGCCTAACACTCTTCCTAGTCTACCTAGGAATTCCACATCTCACCTGTACCACCAGAACTTCCGCTCATGCCATCAGGTTGCCTCGCGAACGTGTAATTGTATGCAACAGGAACAGATAGACTGTCGAATAGATGTCCCTACCTCATAGTCACAACCAAACACGGAACAGCCAATAAGGCCGGTTCAAGAATTCTAAGGCTATCCGGTCTAATTACATACAATCCTAAAGCATTCCCCCATCTTCCTAGCAATATAAGCATAGGTCCAAAAAGGTACACAGATTCAGCACATAGCACATAACACACACTAAGCAACACACTAGGCAAAAGGCATCCCTATGATCCAGGCCAATTTTATCATGCAATTTCCTGAGCGGATCCTTAGCCTAATTCTAGCATATATCATCACATCAGCACATAATATCGTGGGTATTTTGGTAAATAAACACTTACTTGAGCTCCGACCGACTGTACGCATCGCATCTCATTCTTTTCGAAACCCGTTATTCGTTAAAAATCATAAGTCAGGTGTGCATACCATGTTTCAAACCCCCAAGCAACAATTAAACAGGAACATGCAAGGGAATCTTCCACATGTTTTTGAGTGTTTTGGTATCAATCTCATCATTCCTTTTCTTGGATCATGGATTTTTGGACGAATTTGGATTAAATTGGAATGTTTAGATCATTTTTTTGGTGTTCTTGTTCTTCGAGTTCTTCGTGTTCTTGGCATCTTCAAGCGAAAACTCATCCAAAAACGGCGTTTTGATCTAAAAACGGTGTTTTAGTAGCTATTTGTGCGAGATCCAGATCTGAAGGAGGTTTTCGGTTACGCTCCCTTGGATTTCGGTGGCGGCGGCAATAGTGCAGGCTTTTTGGCTAGGGTTCGCAAGCGTTTGGGTCCGATAGTGAGGTTTTCGGTCAGCCCGTTAAGAGGTTTTCGATGTCACCTTAGGGTTCTTTCGATTTTGGTTTAAGGAGGATTTCGGTCAGAAGATTTTCATTCCAGGATTCCTTTAAACTGTTTTTCGGTGTAGCTTGTCGGTCCAGGTAGTTTTCAGTGGAAGATTTCGGTGTGAACTAAGGTTTTCGGTCCAGCTGCTGTTTGACTTTTACGTCTTTGCTTATTTTCTCATGACTTTCATTGTTTTTCAAGGTTCATTTCCGATGGATTCAGCTATTACAAACGTCAACAATGATCTCGACTCTGTTATGGGTACGGTTACCCGTATTCCTCGGTTGATCAGGATTGAAGGCTTCATTGAATGTAAGTACAGATTTGAACAGTACATCAAGATGAAGGATGTCAAACTATGGAGAAGTTACTTGCATCCACCAGTCAGAATTACTCTTACCAGAGACAATGTTGTGATTGATAAGCCTTTTGAAGAATACTCTTACTTGGATTTTAAAAAGGTTGAGCTTGATTAGAAAGCACTTGCTACTCTCTCAATTGCACTGTCACCTGAAATTGCTCAGGGTTTCCGTGAGTACAGGACTGTTAAATCTCTTTGGGAAGCTTTAATTGATGTTTATGAAGGAAATGATGACATGAAGCAAAGCATGAAAGATATGCTTCGTAAAGGTTCAACTTGTTTAACCACGTGCTCGGATAATCTCTTGAGACTCAGTTACAACGCTTCATCACTTTGAATACTGAATTAGCAACTGCTGTAATTAGCTATCCAAAGATTTATGTCAACAAGAAACTCTTGAACTCTCTCCCAAGAAGTTGGGACATGCATGTAGCAGTTATAAAGAAAACAAAAGATTTGGCTAGACTTTCACTTTCTGATATTATGGTTGTTATCAAATCTTGTGATATGGATGACAAACAGAGAGAGATGAATCATGTCAGTTCTTACCAGTCTGCAAACATCAGTACTTGAACCAACAGTGCATTCTCTGCTCTCCCTGCTCAAGTTACTACTCAAACTCAGTTTCAGCCAGTTTCATCTCCAACGCCACCTCCAACTTCATCTGCTTCTGCTTCTACAACAACTCCTGCTCATGTTCTTCTAAAAGGAGCTGAAGACAATCTGGGTTTGATGGCTAGTCTTCTGAACGGTTATAATGCTCTTATTGCTGGCGAGCTGGTTCAACCTATGATAGTAGGACACCTAGATCATATTAACCCTGATGATATGGAAGAAATGGAAATTTCCTGGCACATTGCTATGGCGGTTCATAGGGCCAAGAAATTCACTCAAAGTACTTGCATGAACTACTGGGTGAACAACAATGGTGACAAGAAGGTGGGATTCAATAAAGCTAATCTCTAGTGTTTCAACTGCAACGAGCCTAGTCACTTTGCTCATGAATGTACCAAGCTCGAAATGGAGAATACTGAAAGAACCTTGGTGCCTGTTGGAACAAACCGTGATGCTGCTCCTCAACCTCATAATACAGAGAGAGCTATGGTGGCTCAGCAAATCACGTGGGAGAATCAATTGCAGGACTTGAATCTGAACGGAGACGGTAGAGCTCACCTTGCGCAGATTGAAGGTGAAATAGACGTTGATGCAGCTGAGGAATAAATGATTGATTTGCAGTTTGCCTTCATGGTCTCTACTACTCTTGACACTCCTGTTAATGATGAGGTTAGTGAAGTTTCTTACTTCTCTCAAACTTGCATTGATAAAATTGCCGAATATCGTGAGTTGAATGAAAATTTAGTTAGAGAAATATTTGACTTAGAAAACCTTGTTCATAAACACAAAAAGAAACTGAGACCTGTCCAAGAATCATTAGATGCTAAAACTTCAGACTATCTAAAAATTCAAAATGAACTCACGATTAAAAATTGCCATCTTAAGTTTGCTAATGAGGACATTGCTAGATAAACTGCTGAACTCGATGCATTAAAATCAAAATTTCAAAATGCTGAATCAAATTTTAAAAAGGTTTATGTATCAAGTGAAGTAGTTGAATCTATAATTGAACATCAAACAAAATGGTCAAATATACATGGTGAAGGACTTAGTTATTGTGTTGTTACTCCTCCATACAATAGCAATTTTTCTCCATCCCTTGATACTGAAGAATAAGAAGAATGTTATCTTTCGAATTATATTCAAAAGAACAAATCTGGCATCGCTGAGAGTTCTGAAATGAAATCTACTGATGTTTCTACCTCATGTGCAGATAAATTGAAAAAGAAGATTGATGACGTGGAAGACTCGCATGCTCTTAGTTTTGAAAATAATTGTTTGAAAACTAATACTTTTGGTTTGCGTGATGACGTGAAACTTGACACTAAAATTCCTGATGTTTTTGAAAAACCTTGTGATGTTAGTTTTAAAAATTCTAGGACAAGGATTTTGGTTGATAAATCTGTTGCATGCTTGTGTGTGTGTGTGGAAATAATTTTCATAAATCTGGACCTGGACAGAATTCCAATACTCCTTTGAAAAGACAGACTTGTTTTAACTGTGGAATTGCTGGTCATATAGCCAGAAACTGTCCTTGACATTTGTATGCTTCTCAACATGAACAGGTTTGGCAAAACGTGCCAAAAGGGAGATCCAATAAAAGAAAACCCTCGAGGTCAGGTTCTAGAAATAAAAATTACAATGAGACAAAAGCTTGGAATCAAACTGCTATAAACAAAAAGTCTGTTTCTAGTAATAAATATGACTTATCAAATTTTGTGAGATCAAAGTCATTTCAAGAATCAACTTCAAGTAGTTATGATTCTACATCTAATGCAAATGTTCCCATTTGGTCAAAAGATAAACGATTTAAGTCACATTTTAAATGGGTTCCTAAAGGCAGTGTTAAAACATCCTCTGACATTTCACCATTACTTGATCAACATGATATGAGTTTTGAATCAATTTCATGTATTGATAGTAAGGGTCAACCCAGTTTCCGAATGGACTGGGTGCCTAAATCTAATTGATCCCGCAACTTGTGCAGGAACAGTTACGGAGGAATATCAGCAGACCTTGGTATGTTGATGGTGGTAGTTCTAGGCACATGACAGGCGACATGTCCCAACTACACCATGTTGAAAACTTTAATGGTGGATGTGTTTGCTTTGCGGGAGGTGAAAAAGGGATGATCACGCAAAAAGGGACTGTATCGAATGGTGTGTTGAAATTTGAGAACGTTAATTTTGTACCTAAGCTCAAGCACAGTCTGCTGAGCGTTTCTCAAATCTGCGACACGGGTTTTTCAACCCATTTTACGAATAAGGAATGTTTGATTCTCAAACCCGGCATAGTCATCCCAGAGAAGTGGATTCTTGTTCGATATGAACGAAAAAGCAACGCTTATATCATCGACATGAATCACAACACTCCGGACAACGTTACCTGCTTATTCTCAAAGGCATCTGAACAGAACACCGTGTTGTGGCATAAACGTCTCGGTCATGCCAATGCAAAGAATTTGAATCGTCTTACAAAGAACAATATGGTTTTGGGACTTCCTATCAAGGACTTAATCATGTTTGAAAAATGTGTTGCCTGTGCTCAAGGTAAACATCATCGGAAGCCACACAAGCCTAAATTGATCAATTCCATTGATTCACTACTTCAGCTGATTCACATGGATCTCTTTGGTCCAGTTAATGTTCTCAGTCTTAACCGTAGTTCTTATTGTTTAGTTATTATTGATGATTACTCACGTTTTACTTGTGTTTTCTTCTTAAAGAACAAAAGTGAAACTGCAGAACTGGTCATGAGGTTCATTAAACTTATCGAAAATCAAACGAATCAGAAGTTGAAGGCTCTTCGGTGCGACAACGGAACGGAATTCAAGAATGCGGTATTGAATAAGTTTTGTGCAGATAAAGGTATCATGAGTTAGTTTAGTGTTGCTCGTACACCGCAACAGAATGGTGTTGCTGAGCGCCGAAACAGAACTCTTATTGACGCTGCACGTACAATGCTGTGCGATTCCAAATTACCGGTGATATTTTGGGCTGAAGCAATTAACACAGCCTGTTATGTTCAGAATCGGGTCATCATCAACAAATCCCAGATGAAAACACCATACGAGATTCTCTATGGTCGCAAACCTAATGTTTCACATTTTCATACTTTTGGTTGTCCTTGCACTCTTCTTCATCTTGAAGCTACTCCGAAGTTCAACTCCAAAGCGGATGATTGCTACTTCATTGGATATGCAAGTAAAACTGCGTATTGGGTGTACAACAAGGCGACCAAGCAGATTGTGGAATCATATGATGTGCGCTGGCTAGAAGAGAACCCAACTGATGCTCGTGTTGGACGTGATTGGTTGTTTGATTATGCTGAACTGTTTAAACCGTTTTATGTGCTTTCTGATGTTGTTCCAGGTACACAGCCAGGTCCTATTGGAGTTCACAGAGATGATGCTAAGGAACTTATTCCTGATCTTATTACTCCGTCAGTTATCCTTGAAGATCCCATTTGTAATGACGGTGCATCTCCTGACTCTACTACTGTAACTGAAGGTGCTACTGCATATTCATCCCAAGTTGTTGGCGATACCCCAGTTGTTGATCAATCAGCTGCTCATGAAGATCTTATTCACTCTGAATCTGTTGATCCTTTTGATTATACACTTATGGATTCTCTCTTTCCTGAAATAATTCTTGAAGAGTACATTGCAAGTACCTCACATGACTTCAGAGACTCTGACAGAGGTGCTTTAGGCTTGACATCGCAGCGGTCGTCGTGCGGTTAAAAATAGTAAAATACCTAACACACACACACACTAGTATAGCGATAGTCAGGGTCGATCCACAGGAGTTACGTGGTTAAGGTAGGCAACAGATTACCAACTGTAGTGTCACTTCTACAGCCAGAGGATCTAGTTTCCGACTCTTACCAAAAACAATCCCAAAATCATAAACATTCAACAATCCCAACACAAGCATCAACTAAATTAAAACCAAAACCAATAACTAACCCTAATCACTTACTGAAATCAGAAGTATAATTCAGAAGTAATCAAGATCAAATCAACACAATCACACATTCAACATCCCATTGCATCCAAGAGCATAAAAACCATAAAAAGAGCATTTAATACTAACCGAATGATTAATTATTAAAAACTCAGATGCAAATGTTCCAAAACAGAAAACATAAAATTCAGAAACTAAGAACTAATGCCAATGGTTGTCACACCCAAAAACACTAGCTAAATCTACCAAAACTACTAAACTAATTAAAAGAGAGAACATAAAATACCAAATATGGTTGCTGAAAACTGAAACTCGGAGTCAAATAAGCCTTGGGATTCGTTCCTATGCCAGGTCTTTGCTACATTTTTCGACCTAAAACCCTCTATTTATAGTTGTGAAAAATAAAAGACCGCGCCGCGCACAAGTAGAATCCACGGCGCGCGTGCTGGTTTATCCCCGTTTCTCTGCATTTGAATCTTCTCCACCGCCTAATTGCTGAGTCACCGCGTCGCGCCCTTGTTCATACCGCCGCGCGCGTGTGTCTTCGACTGTTTTGTCTTTATCTTTAAACTTCTTCCATTTTGTATGCTTTTAGCCCCTGTTTACATCTTTTCTTTCCAAACAAGCACTGACACAAAAAGTGAGAATACCACAGCATATATGATATAATTTCACCAAGAATAGGGCTCAACAACGACTAATATACTTGATATTACTAGGCATTGTCAAACACCCCACACTTGTGCCTTGCTTGTCCCCAAGCAAGAGAGTTTTTAACAAATTCTAATAAAGATTCAAACAGTTTTTGAATGCGTTTAATTTCAAAGCTTATTGCCCTATGAGTTAGAGTGAAATAGTTTGCGAAAACATGATCGGAATATTCTTTGGAATTCATGACTTTCTAAAGAACCCTTGATTACAAATTTTCTGTCCACAATGAAGTGTACGTACTCATTCAGATTCTAAAGGCCATTAAAGAACTGTCCATGACTTTCAATGTTGTCTGTGTAGCGAGCTTTCAGAAATACCATCCCAGACCAGACGATCTTAGGTGGTAAGGTGCATAAATTCCTCTTTAAGGCCACCCTTTTCGGACCTACCGGCTCGAACAACAAAGGCCGCTGATTGACAATTCCTTCCTAAATTCCAATCCTAAAACACTCCAATCTTCTAACTCCTAAAACTCAACTTATTTAACTAAACTCATAGCATGATCATAACTACATAGTATTTCTCGAAAAATACCAATGCTAAAACATTCAGAAACTATTCGTTTCAAAATTACAACCTATTAAAATTTTTGAAAAATTGCTAAATTTTTTTGAAAATGACTCATTTCCCGCAAAAATTTCAAAAAAACTACTCTTTCGACCGTCCACACCCCACACTTAAAACTGTACAACGTCCCCATTGTACGAAAAATTATTTCAGAACTGGGGAGAAAGAGCTACCCCTTTTGACGGTAGACTGCTTGATTGTCACAGGTACACAAACACGAACAAAAGTCCTCGACTCAGAATTCAGGAGTTGTAACGCAACAGTGAAACACGCCGGTGCTCAAGGCAAGTGGAGGGGGCACGGTGACCCCACACTTGCTTGAAACAACTCCTCCATTTGGTATTACATGCATCACTCACAAAAAATATTAAATGCAAACATAAAACAAATAAATAAAATATAAACAAGCAAAAGATAAAGTAGTGTCATAGGTACAGTACATATCACCACCTCTACATGACAGAGGTGGTGATGATACGGTGCATGAGCCGGTGAAGCGGGTTGCGGAGCTGCCTCTCCCTGGCCGACCCTGCCTCAAAGTAAACATTGGACAACGGTGCCCAAATAGCAGCATTGGCCTCCCTCGCGGGCTGCCCTTGAATACACGCGCGCATGAATGGTGTGAAGTGTCAGTGCTGGAGGTCCTCCTCCGTGTATATGCCCGTGCGTCTCCCAAACTCCCGAAGACTGCACTCCCTGGGGACTCCCCCCAGTCGAAATCGAACTAGCCTGGACCGAGCCTCTGTCGAAGCCGGTGTGTAGCGGACCGTGGAAAGAAACTCCAGAAGAAGCTCGGTATAGACTACATCATCCTGGTTGGCCAGAAGCCTGTCCCAACCACGACATGTAAATGTGGCATCCCCGTCGACCCAAGTGCGGTGAAGGAAGGGCTCGATCTCAGACCAAAGCCCGGCATCCCTCAAAATATCTCGGTTGATAATCGTCACCTCGAGAACCCGGCGACCTGTAAGTGCATCCCTCCTTTGTGTATACTCAATCGCACTCTCCAGACCCTCGGGAAACTGGAGAAAAGGGTGGTCAAGTCTGAAAGACATCTGTACAAAAGAAAATAGCCACAAAAATTTTGCAATTTTAGTCCTTATCCTCTCCACCGCACCGCGGCGCGGCCCAAGAACCAGGGTGCGGCGCGGCGAGCGTCTGTTATGAAATCCAAACCCCATATCACTAATTTCCGCCTGTTAACTCGATCCAAACACACTACAAGGTAGCCTAAGCACCGACTAGCCCTTCTAGGGTGATTATTTGGCAAAAAACACCCTACAAGCCAGCATTGCTGATTTCTAAGTTTTTTATTTTTGAGAAATCAACCAAAATCACAGCCTAATCGCTAGTTCTAACAAGTAAAAACTAGTTAGAATGACATACCTCGATAGCGGGAATGAAATGAACGAGAAAAATGCAAGAAAAACATTGGTCGATCAGAGCTCTGAGGCGCGGTGTGTGTTTGTGTGTGAATAGTGAATGCGACGTACCTTTTTAACGAAGGAAACCGACCGATTGATTCCCGCGTCGTGGAAAAGGCATGACCGCGGCGCGCATGCTCCCAAATCAACCCCTGCGCATCGGGTTGGTTTACGATCCCGCGGCGCGCAAATCGCCGGACCACAGCGCGGTCTTTAAAAATTCAATTTTCCTTCATAATGACCACACACTTGCCTCGGACCAATAACACATGTAATGACGATGATAATACCTTCCTAATTACTCCTAAGAAATACAGTACCTACCTATAAACGATGGGTTGCCTCCCAACAAGCGCTAAGTTTAACGTCTTCAGCCAGACGGACTATTCCTACTACAGCTACGGTGGATCGTATGCCTTCTTCCTTCGCTGACTTTCAGTCACCACCGTCCCTTTGTTGACCCACTTCTCCTCAAACTTTCCTAGGTCGAATGGCTTGCCGGTTCTCCTGCTGCTGCCCGGACGCCGTCTTCCGATTACTTCCTGTGAATGCTTGGAAGTAGCTTTGAATCTCCAAGCTCGGTCCTTCCTTCTGCATCTCTTCAAAATTACCGGTTTGACATGGAGCATCCCCAATGCTGCTCCCAGTAGTTGTTTTGTGCCTCGTTTGCTAGTGTCTTGCGTGCTATCTTCAGTTTGCAATTTTGGCTTGCAATACCAATAAAGATTTTCCAATCGAATGAGTTCGAAAGGCAACATATTGAGATGCTTCCACATGTCCTCATTGATGGTATTGATTACATCTAATTTTCCATTCATGAATGGATCATGAGTGGCAATAAAATCATGTTTATTGTTTTCAAAGACCAACTCGTCGGTATCATCTTCTTGATCATCGTCCAACAGGTGAATCGGGACCAAGAGTGAGTGACTGGTTTCATCTGGTGGTGGTATAAAGTCACCCATCACCAGATCCTTATTTTCAAAATGCTCAATATTTTCAAAAATTTTAGGTTCGGGGGTAGTATTGTCATCTACACTCCCTTCCCCAACAGTATCAACAACTTCAACAATTTCGGGAGTCGTTGGGCTGGGGTCTATACTGTCACTTACAGCCCCCTCTACAACATCCTCATCAAGCAAATTGTCTGGTGATGGTATGGATTCACTCATCACCAGATCAACATTATCAAAAACATCAAAAACATCAAAGGCTGTTGAGTCAGGGTAGCATTGTCACCTATAACCTCTTCCTCAACAACTGTTTCGACCATCTCGGGGGTCTCTTGACTTTCCCAAGGCGCATGCCCTTCCATCACATATTCAGGTGATGCAAGTTCACACACATTATCATTGGTATAAAAATCACTCGCCTCAGGTTCTGGCAAATATTTCCAACTTTTCTCTAACCTATCTAAAGAAGCTTGCACTCTTACAAGAGCATCCGCCTGATCCTTCTGAACTTGGTGGGTATCAGCCATGAGCTCCAATACTTGGTCCCAAGTTACAGAATTTTCAGGTTGAGATGGCTCCTCGGTCCGCCATCCATTGTCATCGAATGATCCATTGTAGCATTCATCCTCGTAATAGTTGTCGGCCGGATTTTCATAATACTCATAATACTGATCCGGATACATGTAATCATCCATTATAAGGATGTACACATACCAAAAATCAAAAGACTAAACTTTAACATCAAAAATCAGAAACTAAATCCTACAGATCGCCTACACTCAAGCTCACAACTCCCCGGCAACGGCGCCAAAATATGACATCGCAGCGGTCGTCGTGCGGTCAAAAATAGTAAAATACCTAACACATACACTAGTATAGCGGTAGTCAGGGTCGATCCACAGGAGTTACGTGGTCAAGGAAGGCAACAGATTACCAACTGTAGTGTCACTTCTACAGCCAGAGGATCTAGTTTCCGACTTTTACCAAAAACAATCCCAAAATCATAAACATTCAACAATCCCAACACAAGCATCAACTAAATTAAAACCAAAACCAATAACTAACCCTAATCACTTACTGAAATCAGAAGTATACTTCAAAAGTAATCAAGATCAAACAACACAATCACACATTCGACATCCAATTGCATCCAAGAGCATAAAAACCATAAAAAGAGCATTTAACACTAACCGAATGATTAATTATTAAAAACTCAGATCCAAATGTTCCAAAACAGAAAACATAAAATTCAGAAACTACGAACTAATGCCAATGGTTGTCACACCCAAAAACACTAGCCAAATCTACCAAAACTACTAAACTAATTAAAAGAGAGAACATAAAATACCAAATATGGTTGCTGAAAACTGAAACTCGGAGTCAAAGAAGCCTTGGGAGTCGTTCCTATGCCAGGTCTTTGCTGCATTTTTCGACCTAAAACCCTCTATTTATAGTTGTGAAAAATAAAAGACCGCACCGTGCAAAAGTAGAATCTGCGGCGCGCGTGCTGGTTTATCCCCGTTTTCTTGGCATTTGAATCTTCTCCACCGCCTCATTACTGAGTCACCGCGTCGCGCCCTTGTTCATACCGCGGCGCGCGTGTGTCTTCGACTGTTTTGTCTTTATCTTCAAACTTCTTCCATTTTGTACGCTTTTAGCCCCTGTTTACATCTTTTCTTTCCAAACAAGCATTGACACAAAAAGTGAGAATACCACAGCATATATGATATAATTTCACCAAGAATAGGGCTCAACAACGACTAAAATACTTGATATTACTAGGCGTTGTTAAGGCTCAGACAGAGTTGAGAACATAACCAATCTTCTGGTTTCTACTGCATCGCTCCAACATGTTGTTCCTTCAAGAATTCAACGGGACCACCCAATTGATAATGTTATTGTCCTTTGGATGATGGTATTCAAACCAGAAGCCAGAGTGGTCAAGTAAATGAAAGTCTCTATTCGTGTTTTATCTCTCAAATCAAGCCGAAGAACGTAGAGATGGCTCTCAATGAACCAAGTTGGGTGGATGCCACGCATGAAGAGCTCAATCAGTTCGAGAAGCTAAATGTTTGGCAACCGGTGGAACTACCCGAAGGTAAAAAGGCTCTAGACACGATATGGGTGTTTCGCAACAAGCAAGATGATTCGGGAATAATTATGCGCAACAAGGCACGCCTGGTGGTTCGTGGTTTTCGTCAGATTGAAGGACTTGATTACACGGAAGTTTATGCTCTGGTGGCCCGACTTGAAGCGATTCGGATCTTCCTTGCCTATGCCTCATATATGAACTTTACTGTATACTAGATGGACGTCAAGACTGCTTTCTTGTACGGTAAGGTGAAAGAAGAGATTTATGTTGATCAACCTCCAGGTTTCGTAAATTCTAAGTTTCCGAATCATGTGTATAAGCTCGATAAGGCTCTCTATGGTCTTCATCAAGCTCCTCGTGCTTGGTATGCTACGTTGACGGAACATTTGTGTAAAGCCCGATTTCGTTTTTGAATTTTCAACATGTTGTTTAAATTTAAAAATAAATATTACATATAAAAATAAACTAAATCTATACAAATAATAGTATAAGGAAAAATATTCATAATAAGAACTATTATGTAAAGCTATTTAAATTAAAAGTATACCTTAATAAATAAACTAGTTATAGTTTGGTTAAAGACCTAAAATGTCGAAATATGTATTAATTTGGGATTAAATTACTTAAGAAAGGAACTCTTATTTAGGGGAGGGGTTAAGAGGTTATTTAGAAGATTCGAGGGACTGTTTTTGCCAAAATGTCTTCATGCGCAAAAACCATCGGCAATTATTAAAATCTCCATTTTATTGATTCTTTGTTTGTGGTCAAGATTACAATTAATATCCAATATTAAGTTTGAGTTTGATCACATATATTAGAACCAATTTATAATCCTAAATAATTACCATTATTACTTAGGGTTGGAGTTTGTAAGAGTTCATAAAATCTCCATTTTATTTCTTGTTTCAATCATTTTCAAAACTTGACTTAATAGGTTTTATAACAAAACCCATTTTAATAAAACCAATTTTATCACATCTTATGTTTTAAATGTCAACTTTTGAAAAATACAAACTCCTTGATGATTATGTTTAATTATCTAGGTTGTCTAGCATGCAAAATCTTATTTTCATCCACAACATAACATAATAAAACATTCAAACATCACAAGCATGCATGGGTGCATAAACACAAGCCAACTAGTTTGATATTTCATGTGAGCCACACATGAAATATCAAGTCCAAACCTAGGGACAAAAGGGTGACAAAAACTCAACCAAATGATCTTCGATTTGGCTACAATTTTGCCAAGCTTCTTATATCACCAAATGACACTTGAACCACCATTTCTAGACATCATTGAGTGAGATGTGATTTTTCTTCTTGGCCTTCAAAAGTTGCGACCAGCAGGGGGGACAGGAAGAAAATTTGTGGTTTTTGTTGCATTTTTCAATTCATTCTTGGCTATATTGATGCTAATACTTGTTGAAACTTAATGTATATACTAGATATTAAAGTTACCAACAAGTATATCACCAAATGACCATGATATGAATTTATAAAACACTTCCAAAACATTTTTGAAATCTGGACAACAGCTCTTCAGAAAGTGCTGCTGTTGGGTGCAATCTTTTCTTACTTCCTTCTCTTGTTACATTTTGTGAATGAAATAAAATACAACTATTCTAACAATTACAAAATGAATAAAAGAAGTAAATAACTAATTATTATTACAAACCATTTGAATAAAAGAATAGATTACAACCAAATCAAATACAAACACAAAACATGCATCATATGGTCCTTGGCTTGTTTATGCACCATTTTATCACATAAAATCATAAGAAAATCAACACTTTGTTTTTCTAAGGCAACAATTTATGTAACCAAAAGCATGAATACATAAGATATAGTTGGTTACATAAAATCATAGATTATATATATGCATGTTGCCAAAGAAGCCATGCATGAAACTTTCATTTAAGAAGATGAACATTCATGGCTTCCAAAAACCAAGTTTATCCAAATAAACTTATTATCTAAACATGCAATATAGCCATGGCTCTGATACCAATTGTTGGAAATCATGGTTCATGTAATTAGTTTCAAAAACAAGAGTTTGCAACGGAAGCATAAAATCATGAACACAAATTTCATTTTCAAGAGGATCATGCTACATGCATGTAGAGATAAGATGAAGAACAAACATAGTTTAAGTTCAAGATCATAACCTTTGTTCTTGGGTTTGGTTTGAATGATTTTGATAGCTAGGAATCAAATTAGAATCCCTCTATAGTTGATCCACCACAAGCTTGAACACCCTTGAATGCTAGTTCCACAACTTGCAAGTTAGAACTCCTTTTCTTGTGAAACCAAAAACCAATTTTTGCTAACTATCAAGAGAGCTTTTAGAGAGTTTCTTTGGATGATTTTTGAAGCAAGAATGATCACAAAACACTCCTCAAATTCGTCCACTATATCACCCACAAAAGAGAAAGAAAAGCACATGCAACTAGCTCAAAAGAAAGTCCCATTTGATTTCTATAATCAAAAGCTAGAAGACACAAAGCATCTTCCTTTTTCTTTTAAGTTCTTAATGCATTCTTTTCCTTCCAATATGGCTGATTTTATGATGACAAATGAAGTGCTAGTGGGTTGTTATTATTTATAAAACTTAGATAATAAAAGCTTATAAATAATACATCTTCTTATTTCTTAAATGGGATAACATTTAACCCATAATCTTATATATAAATAAACCATTTAAATATACAATCTTAATTGTATAATTATATATATACATATATATATATATATACATATATAACAATATATATATTTTATTTAATTTAATTAAATTAAATAAAAGGCTTACTTATATATCAATTAAATCGTTTTCAATCCAAACCTTTCTTGAGTAGTCATCAATGAAAGTCACAAAGTATCGATGACCGTTATGAGACTCGACCGGAGAGGGACCCCACAAATCTGAATGAATGTACTCCAGGATTTCCTTGCTTGTGTGTTTACCCGAACTAAACTTCACCCTGCGTTGCTTGCCTTTGACACAAGCTTCAGAAAACTTGAGTTTCCCGTTAGCTCACCACCAAACAACCCCTGTTTACTCAGAATTGACATACCCTTCTCACTCATATGTCCCAACCTTCTATGCCACAACTCTGTCTTATCATAACTACTCTCTAAGGATTGAGTAACCGCCACTGTTCCCCTAACCGAATTTCCTTCTAAGACAGGAACCCCACTTTTCTGCACCTTTCCTTTCATAACTACTAGAGAGCCCTTGGTGACCTTCATCCAGTCATCTTCACCAGAGTATTTCAACCCATTCTTTGCTAAAGTAGTAAGAGAAATTAAGTTCTTACGAAGATCCGGAACATACCAGCAATCAAGCTTTCTGACCATACCATCGTGCATCATAATCTGTACCGTACCGCTTCCTTTGACCTGAGCAACCCAATCATCACCCAACTTCACCGTTCCTTTCAAGTCTCTAAAAGATTCGAACCAGTCACGATGGAAAGTCATATGATAAGATGCCCCAGTATCCAAGACCCAAGCATCAACAGAACTAGATGTACAAACAGTCAACACATCGCCTATGTCTTCTTCTTCAGAACCATCCTGAACAATAGCCGCACTGCCATTGTTGTTATTTTCTCCCTTCCCCCCTTTCAGCAATGGACAATTTCTCTTGAAGTGACCCTTCTCCTTGCAGTTATAACACTTGACTTTTGCAGAAACTTTCGATTTCGAACGTGACTTACTCCGATTTCCACCATCTTTCTTATCCGATGTCCTTCCTCTGCCAACGAACAGACCTGAACGAGATGTCTCCTCATTCCCAGAAACTCTACGTTTGAGTTCCTTGGACAGCAGAGAATCCTTCACATCATTCACAGTAATTGTTGTTCTTCCATACAACATAGTATCAACAAAATTCTCATGTGAATTCGGCAGTGAACATAACAAAATAAGGGCTTGATCCTCATCATCAACCTTTACTCCTACTCCTTGAAGATCTAGAATAATCCGGTTGAAAGAATCAAGATGGTCTTTTACTTGGGTACCTTCTGCCATTCGGAAAGTGTACAACCGTTGCTTCTGATACAGCCTATTTGTCAAAGAACTGTTCTGATACGTATCATAGAGCTTCTTCCAAATACCGGCAGCAGTGGGTTGATCAACAACTTCCCTCAACACCTCATCCGTCAAGCTCAAAAGAATAGCATTATGTGCTTTCCCCTCGATCTCCTTCTTCACAGCATCTGTCGTGTCCTTTGCATATTCTCCTTCCACTGCAACTGCGCATCCTTGTTGAACCAGAAGAGCCTTCATCTTAACCTTCCACAAAGTGAAATCATTCGAGCCATTGAACTTCTCCAAATCGAACTTGTGAGATGACATCTTCAATCAACTGATCCTTGTAGTCTTTGATGAACTAGTAAATCCGAAACTGCTTACTGCTCGTCGTCGCCGCGGCGCGGACTTCAACAAGGCGCGACGCGGGCTTGAACAGACGACGCGATCCTTCAACAGGCGCGACGCGTTTTTTCAACAGGCGCGACGCGGCGAAGCCGTAAACCCTAGATCTACTACTGATTTCAAACTACCAGAACTACAACCAGATCTAAAACACGCAGAACTAAAACCGCAAATAACCACAGATCTATAACACTAAAGATCTGAAACTGCGGCTTTGATACCACTTGTTAGGAAATAGACCTAAATCTATAGCCTATTGCCCAGGAATAATAACGAGAATATAAATGCAGAAATATAAACAAAAAGTAACGACACAGAGATCTACGTGGTTCGGTCCAAGATGACCTACGTCCACGGGCAGGAGAGAGTATTCTTTATTCCAGAGCTAAATACAGGTGTTACAGAGCGTACCTAGATTGCTAGTAAATCGGCCTCTTCTGACTACTGACTTCAGACTTTACGACCTGACGGCTCAACAACACTAAACCCTAATGACCCGCCTTTATATTTATAGGCATTACAAGAAACCCTAGCCGTACCCTAGCTGTTCACGGCCCACGCGACGCGGACACTTAATGGGCCGCGGCGCGCGTGTTTACAATTCATCCGGGCTTTAATTCCCAATTCACTATTTAACATTTACATATTTAAATGATAAACTAAATCGTGATCTTAAGGATCCTCAAATACATGAAAACCAACTCATGTGAAGAATTAGTATACAGGGAACCAATTCAAATTAAAAAAAATTACAAACATTACCTGTTTTGAAATCGATGGTCTTCTCTTTTTTTTGATTTGAGCCGCACACAAGTTTTCTTGGGTTTAAACCCTAGCCGTGGTTGGAGAATCGAGTGGGAGTGGGCGAAATACGCACAACCGCTGGAGAATCGAATATGGTTGAGAATCAAGGCTTACCGAGGTGCTGCAATTTCTTGTGATTCGAGTTCAATTTAGAACAGAAAGACAAAAGGAACGAGGGTTTTGATCTATTTAGGGCGCAATTTACATAAGGGATCCGTAATTTTTTAGTCAAGAACCCTAAATTTATGAGAGTGAGAGAGAGACGAAGCTAGATTGTAGGGATTTGAGAAACTAATCGACTGATTCTATGAATATTAAAATTACATAAATACCCATATTGACTATTAAAAAATATAAATTGATTACTTTATTTTTAAATTTCCCAAATTAACATATTAATATAAGCCATAGATCTAAACAATCTGACGGTTGTCATGCGTTCTCACGTTCTCAACCTTTTTTGTATTCTCAAATTATCTTACCTATATATATATATATATATATATATATATATATATATATATATATATATATATATATATATATATATATATATATATATATATATATATATATATATATATATATATATATATATATATATATATATATATATATATGTATATATATATATATATGCATATGCATATGCATATGTATGTATGTATGTATGTATGTATGTATGTATGTATGTATGTATATATATATATATATATATATATATATATATATATATATATATATATATATATATATATATATATGCTTTTTAAAAGTTTAAATATTTTACCAAATGTTTTGGTGAAGACAAAGATTAGTACAAGGATTGGTCATTAGTTTACATGGCGATGGTTTTTTTTTTGTGACCTAGTTTCGTAAACCTTACTGGTCAATGCTATTGTCACGTAGGATGTCACATGACCCTTGGTTTATTGGGTCTTATTGAGTTGGTATCATTGTCCTTGCTTTATTGAGGTATAGGGTATTTTATTTCTATGATATAAGTAAATGGTGGAAAGTATCATACTATAATAAAAAGGTAATTTGTGCAATGTTGTTTCAAGAAATAACAACATGGGGTAATGAGAGGCGGACGTTGAAAGTTGTGCCTCCACCAAAGGAAAAGAGACTGTTCCACATAAAATAAACCTCGACATGCGCAAAATGAACACCTATAAATAATAAATAGGGCCAAAAATGAGAGAGTAAGTCAATGTAAGCAGTAACACATAAACATGTGTGAATCATAAAACAAGTAAATGAATCTAATAACCTACAAAAGAGGCAAAACAAAGGGGGAGTATGTCAATGTTAGCATTAAACAAACGAAATAAATAAAAAACAAGAAAATGAGCAGAAAACATGTATATACAATATATATCAAACAACAAGAATATATAAGGGGTTAAGCTAACAACAAAAAGGATTTACAAATCATGCTATTAAAGATGTTAAGTAAGAAAAAATATACTAGAAAGAGATTAACAAGGCAGTAAATATGATTAGATTAGTGGAAAGGCCCCTTGCATTATTGCTCAAAATCTGATGTATACAAATGGCTTTTATATAGAGTCCTACATGGGAATATAAAGAGAAGGGAAAATCAATAGTTAAGTACACAAATCACCAGGAAAATGAAAAGACGCTATCTAGAAGCTAACTATCTCATATGCTAGACTAAATACAATAAGGCAACAACTGACTGGGAAGCTTCTTAGGTTTGAGATGTGATACCCTCCCCCACTCAATTTCACGACATCCCCGACATGTCTCCATTGTAGAGTTGTATGATGACTGCGAATTGTCACAAAGATTCTTCTCGTTCCCAACTTCTCTCATTTTCTTCTTTGCCTTTACACCTAATCAAGTACTCTTTGTAGTTTGGCATGCCTCGCTTCCAAACTACTCGATCATTGCTACATTGTAGGATTTATTTCTATCTGGATCAACCTCATCCTTATGATACCATTTTAGTAGGCTCACATGTATTATCTGGTGATTTCTAAGTTGAAGAGGTAACTCTAGTTGATATGTAGCTTGTCCGATCCTCTTGATTACAGGAAATAGTCCTTCATACTTCCTGATCAGGCCCTTTTGCAGTTATCTCAAGGCCTTGAACTGATTAGGAAAGAATTTAACATGACCATGTCCCCAACTGGAAACTCAAGGTGTCGCCATTTCTCATCTCCCCATTCCTTCATCTACTTTGCAATCTGTTGTAACAAGAATAAAGGTCACGTATTTGTTGAAGTAGTTAACCATCAACATTATTGCCCCAAATGCTTCTGATTATAGAAGGGTTACTATGAAATCCATGCAGACACTATCCCTAGGTCTTTCAGACTTCGAAAGAGGTTCTAAGAGGCCTTTTGGTCGTTTTTGTTTTCACTTGTATTGTTTGCACACAGGACATGTTTTCACATATGCCTCATTGTAACTTTGCATGTAGGGCGAATAGTAGCATTGCTGACAAGAGCGAGATTCTGATGTATCCCCGGATAGCCAGCCTGTAAAGAGTCATGACATTCTTTGATTTCTTTTTGACATAACTTCTTCCATCTCGATACGTATACTTGATTCCCCACCGTATACAACAACTTTTTGTCTAGCCAAAACTATTGGGTCTTTCCTTCTTTGGCCAACTTCATCAAATTTCGTGCTATTGCGTCATGGTTTATTCCTTCCTTAAATTTCTCTAGGAGACCTATGGAGGGTTGGGCACATGAAATTCCAGCCAATTCTACTTTCTGCCTAAGGGCATCAACAATCACATTAGTTTATCTAGGATTATATACAGCTCATAATCAAATTTTACGAGCATATTTTGCGATCAAGCATTTATGCTTTCAAAAGTAACTCATGGCGATGTTGTCGGTCATGATCAGAAAACAACATCGCAACAAGTGATGTTTCCATGTTCAAAGTTAACGTATAACAATAGTCATAATTGGTTTTCCATTACAACCAATGTTAACATTTTAAAAGCATTTTTACAATCTTCATTCCAATCTAAAGCCTTGTTCTTCTTTATTAAATCTGTCAAAAGGGATACCATTGCTGAATAACTTACAATAAACTTTCATCAATAGTTCACCAAGCCATGGAAAGAGCACAACTTTGTGTTTATTAGGGGCCTTCCATTCTTGAATATTTTTTACATTTATATGGTTCATCATCAACTTACCCTCTCAGATATGATGCCCTGATGCCCGAGGATCTCTGGGCGAAGGAACATTTCGCTGCTCCAATACATGGAGGACTTGATGTAGGTGTTCTTCAAGGGTCTTGTTATACATAACCATATCATGCAGGTAACAAAAGGTTGTTCGTGCATTAGTAACTCCAAATTACATAACAAGGAATTCATACAAGTGATATTTCGTGATGCAAGTAGCCTTTGGTTTGTCTCCTTCAACAATGCAGACTTAATAATACCATAACCTTAAATAAAGTTTCGAGAAGTATATTGCCCTGCCTATTTGGTCAAAAAGGTTAACTATCAAGGGGATTGGATAACTGTTTTTCACAGTGACTTTGCCAAGATCCAAATAATCTATGCACATTCTGAGGAACCTGTCTTTCTTCTTCTGAAAGGACATAGGGGTACGAAAAGGGGCTTCCGAGGCTGGATATAACCTGCATCCATGAGTTCTTTGAGTAGCTTCTGAAGTTCAGCCGATTCTAAAGGAGCCATTCAATAACGGACTCGTTGTCAAGGGTTTAGCTTCAACTTCTAGTTCAATTTGATCGTCTACTTCTTGTCGTCGGAGTAATCATTTTGGAAGTTCTGCTGACATCACGTCTTTATATTCTTCCACGACCTCATGGATCACCATGTACAATTTAGACATGTGACGACTTTCATCACTTCCTTATAATTTGCAGACTGCAACCACATAACACATACATTCCTTTACACCTTTCTTGAACTAAAGTGCCTATAGTAAGGGTTTGATTTATATTTCTCCTTTTCAACCTGACAACATTAATACTATTTTCATCAAGGAAGATAAGGGAGCTTACAACAGGATCGAGAAGACACGAGCTTTCCTAAAGAAAGATAAACCCAACACTATCCTTAAGTCATCCATTGGAGAATTGATAAATCTGAGATCATCTATCTAATCATCAATTGTACCATGATTCTGGCTGTCCCCAATATCTTCTTGGCCCCCGAGTTGACAGCCTTAATTATGCCACTGCGCATGATTGCACTAAATGCGAAGTCTTTCTACCTCTTTTTCTTCCAGGAAGATGTATGATGCTCGGTGCCTACAAGTGCAACCGAATCTTTTGATCACCACATCCAGAAAAGCAATCCCTTTTCTTCTTTCTCTTCTTTAGAAAGCAACTTTGTTAGGGTCGTAATGTGTCTTATTGATCCTAACTCATCCCGTGTTTATGTTTCACCATTTGGTTTGTTCACCATATCAACTGAAAAAACGTTCATTGCTTTTCAGTTAAGGCAACCCCGAATCCAATAAGGTCTATGGCATGAAAAAGGTTTGTAAGCGGATCTCAAGCCATCATACCTACTTTTTTTTTTTCATATTTAGGTCTATCCCCCTGACGATCTACATATTCCCTCCGATGATCGTCAAACCTTTTTAGGGCATTCCTATAAACAAGATTTCTTCATTTCTTCACATTGTAGTGTTTCTATACTAGGGTTTATAATCTATCAACCATTGAGTCATGTCAATGGCTTTATTCAAGGTCTAGACATTCCCACTGTTTAGTTTAGCTATGCCCTAATCTCGTAACCCATCCGTAAAGTAGAGCAAGGAATCCCTGTTTGAGAGGCTCTCGATTTCCAACAATACATTCTTTGAAGTAATCAATAATTATACCTCCTTAACGTAGTCGTCTAAGTTTCCCCATGGCTTCTTAGGTTGCATTATGTTAGACGATGCATGTTTATTTCAGCCTTGAACCAATCCCATGTGTTGATGACGCACATCCTCTTTTTGCATTCAACATATTTTCTCCTCCACCGAAGTTGTACCCACCCACACAAGAATGTCGTGGCATCTATGAGGTTGGTAGCATCATTAAAGATTCCTATAGAATCAAAATATTAATCCAACGCGAAAGAGGAAGTTCTCTACCATAGCAGCATTGCGGTTACCATTGTATACATCAGGTTTGGTTATCTTGATACTTAACCTAGTTCCATGGTTGTTCCCTAGTTCCCAAATATTGAGGGTTATGTTTGGGTATTGACAACCCTTCTTATTACTTCCATTTTCTCATGTAACCCACAAATTTCATTGCTAATGGACTTCTCATGAACAATTTACTCTTCAACAATGTTAGGCATCCCTATCTTGAACTCATTCGTCAGTTCTGTAATCATCATCTTTGTTTATTCCAAGAGTTAGGAATTCTCTACGATCAGAGTATCAATCATACCGACCATTTCACCTAATTGCAACTGCATATCCTTCATAAACAACTCCAAGTCAAAAATTCGAGCATATGTACTTTAACCATAAAAGAATTAGCCATATTAGGAGCTTCCTACTGCTTGGACTTGCTCCTTGACTTATACCTATTTGACTTCACCTTTTTCAGCTTTCCTACCATAAATGTCATCTTGGTTTTCGAGGGTAACAACTACATTGTTTCCTTCCATCATACTACTCCTTTCATGGAAGTACCTAGCATCTTATACCACCTAGAAAGTGGTTAACAAGGTAGCACTAGAAATGATTAGATTACTTGGAAGGACTTGTATTATTGCTTAATGTCGGATGTATCAAATAGGGGGAAGAGGCCTTTATATAGAGCCCTTCCCTCGAATATAAAGAGATATGAAAGGTAA
Source organism: Cichorium intybus (assembly GCA_023525715.1). Classification (NCBI taxonomy): domain Eukaryota; kingdom Viridiplantae; phylum Streptophyta; class Magnoliopsida; order Asterales; family Asteraceae; genus Cichorium; species Cichorium intybus. The sequence goes on from JAKNSD010000027.1 coordinate 272,036, forward strand.
TAGTCAAGTATACCAACAATCACGAAAATAAAAGACACTAACTAGAAGCCTACTATATGGTATACAAGACTAGACCCAACAAGGCATCAACTAGACTTGCAGCTTCTTGAAATTGGGAGATGACATTTAGCTAGGGACCTATGCTACTCATCTATCCTGATACTAAGTCTCTAACTCACTATACCTTCCTATCCAAGGTTATATCCTCAAAAGGATCCAACTATTCCATGTCTAGTCTTACCCATCCTCGTAATTCCTTTTAGGACATCCTTTCTTCCTCTTACCATCAACCATAATTAACCCAACCCTCCTTACCACCGTTGATGGTAGTCTTCTTTGGACATGCTGGTACAACTCATAAAGTCTTTGGAATAACGACATTTGGTATCCCATCTAATAAAGTTTTACTGCAAGTCCACCTCAACAAATAACCCTTTCAAAAAATTGTTAAGAAAATTGGAAAGTACACTATTAGTTCTAGATTTTACAACTAACCCTTACTAAACAAATGTTAAAAAGTTAGTTTTAGAATATGATTTGTTTTAATATAAACCATATTGTATGTTGAATCCTAAATCAAAATGCTACATAGTTAAGTTGTAAATAGTTAGATTACTGAAATAAAAAAGGATATAGTAGCATAGAGACTTATATAATACCAAATCATGGTGCCAAAGGTTAGGACCATCTTCGAGATTAACGACTGAACCCTAGACTTGGCACTAGCTTGGACAAACGCTTAAAGAACTAACTTAAGACTCGGATTGAGCCTTTGCTAGCCATGAGTCCAGATTTATACTTTTGGATGGAGGATTGACAAAGGAGAAAGAATGGAGGCGTAAATAAAGAACCATATTGTCCATCCCTTTTCTTGGGTTCACGTTAACCCCTAATTTAGGATCTTTACTATTTCAATTTCCTTTTTTATAAAATAAACACATATTTGTATTGAGGAACCTATGTTAAAATTTTGAGTAACCTTGAACTATATGCTCAAAGTTACTCAATGTTTCTTTTGACCTTTTCTATTGACAAGGTTCTTTAATCTCCTTTGTGATATCTAGTCTTTCTGATAGTTGTAGCTTTTTTTAGTCAAATTATTAACCCGAGTATATAGAGACGTATCTTAGTGTCTTGTTGTGTTTGTTAGTGTCTTAGTGTAGTTGTTGGTGATTTAACCTATCTAGTTGGGTACATACTTACCCATTGATCTCAAACAATCATCCTAACATTCATTATGAGAATATGTTATCAACCACTCTTGGACAACATCTCTTGTTCATGTTTTCTACTTGTACTAAAATCACCATGCTTCTTGTTGGCTCTAAAACCTTACATTAGACACATTATATTACTAATAACATTTTCCCGTTTAAATATAAAGTTTGTGGACTATCATTCTATTGTCATGAAACCATTACCATAACTGATATTGATTATAACCAAATATGAAAGCACAGAACAATTCAACTATCTCACAAAATATGTTTTATTTTTGATAAACCATCATCTTTCTTTGAAACACCTGAAACCGAAAATATAAACCATGTATTTTCATATATATATTTTGTCTCACCTTCAAACATATATGTTGATTTAAATCATAAACACAATATCAACACCAATAAAATGTCACCAAAATATAATATTTCATCCACAAGTGAAATAATTTCATATTATTCTACTAAAACATATCACCAATATCAACTTAAGCCACTATTTACAGATTTTGTGGAGAACTCTGTTTGTTCAACCCACCCAACATTAGCTTTTATCGAGAAGTCTGTTAGTTGAACACCAATAGAATATCACCAAAATATATTATTTCATCCACAAATGAAATAAATGCATATTATTGTTCATAAATTTACATACATTAAATTTTCATAATTAATCAAATCCTGAAACAGAACCTTAATCTCAACTCATAGTGAGCAAGGGTTAAACTAGGTTGAGGTGCAAAATTCATTACCTGAGGTCATAGGCTGAAAACATGGCACACTCAAAACATTGCACACCTAAACTTTTGCTAGTCCTTAACCCCTAGGCTACAACTACACAATGGCTATGGTTTTACACTTTCTTTATAAATAATTGCCACCAAGTGAGAGTACACATTTTACTTTTTCTAAGCACCTTCTGCACGAGGTGTTGTTCATTTTCTCTATACAAGTTGCGAAGTATTCTTCAAGTTTCTTAGATCTACCAAACCTTTTATGTGGCTAACTGATGTTTTTGTGTGACATGCGTAAGCTCCTACCAAGTAGCATAGACTCTTTAAACTTTTTAATTCGCATACCAGGTATGTTAGCTAATTTTATTTCCTATTAGAGTTGACTAAGCAACATTCCTATGTTATTTAGACGAACAGGTCACAAAGATCTTTATAATTAGAATGCTAATGGCAATATTAACAGACACTATACTTTTATGATTTAAAAAAATTGAAATTCTGTGTCTTACACCTAGTAGTAACAAGATGAGAATCCATAAATAAGGTCTCAAGGTCAATGTAACATGTCCCTTCCTTTGTATATTGTGATTTACGTGTCATGTATACCCATTTAAAATTTTTCTTATGGTCTAATCATTCGAAGATCCTTTGATTTCTTGTTACATGACTACATATCCAATCTGTATCTACTTCACCATTGATTATAGTCTTTTTGTTGACACTTTTCTTGAACAAAAGAGTTATAGCTCGGCTTATCTTGAGGTACTTATAGATTTTGGAAATATCTTCCATGTGTTACTCGGAATGATTGTTCTTATATTGAATCATAATGGTAACTAAAAATGCAATTTTGAATCTTATTTGAGATCATTATATCAAGCATCCTCATAACCACTAATATCTCTCATATCTATTGGCAAGATTAATCATGATCCAACCTTCTTATTGTAATCTATTAGAATTGAGGATGGTTTGCGAATTACTATCTATGCTTCTTTCAGTAACACTAGAACATACTTACATAATGAGACAAAGATTCCAACTCTTGATCAGGCAATTTCCATGCCACGAATTTCTAATTTTCCTATGATTACCATGGATAAGAGATCTTTTGATGTTTCTATCTTCTCGTTGCAATAACTTGTTAGTATGATGTCATCCACATAAATAAATAGGATATTTATCATTTTATCGGGTGAGATTTGACAAATAAAGTATGATCAACCTAATAGTAAGTGTACACCAATTCCTGTACACTTACCGACAATAAGATAGTGATGAGATATCAATTTGGGTGCCTAGATAGAATCATTGTACAAAATAGAGTTCTGGCAAGTTGTGTCGATAGTGGTGAGATATCAATTTGATGTTTCTATCTTCTCGTTGCAATAACTTGTGTAAAACATAGCCACATGTTAAGTTCAGGTCATATGTTAATTTACTAGTAGTAATAAAATACAATCCGATTTAGGCACATAAAGAACAAAATTTGGGGTTAGATTTTTGTTGAAATCAAACATGCAAGTTTTACAGATATGTAACATACAATTATTAGAGTACAGTGTTAAGATTAGTGATAAATGAAGGATATGATACATTTTAAGTGAGATTATCCTTTCACCAGCCATGAAATTCGTTCGAGTAGACTTAAACAAAGGTTTCTGGAAGGAATGAAGAGTGGTTTTGATGAAGGTAGTCTCAAGAAAAAGAGAGAAATTTCTAAAGCCATGATACCATGAAGTTTTGGATTAAATTGTATGACTATTAAACATAAAGAATACCTATTTATAGGCTAATTACATAGGGTATCATTGGTATATATGTTGCAAGCTAATCCCAACAAACTAGGGATTAGCCTATAAATTGAGGGTTTAGGGCAGTTAATAATCCTTTCTAATTATATATATGATTCTAGATGAACGAAAAAAACACACAAATAACTTTGAAAACAAAGGTTTTGATGTCGTTTCTACGGAGAACAAACGAAAAACATACAAAACCAACTTTGAAAACAAAAATTGGACTTAAATGGTTTTCCCATTAGGCCTTTGTTCCATGTGTAATGCAGTTTTAGCATTTTTATGGTTGCAATCTTATGAATGGACTCAAATGGTTATCTAACTAGCTATTGTTTAGTGTGGAGCTTATCCTTTCAAGGTATCAGACAGAAGAGAGAACCACCCAAGATGCCCCTTGCACAGATATGGTAAGTAAGGAATTAAGAACTTCTATGAGTTGTGCTAACAATGTGCAGAATATCTGATCTATAATTGTGTTAATAATATTGTTTTCAACAAATTACTCGTTTAAATTTGCTATTCTGCAGGGATTCAACACCCAGTGCACAAGATTTCAAACATGCAAAGAGCTTCTACAGTCAGTGAGAAGGTACGAAATTCTTGTCTCAGTTTTATGTAGATGTATGCTTTAATAACATAAACATTGGGAAGTAGTTTCAAATGTAAGTGCACAAAAAATAGTGAGTAATGATAATCCCACACTCTAACAGGGTTAATGAAGAAGGGAATGAGGTCTCTGTGACTATAAACTTAGAGGAGGAACTTCGTGCTGCTCTTATGCATACGCGCTCCAGAAAGGTTTTTGCTTTTGAAAAAACTTACACGAAATGTAACAGATCAATTCATATTTAAGGAACAAGATAGATTGGTTGAGCTCTGTAAATTGAGAATAATCTTTGTTGTTTTCACAGACGCAATTGATGATGGAGCGCATATCAACCTTTCATGAACAGGTATACGTATACTTTGCTTCTCCATGTGGAATGGGCAAATGGCGACCATAATAATCAACCGTCGTATAAACAAAATTTTATTACAGTTATAGGAAAATACTTTCTTAAACAGAGCCAGTCCAAAACAAGTATTTTGACTAGGAAAATACCTTCACGTTTTTTTATGAGCTTAATTTGACTATCTAATATCTTTTAATCTGATTATATTTAATGGTCGTTTTCAAGAAATAACATAATTTATGTCATATAATAGCTATATATTACTAAAGTAATAAGCAAGTTATTTCGTCTCCAGGTTACTTGACGTTATAAGTGTGTGTATGTTTAAATATATGTATATGTGTATATGTGAAACGTTATTTCACGTGCCTTATGATGCAAATTAAGCAAACTAAATATATATCAATCAGACATCTATCTCCTATGACGTTTCATGTGTGCAGGAAAGGAGATTAACCGAGGAAAAGGAGGAACTGAAGCAGGAGGTAAATATCTTATTAACATGAAAATTACTTCAATTTTTTTGCAATTGTTTTAGCCTAAAAAATGTAGTTGCCATGAAAAAATGTTGGTTTTGATCAAAGCATATGTGAAAAATGAAAAACCAAGTGGAAGAACTGATGAAATGTTGACTTACAGTTGGGATATGCAGCCAAGCATAAAGATGAAGATGAAGTTGACGACTCTGCAAATAACATCAATTGCCAGACAAGTCCACCGAAACAACTTGTAACACTCCCTCTCTTCAAGGATTAGCTCCTACAAATCATCAGTTCTTCCGATCAACATGTAATATATATAGCATATCTTTATCTGTGTAAGAAGTGTTGAAACTTAATCTAGACTTAAGGGTATCTTGGTAATTATTTCTGTTAGATATTGGTCAAGAAAATATGACGGTTAGAATTAGTTAGTTTGTTAGTTACGACAGTTAATTCTGGGAAGTTTGGTAGGTATTCCTAACTGCCATTCTTGAGGATGTGATTGTTGGGATTGAACAGTCACGATTGGTTATGTTAAGGTGCAACGGGTTGTGTCTGTTGAAATTTATGTCTGTATAATGTGTCTGATGTACTAGTGAAAGGTGTGGAGTTAATAAATATTATTAGTTGTGTGTGATAATAATATTCATTCTTGCA
>JAKNSD010000027.1:282880-366672 GCA_023525715.1 Cichorium intybus
TTATTGTTTACTGAGATGCAGAATTGTTGTTGTTGATAACCGTTTACGAGGATGCGAAGCACTTAGGAGTTGGAAGTTGTGTAAATTTCCCCTCATGAGACAAAATATATATGAATGATCCTTGAAGTTAATGATGGAAACATGTTGGAGAGCTATTATAAGGGTGTCAATTTGGGATGAACAATACCCTTTTCCCTACTAGTCAAAACTGACCACTACCAAAGGATTCTATATGATATAGGATTAGAGTCTTGGTAAGGTGCATGTGACGATTGATATGTTATGTCAAAAAATACGACTCGTTGAATTAGTATCAGATCGAGAATAAGTTGGTAATAGTTATATGAGGAAACTTAAGTAGGATGCAATTTAACATGTGGAATGTAGAACGAACTCTTGGTCGAGTTTGAAGGTGTTTAGAAGATTAGTAGTTGATTTTTAGAGTCGTTAACTTTAAGGCATTTATTTATCTATCAGAATGTGTTGAAATAGCTTAAAAATGGTGGATTTAGAAGGTCTAAAACAATACTAGAGGGTTTGAATATTCATGGGACATGACGCGTAACACAAAACACGTTGCGCATAGGTTGAATGTTCATTGGACGTGTCGTGTAGGATGAACTACATGACATGTGGATTGAATGTTCATTAAACGCGACGTGTGGTCTAGTATGACGTGACACGTTCAAAGTGTATGTGTTGTTGTAATGCTGTTTTGAGTAAGTTAAAGTTATGAGATGTTTCTAAGACCCATAATGTATCTAATACTATTGAGGTAAGGTGAATGTGAGTGTATATGTTTATACATGTGTGGAACATATTGTAGATCGTGTCGGGAGACCGTAGACGTAAATAGTATTCGATGGTGTCTTCGTATAATTAAGGCAAGTCTCTCTTATAAGGTGAGTAACCTCTTCCTTCCCTCCATATAATGTGATTTGAAATGTTTTATGTATCAATGCATGTGCCTAAGTGGTTGAAGTTATTGCCTAAGTGGCTAAAGTGATTGCCTATGTGGCTAGTGGGAAGCCTCAGTGGCTGGAGTGATTTCCTAAGTGGCCCAAGTGATTGCTTGTGTGGCTAGTGTTATTCCTAAGTGGTTAGAGTGATTTCTTGTATGGCTAGTGAGATGCCTAAGTGGCTAGAGTGATTGCCTAAGTGAGTGATTGCCTGTATGGCTAGTGAGATGCCTAAGTAGGCTGGAGTGATTACGTGGCTGAAATGATTGCTTATATGGCTAGAGTGATTACTTTTGTGGCTAGTGAGACGCCTAAGTGGCTGGAGCAATTGTTTTAGTGGCTCGTATAGTGCCTTAGTGGCCAGATTCAGCCTAAGTGGCTAAAAGCCTGTGTGTCTAGGTGAAATGGAACTGAGAAAAAGGGAATATGTTAATACAAGAAAAAGAATGGTGGAAATTGGAATTAGAATGAAGAAGTTATGAAGGATTGTAATGGGAATAGAACTGTCAAAAATCAGGGAATGATCAACTTTGGACATAAATATCATAAGATGTTTCAAGAATTATAAGAACTTCAGCAAAGGTAAATTGTAGTTCTCCTTTTTAGCTTTCTGTACATATATGGTTTATAGAAATTGGATTAAGTATGAGAAAGTTATGACCTTGGAAAAATGGGGGGAAACTGCATTAAAATGTAGAAAAGTTGGAAAATTTTCCTAAGTGTTGAAGGACTAGAGGCGCTAGTCGCATGCAGATGATTCGGGGGTCAGTTTTTCGTGGTTGGATAGACGTTTCTGTACACCGAGGAGAGGCGGTTTTATGGCATACCATGTTTATGTATGAAATGTAGATAACACTGAGCACCTTCATTTTAAGATAGGCTGGTATCGGCTATCTTACGGTCCGATCAAATTTTGTGTGATATCGGGATTACAAATTGGTAAATATCCGAAAACGAGAAAAAAATGAAAACTGTCAAATCAACATTCTGAGAACGATTGTAGCCCCAAAAGAGTGATGTAACTTTATCGGTAGTGGATTTAAAAGAGTTAATAGTGCATAACCGGTTTTTCGAGATATACGATGAGGATGTGGTTCAAGCGTGTTTGTTATACATGCTGAACGCATGTATTTTAGGGAAAGAAATTAATGAGAAAGTTACTGGTGAAAGATTGTCATTGGTGGAGAATTTTGACACGTTCAACAGGTATTGCGTTATTAAGTTCAATTTAATAAATTAATAAATAATCGTAACTAACTTTATTTAAAATTTGTAGGTTTGCTCGGGGTAGTTACTTATAGGCCCATAGTTTTGTTCGCCTCAAAAGTTTTTTTGGTAGAATACGAAAATACGTCATTGAAAATATCAAAACAAACTTAAAATATTCGGTTAACGGGTTTTAGCTGCCTTTAAGGTACGTAGGGATCTTACGTTTGTAAGTTTAATTATTATACAAAGATAATAAACTAACTTAAGGTACGTAGGGATCTTACATAAAGATGTTGCTGTACTTACACGATATATATGTTATGGAGAAATCCGGGGTTGCTGCGCGTGCAACATTGGAAAGTATTGAAAGAGATGAGTAGTAGTAATGTGGCGTAGGCATTCGATGTTACCACTCTAGGGTTTAGCCTTGTTTATACATACATACATACATACATACATACATATATATATATATATATATATATATATATATATATATATATATGTATATATATATATATATATATATATATATATATATATATATATATATATATATATATATATATATATATATATATATATATATATATATAGGGTTAGGTTCTTTTAAGAACTCAAATATTCATGAGATCTTGAGAACTCAATATCATCCATTAGATCCTTATCCAAATCAAAAAGGACTTGATCGTCATTTTATAAATCTAATTTAATTTTATTTTTTTTATTTTTGGCAACAGAATATCAATTCCTAAAAATAAGCACAATCAAATTCAAATTTCAAATTTCAAATTTAAAAAACTTTATGATTTTCGTTTTTTTAATATGAGAATTTTTGAAATTTGAAAAAAACATAAAAATTCTAAATTTAAAAAAAAAACAAATTTTCAAAATTAAAAAAAAAACATATTAATGTATTTGCATGTGTGTATATGCATACTCGTAGATGCATATATGCATACTCGTAGATGCATATATGCATATTTTCACAATTCATATGTAAGTATTCGTTCCTTTTATATCCAAATGTAAAAAATGAATAACGCATTTTATTATAAACAATAATATACAACTGTTTTTAACGATACATACATAAAATTTAAAAAGTACAACGAAAAATAATGAACGTTACAACCAAAAAATATAAAAAATACAACGAAAATTCATGATGTCTTCATTCCTCAAATTTTCAATTTTCATTTCTTCAATTTGCTCGATAACTTCTCCAAAATCTGCAATAACATTAATAAAAATTAATATACATGTATATTCAAATTCATTAAAAAAATACATACATGCATATATGCATATGATGCATATCTATTTTATCATATATAGGTATATATGCATATGTGCACATACACATTTATATGCATATAAACACGTATGCACATATGCACATGTGCACATATGCACACATATGTACACTCACGTTTTTGCACATGTAATCACATATGCACACACACGTTTTTGCACATATACACATGCACCTGCATGAATTCACATTCAAAGGAACATATGCACAAACATGGATATACACAAGTTATCATATATATGCATGTATGCATTTATGAACATATGCACGTACGTTTAACTTGATTTAGTATGCACATACGTATATGCACATATCTATATATGCAAATACGTATATGTACATACACATATGCACATACGCACATATACACATATAACATATATTTTTTGCACATGTATTTGCTTTTTAACGAGCATATGCACAAACATGGATATATGTGCATTTATACACACAAATTATAATTCTAAAAAGAAAATTTGGTTTAAATTATAATTCAAAGAAGTATCACCATAATGGATTCAGACTTTTTGTTACAAAAATTAAAAATGCAACATTTTTCTCAAACAATCAAATGAATGGAATACCTAAGAACCATCCAGCCCTTTTTCAAGTTTAGTGCCCAACAACAAAGACTTTTCCTCACTCAACTTAATCAATGCAGCTTAGATCTTCCATAATTACTCAGATTCCTGTCGATTCAACAAAATGAAACAGTAAATTCGATAAATCATCAACAAAACAATATTGCTTAAATGTGACCACATGCAACATACCCTAATCTTTGTGGAATCAGATCTGATAAAAGATTATTTGATGCCCAAAAGTCAACATAACCCAACGAATGCATAACTCATATATACACGGACATATACATATATGTGCACATGTGCATATATATGCACATGACCATATACATGTATGTGCACATGTGCATATATATGTATAAATATATATATATATATATATATATATATATATATATATATATATATATATATATATATATATATATATATATATATATATATATATATATATATGAATAAAATTTTTGAATCATAACATGGAAAGATATAAAATGGAAGTGGTGGCGTAAATGTGAATAAGGAAATAAACTTATGATATTTATGGATCCTTTAGCATTTAGAGGTTTTTGTAATTGATAATCCTTGGAACGGAAATGTGAATAAGGAAAACCTAATATCTCATCGAGTTCCTGCATTTGATTTTTTGAGTCAAACGAACTATTTTCAAAATGCAGATTGATGTAATTTTGTACATGTTTATGTCAAATCATAGCTACTTTTTAGTAGTTACGACAACTAAAAACTTAGATTTAGTTTTCAATCTTCATGGAAAGCTTTATGGTTTGTTCAAATTGAAGTTGGAAACCTTTTTTTAAGCGTTCATCTTCAATGGTTTCCAACCCCACATAAATTTTGTTTGGGTCAACAAATCTTCTGGGACTGAAAGCGTTTAATACCAAAAAGAAAGATTACCTTTTTTTTTTTGAGAAAACGTATCTAAGCATCCACTAGGTTGGGGTCATCCAGCCGCCGGCAACCCATTGCCGCCACCCAACAACGGCTTTGCTGCCTCTGATTTCATCCAGCAGCACCGATCCGACTCTATTTCTGGAAATCGCAATCGTAAGATCAAGAACTAGAATTTTTCTCAATTTCTATAGTAGATCAGTCGGAGAAGGGGGAAAACGATCTCACGGGGAGGAGACGGATTAGAACGTTGCTCACCTTTTGAGGCGTCTGATTCATCGAATGTGGCGGATTATAAGCGTGAGGCGGACTATCAGATTGAAGGACTGTCGATGGCGGAAGGAGGCGGAGGTGGAAGCGGACGTGAGAGAGACCGAGAGTGAGATTGGGAAAGCCGGTGGGAGAGACGTATGAAGAGGATGATAAGAGAGACGTGGAGAGAGAGAGAGGTGCAATCTTAAAACCAATTATGCTGATTTTTAGGAACGTAAATTACATGTCTAATTTACCCTTCATATTTTCTTTTTAAACCCTAGGATGCCATTGAAATTGCTAATAATTACAAATATGCCATTGATCATCACAGCCATTCAAAATTTCAATCTAAGGGTCCAGATTTGGTTCTCAAGATCTCAGGATTTTTTGAGTTCTCACAAGAACCTAACTCTATATATATATATATATATATATATATATATATATATATATATATATATATATATATATATATATATATATATATATATATATATATATATATATATATATATATATATATATATATATATATATAAGGTTGTAGAAATCGTTTGGCGGCCGAGTGGTGTTACCGGATTAATCTGTGATTAATAGGAGACCCTAAATTATAAAGGAATTCATTTAAAAATATATAAATATAACAAAATAGCAAAATTTGATTTATTTTATTCCGAGATACACATCAAATATTATATATTTGTTTATTTTTATTCTTAAATATTTATTTTATTTTTCAGTTTTCTTGAGTTATTTGAGATTGTTTATGTCGTCATTTAAAATAAAATAATAGATAATAAATAAATAAAAATGAAAAAATGACCGTCAATACCAATTTCTTCCACATTGATATATATATATATATATATATATATATATATATATATATATATATATATATATATATATATATATATATATATATATATATATATATATATATATATATATATATATATATATATATATATATATATATATATATATATATATATATATATATATATATATATATATATATATATATATATAAAAGGAGGATCGTGTAGGAACTGCGAGGACAAATCCTAGCCCTTTATGGTAAAAAATCAAAGGCTGAAATTAATTTAATTTTTCTTATTATTTTTTTGAAAAGCGGTGGTATTTTTGAAATTACTGGGAAGTTGCATTTACTTTTCCGTGTAAGGTCCTAATTTCTGGGGGTGTTTAGGTCTTTTCGTTTTTCTAAACCCGCTTCTTTGTTATTATGAATTGACAGGTTAAACCCTCTTTCAACCTTCCTTCTATGTCAGTTTTCAAAAATTACGCAACACTGGTTCTTCGATCAACGATTTCACTGATTCTTCGTCGCTAACGATCGATTAAAGGTAAGGATTACGCATTTTAATGTTTGAAAACCTGCGTAAAACTTTCGTTATTGCTGTTTATTTTGTTCTTAGGGTTTTTTAGTTGATGATCGTAATTTTTGTTTACGATAATGTGAGTTTTGTTTTGTGTTTTAGGTCGATCGTTTTGGATTGATTCTAGTTTTCATCGACTTATATCAAATCAGGTAAATCCTTCTGTCGTGGTTTTGTAATTTACTTCTAATTTTTTATTTTCACTAACGATAATTGTTTAATATTTTTAGCTTTTGTTATTTTAGGTCGATTAATTTTGATCTGATTGTAGAATATCTCGATTCAACTACTGTAAGTATCTCGATTGATTTTGATTTGTGTATTTCGTTGTTAACTTCCGAATGTTGTTTATATATTATTAAAATGTGTTTATTACTGTTTTTAGGTGTTTTTTTACTTCAAATTGAATCATTCTCATTATGGAAGGAGGTAATCACCTATATTTATGTTATATATATATATATATATTTCTATATTTCTTCATTGGATGTTTTTTTGTTTAATGTTTACTTTTTATAATCATTGTATTTGGAACATTATTTTTCATTTCATTATGATCTTCATGTTCTTTATTGCCGATTCAACATATTGATAGTATGCCAGATCCTTCTCAATGTGAGAATTGAAGCAAAAAACATCCATAATTTTGCTCACTTATCATATCATTTTACATTGATCAACATCTAGATATGAAGCTTTTAATGTTTTTTATCTATAACCTCAGTAAAAGGCAAATCCAGTAGTTTGATCATTAATTTCAAATATGCATGTCCATTTCAACATATTCATGAATATATACTCAAAATCCATAGAAATAGTTGTATCTAATGGTTTTAAAACAACATAACTTTATGATTTTGTAATAAAGTTTTGAAATTACAATGCGTTCTTAATGTGTATATGGATTGAAGAAACACTTGTAGAAATTTGTAATTTCCATTTTTTGGATCATATGTTTTGTTGTTGGCTGTATGTTTTGTTATTTTGTTACATGTTTTTGTATTTTACTTTTGTTGTTAAATTTATTTGTGTTTTTATATGCAGATTCTAGTAAGAAAAGGAAGAGGCTGTCGCTTTCCAAAGCCAAAGAATTGAAGAGTAAAAATAAGGAAATTATAGTCGTGTCATCTGAAAAGAAAAAAAGTATTCAAACAACTAAGAAGAAGAGTAAGTTGTTAAAAGATCAAAAACAGTTGATAGATGATGATGATGATTTTATTTCAAAACCATTGCTGGATGATGTTGGTAGCCAGAAGAAAATTGTCACTTTTAGAAACCCTTCTAGTCAAATTTTAGACATTTATTTAGGGTTTAATGATAATCAAAAGAAATGTGTTGAGGATATAGGATTTGGGTTTATGAAGGATTTTGTTATTAGACACTTTAATCGAAAGATTTGCTCTTGGGTACTTGAAAAATATGATCCAATATTAAACATCCTTAATGTCAACAATCAGAAGATTCACATTACAAGAAAGTCGGTACATGATATATATGGGTTGCCAATGGGGCATGTTCTAATAAAAGTACATGTGAAAAGTAATAGATGTGATCCTGTAATCAAAGCTTGGAAGGACCAATTTTCTGGTGATAAGGAAAGGATCAGGCTCACTGATTTGAAAGAAATCATTGAAAGAGATATTGAATCTGGTCGTTCTTTTATAATCAATGTTTTGGTTGCATTTTTCACAATTATGATTGATGGACCTGCAATGGGCACTTACAATCAGAAGTTTTTGGAAAATATTAAAGAGGATGTGTCTGTCAAGGATATTGATTGGTATGGGTTTGTTATTGAATAATTGAAACAAAGCAAGAGGAATTTCAAGATGGATCGTTCATCACAATTTGCTGGTCCGGTTGCATTTCTAGTTGTAGGTTTATATATATATATATATATATATATATATATATATATATATATATATATATATATATATATATATATATATATATATATATATATATATATATATATATATATATGTGTGCTTTTATTTAACATTTTTTTAATATTTATTTGAAAGTAATTAAATTTTTTTATTTTAATGATGCAGTTATTATATCTACATTGTACCCAAGTTAATTCGAAAAGTGAAATGAAAAAGTTCCCAGCTCTATGTTATTGGGATCCTGATAAGGTCAAGGGTAGGTTAAAAGATTGTATTAACAAAGGAGGGTATGACAAAGTTAAAGTTGTTGAAAGCTATGAAAATTTCGTAGAAGGTTCATTATCTTTTACATTATATTGTTAATCATATTTATATTTTTTTATATTTTAGTTTTGTAAAATTTAGAAATTTTGTTTTATTTATGTTTAGGTGATAATGAGCATATGCCTCTTAGTGATATTATGACGCGGATTAAGAAAAGTAAGAAGTCAAATGATGAAGGTATATTTTGTAATTCTTAAATTTATATATTTGTGATTTTAAGTTTTATATATTGTTTAGTAGATCCAATAGTTGTTGGATCTGTTACAGGAGAGAAGTAAAAGAAAAATTGAATCAATGGAAAGGGAAACACAAGATGGATGATAATGTTGAAAATGAAGGTGAATTATGCATTATATAGTATTTGTTTTTTATATTAATTATATCTCTTAATATTTTTGTATATTTTCTAACAACATATTTTGTTGTTTGTGTTATACAGGTAAGAATGTTAAGGTGAATGCTTCATTTGATGATGATTGGCTGGATAATGAAGTGTATTGTCCTCAGTTTGAAGAAGTTGTTGATAAAAAGAAATCTTTGAAGGTAAATTTGAAGATTCAATTTTTTAAGATTCATATTTTGTATATTTGAATCATTTTGAAAATTAATTAAGATTCATTTTTTATAGTTTTTAATATGTTATAGGTTTTAATATATGTTGTGTTTTCTTTCAGGATTTTAAGTTGAAGATTGATTTTTTTGTTTAAGAGCTTTGATGATGTTAAAGGAACAATAGATGATTGGATCAAACGTGCCTGGGTTCAATTTCCAGGAAATGAAGAAATATCTTATTATGCAAAACAAGTACAAATAGAAAAATTCAAAAAGATAAACAGAAAACAAATTGTCAAAAGACTCAAAAATAACAAGCAAGACAAAAGGATAATCAGGGAGGGCAAAAGAAAGAGAAATCAGCACTCAAAGGCGTATTCATCTGTTTTAAATAACAATACAGGGAGCTCCTATAACATAGTCGTGTACCTTGTAGAGAGTATGAACATTTCAAGTAGTTTATCTTAAATGATAAAGTTGGAGTGGTGTACGAAGCTCAAAGGCTTGTCATCGGAGCCTAGTATCCAAACACTTCAATTGATGAAAGGGAATAGATTTTTCAAAAAGGGTTTTAAAAAACAATCCAATTCATAAAAACACTTCTAATGTTCAATTCAAGAATGAAAATTTGTTTAAATTTCAAATGCATAGAATGTTACCATTGTTGTGTATGAAAAATTTGAAACACAAAAGCACAATTCAAACCATGCTTCAAAATGCGAAATCAAGTTAGTAATGGGGTGATTAGACTTATACATTCATGACTGATATTAAATCAAATAGCCTTTGAAATGAAAAATGGACTTCCAACATGATTCGAATGATTCTGAACATTAACTTGTTAAATCATCTTTTCATAATATTATTGTATTACTCAAAAGTAAAACCAAAGCTTCAAAGAAAACCAAGAGAAAACCAATGAACTTCGGTGTCCTAACAGATACATCACAAACACATGTTATCCACCGAAGTGAAAATCACACCCTTCGGAGTTAATCATAACATTATGCCTTCACTCCGAAGAGCACTTATAACGGTTATAATTTTCCTCATAAATCCGAAGTCAATTTATTGTTCAAATGATTTCCACATTTATGATAACTCTCAGAGACAAACATTCCTTAGAAATAAGTGACCGTTTGTTCGTGTACAGCTGTCAATGAGAGATTAAAGGAAAATCTTAACCAAAAAGATCTCACAAAAGGGGCGGTTCAAATTTTAAATCATTGCAACTGACAGCCGTACGTTTCTCCTTTTTGCAGGGATAGTGGGACGTGCAGATGCTGAGGTGTCAGGTTATTACAGGACCATTTTAATCGTGCATTAAATGACCTAGGGACCACGAATACTATATAAACCTCTCACCGCTTCAGTTACTCTCTTTACGCGAACATTGCATTCAAACTCACTATGCAAACTTACTCTCAAAGAAATCTTAAAATCTTTCATGTTCTTCCTTTCATCATCAATGGCAGCTGAAGCTTCATCTCAAACCACTGAAGCCATGTCAATCCCAAACCTCAAGAGCCAGTCCGCTAATCTGGTTCTTCGCAACAACCTACAACTCTACCCTCAACCAATCGATGCCCTGGTTGAATGCTTGAAGAGATATGTTCTTGGCTATGCCCTAACCTACACTCCTACAATTCCAGCAACCGTTGTTCATAGAGCCCACTACACATCAAATGCTCTGTTCGATCACAACAATCAGGTGAAATCGGTGTTCTATGAGGCCATTGATTCTAAGGGAGAAACCAAGAAGGTACAGTTAACCAAAGAAAAGTTCGTTGAAGCCCTTCATTTACTCGTCTACAATTCTAAAGAAATGGTTGTTCCTTCTGCTGAACAACTGGTTGAAATGTTCAATGAGATAGGATACTCACCCCCTCTCGAAAGGATTAGCACATTCAAAAAGAACCAACTACCTGATCTGTGGAGATACTACTTCAGCATCTTCCTCAGATGTCTCTGAGGAAGAACTTCGGGATTGGACTCTGCAAGTGTCTCCTTCCAAACCATGCTCTACGGAATCTACTATGACGTCAAGGTAGATTACGCAACCATCCTTTGGACTGATTTCTGCTCGCATATCAATCACAGCATGAAGGGGACAGAAATGGCTAATCCAAGATTTTAGGCAATTGTTGTTCATGCCCACTATCAACAAGCTGGATTTTTTCTTGATGTTTCTCTTCGAGAACTATGATACACTCCCATTGCCATTCCACCGCTAGATGATGAACCAGCACCCTTCAGTGCTCAAATTCCACAAGTCATGCTCTCCAAAGTGCCTATGGAGTGCAATGAGGTAAACACCTATCGTAACACTCTAGTCATTCCTTACCCCACTCGTGACTTAAGTCAAGAAGCACCCGTCCTGGCAAATCCAAAAGGAAAAGGGAAGAGGAAGATTACTGGTGGACCGAGCGGTCCGAAGAAGACTGAGAAAAAGAGAAAGACTTCGGGGCAAACTACTCCGAAGAGGAAGCAACCGAAGAGGACGAGGAAACTAAAAATTGTGGATGAGTCTTCGGATTTAGAAAGGACTCCATCCACAGTCCAGGAAGAGGAACAAGAAGAATAACATGATGACCAACCCCCTTCACCTTCACCAACAACTAGACCACGCACTCCTCCAAATACCACTGCTCCACCATCTCCACCTAAAACCACCCAACCACCATCACCACCTAAAACAAACAAACCACCTACTCCACCACATACAACAACATCTCTTCCACCACCACCCACAACAGCTCAACAAACCACCACAATTCACACTACATCATCAGATGTACCTCCACCACCACCAACAACTGCTCCTCCAACATCGGATGTCCCTTTCTCTGGTATTGATTTCTCATTACCAGAGTTTGATCTGCCTCTATCACCTTCAAGACAAAACCCTACGTCAGCAGCCTTCTTTGAGGCTTTTCATATGGCTCCTTTGGTTTCTGAAGGAATATCAGATGAAGACCTGCCAGATGAGGCCTTTGTATTAATGAAACAATACAAAACTCTGAACTCCAAGCTTGACACTCTGATTCAAGCACAAACTGGCTTCGATCCCACCAAACCAACCTTGGGTGACATCACCAAAGAGATCGAGTCTCTGGAGGTTACCCTGTCCAAAGAAATAAGGGACTCAGTACAGCAGCTCGAGAAGAAACTCGTGGATCAACAGAATAAGATCCAATCTTCCTTCGAACAAAAATTGGCGTCTGTTGTAGCCAATATTGACAAGAAAATTGGAGCCTTTGCTGAAAAGACTGAACAATCACACTCCAAAGTCTTGAAAGCTTTACAAGAACTTCGGAGTGAATTCCAGCAAAGTACCAAGTTTGAAAAACAACTTGATGAGGCTAGAGCAAAGATTGAAGAGCTCACAGCCGCCCAAGCCGCTTCGGACATCTCAAAGTTTGCAGGGGAACTTCAAAGAACAAATGCAGTTCTTACCCAAGACATGACCATTCGGTTAAGAACTGTACTACAGCCTCTGATAAACTTTGCAGATAGGTTATCTAGACCAACAGGCAGGCCTGTAACTGCTCAGCATGCGGGCCATGCTTCACAAGGGGGAGAAAGGCCTAGATTAACCTCTGCAGCCACAACAACCACTGCTGGTCCTACATTATCAACGATCACAACAACTACCATGGGAGCTAGTGGATCAGCTGGAGCGGGAACAAGATCAAGAAAATCATATCAATTAAGGAGGCAGAGACTTACAAGGGCTTCATGAATTATGAGTTTCTTGTTCTTCGTGGTGTAGATGAGGTTGAGTCAAGGTTTACAATTGTCGACTTCCCAATCATGAATCCTATGGACTTCATTCAAATTCTTGACCTTCTACAAAGTAGTGATGCAGCTCATGCCGCAATGTTTGTGCTTACAATCAAAAACCACGTTTTGGGTTTTCTGAATAACTATCTACTGAAGTTCGCCAAACACGACATTGAGTTATGTTCCTACTACAAGCAACCAGTGAACACTCCTCCTGTTGTAGATTAAAGAATGGAGAGATTCTCGATTAACCATACGGTGTAGTACTCAAAGGACTTCGAAACGAAACCGAAGTCATGATCAAATTCTTTGAAATAGACTATCTTGGCCTCCATCCCTCCTCTTTTATCTCAGGCATGATTTCTCAGAAGAGAAGAAGAAGAAGTTCATGGACCACATGAACTGGTACTTGGCGGTGAGGAAAACCTTGAAGAGGGCCTACAAGAGAAATTTCCGTGTATAAGCTTCGGATGCACTTCACACAAAGGGGGAGATTGTTGAGAATATTTGTGATGAAGTGCTGACGTATCCGAAGTTATATCAGAAGACCTTTTGAAGAAAAACCCCAAAGTAATAAACGAATAGAAGACCCCGAAGTCTGAAGACTCCGAAGGGTATCACTTGGAGGATCCGAAGACTTCCCAGCTGTTAAACCAAGGTGCACGCGTGGTTGTAGACTACGTGTTGCATGACCCTGTCATTCTGGATAGTACATCTGATAGAATATTCTCTGAAAGTAATTGTACTATGTGTATCACTGATTTAGTATAAATATCAGTGATACCATACCGTGTTAGGGTGCGATTGTAAAAACCCCATTGTAAAACCCTAAGTTTATAATCAAGCATTCGGCACATGTTATCCAATTCACTTTGTTCATCTATTTACTTTACATTACTCGTGCATGATTGTTAAACCCTTACTTAATTGCTACAACAATAGTCATTATTCAACTCTTAATATATTTCAACACCCAACATTTTCTATTTTTTATTGTGCCGTTTTTCATCAATTATAGTGCAGAACTTTTTGCATGTATAAGGCTGTTTTTTTGCCCATTTATAGTGCCATTTTCTTACAATTATAGTGCAGTTTTTCTGCAATTATAATGCAGTTTTATTGCATTTATAATGCCGTTTTCAGCTTTTTAGAGTGTTATTTTTAATCAATTATAGTGCAGAATTTTTTGCTAATCTATTTTGTTTTGTTTTAATTAGGTCACTCTTTCTAGTATGTACGGTGATAAAGACGGAGAAAAAGTTAGTGCCTTATGTAAAAGTGCATTGTATGAGCTCTTTAACGAATACAAAAGGATTCATTCAGATCAACATGTAAAGAGCTCTTCATTTCAACCTTCTAAATCATCTAGCTCGGGTTCCCAAAGTCCTCCTGATGTGGGTTTGTTTGGTAGTAGTAGTGATGCCATTAGATCGCTTCGAGAGAAAATGTTGGCCGAAGTGAAAAGGAGGAAGGCGGAATCGGGTGTGGCGAATGATTCTAAGTCCGAGCTAGATAGATACTTGACAGAGGATATTGAAGAAGATGATGAATATTTTTTGAGTGACAATTTCACTGTTTTGGGTTGGTGGAAAAAGAGGTGTGGTTTGTTTCCAATCTTATCGCTTCTTGCTCGTGATGTGTTAGCTATTCCTATCTCGACAGTGGCATCGTAATCTAGTTTTAGTACCGGAGGAAGGGTACTTGATACATTTAGAAGTTCTTTAACTCCAAAAATTATGCAAGCGTTAATATGTTGTCAAGATTGGATCCGTTCTAGTGATGTTGATGTCAATGTGGAAGAAAAAATTGAAGAACTTGAGAAGTTTGAAGATGGTAAGTTGGTATTTACCTTCTTATAAGTTATAATGTTTGTTTTTTGCAAGTATTGACTTTTAATTGTTCAATTGTAGACTTGCGACAATCGACGACAGAATCAACGGTTCTTGATGTGTGATCGGCATCAAATCAAACTTTGGCAACTTACTAGGAACAACTTTTGAACTTCATGTTTTAAACTTTTTTTTGGAACTTGGAAGTTAAACTTTATGTTTCTAGCTAGTACCATTTTATCATAGTATGTATGGATATATGGATTGTTATCTATGGATCTTTATTATTTTTTGTTTGAAATTTGTAAGTTATGTTTGGAAAATTGCAACAATTTTTGTTTGAAGTGAAATTCGGTTTTTTTAGTCTCAAACCGAACCAAACCGAATTTGAATTCGGTTTTCGGTTTGGTTTGCATCGAATTTAAAACGGTTTGATTCGGTTTACGGTTTGGTCCAGAAAATTTTGAAACCGAGTAACCCACAAACCGAACCGATTTCCACCACTATTGTAGGGTTCATGTTGGTGTTATTGATATTTGGTCTTCATTGCTTAATGATCTTGAAAAATTCAAGGCACACATTGTTAGAAAACGGGTGGGTTTAGAGAAGATCCGGATTGCCCTATGGATCGTGTGATCACTTTCCGAACTGATATTTCCACCCTATGCCTGGGTTACACTATGGATCGTGTGATCACTTTCCGAACTGATATTTCCACCCTATGCCCGGGTTACAGGAAATCCAGTCTAGGATAATCCAAAGGGAACACCTACGAATTTAGGCACAAACTCGTAAGCCAAATTGCCAGAAGTTTTTATGTTCGTGAGGAACGATTGGAGAGCTAATGATTTTCGTGTGTCCCTCTTCTGATTAGAAGAGGCGTTTATATAACCTACGAATTAGGGTTATGGGATCATGGGCCGACTTAAGATTTCCTTAGGGTTAGGGTTTAATTGATGGTTTCCATAATTAACGATAATCAGTTAATTATACCATATTAACCCTTAAGAATTCGGATTTTCCACTAAGTGACCAATCCAAAAATCCAAAGACCTTTTGGGGCGCTGCCCTAAACCCCGCGGGGGCGCTGCCCCTCGACCCTGCCCGCTGACCACCGCCAGGGGCTCTGCCCCTTGGACCCCGCTAGGGCCGCTGCCCCTAGGACCCCGCCAAAGGGGTGCTGCCCCTTTGGAATCCCCGAACCCAGGGGCGCTGCCCCCGGACCCCCGACTAGTCGTCGTACCGGCTACTTATTCGATCTTATACATGCGTGCACTCCGCACATTACCCAAACATGTATTAGAGTACAAACTAAGTAGCCCCTTAGCTCACATGTTAGTTCCAATTACATAAAATGACTTGGTGACACTAAAATCACCAACACACATAAGTGCTTCAAGGTTCTTCATTCCTTGTTCGCTTATGGTATGATGCATTTTTTCATTTTATATACTTTCTTTTTATGTTCTTTTATGAATTATATATGTTTTAATATGGATCTTTGTTTTGTTGTATATCAGAATAAAGTTGTTTTCAAGAAAAATGATATTTTCAATGCACGGTTTGTTGAAAGAATGCAAAGTCATCTGCAAAAATTTCCTTCTGTGAAAAATATGCGTACTATTAATCTGGTATTGTTATTCCTTTTGTTTTATTTTAGCATTTTTTTGTTTTATGTGAATTATTATCTAATTTTTAGATTTTTTTGATCAGGTTTTCTTTCCAATTCTTTGGAAGGAACATTACTTTTTAGTGGTGTTTGATTTGAAAAATCACAAGATGGAAGTTATTGACAATGACAAAAATAAGAGCGTCCCTGTGAAATTTATTGACAATTTGGTAATTTCTTTAGCTTTTTTTGTCTTTTAATAATTTATTGTTGTAAAAAAATACTAATTATTTTGATATATTTTGTAGAAAACCATGTTCAAGCAGTTTCTTACAATTATTGGCAGACGAAAAATAATAGCATTGATTGTGGTTTATTTTTTATGCGTCACATGGAAGTCTATCGTGGGGGTGGAGCTGATAAAATGGAAGCATATTTAGAACCGGAGGCAGATGATCAGAAACCACAATTAAATGAGATGAGGAAGAAGTATGCTTCAAAAATATTGTTGTCAGATTTTAATATCTGGAAATCTAGTTTTCTGGAAAGTATTGAAGACTATGACAAATTGAAAAGCTACAAAAGGAAAAAGATTTATAGTCAAGATCATGTTGATGAAATTCAAAGAAGGGTTGAAGGTATTAAAGGTGTTTGATTGGTTTATCTGTTTTGAAGACTTTTGGTTTGTTAGAAACAAGTATAAGTCTTTGTTTGTTTGATGGTAGTTATGGTTGGTTTGATTAGTTGTTTGTGTTTTGAAGACTTTTGGTTTGTTAGAAACAAGTATAAGACTTTCGGTTGATGTGTTTTGAACTTGTTTTTAAGTTGGGGTTATTGTTTTGTTGTGTAAGAACTTATTGTGGATATTTTAGTTGTTTTTAATCACGTATGATATGTTTTGTTTTGATTTTAAGAACTTATTGTGGATACAAAAACATGATTCATGATCTTAATGCTATTACTGAAAATTAACACATATGATCCATGATTTAAATTTTCATCATATTATTTAGGTGATGCATGATTGAAATGTAATATGATGATATTTATATTTGATTCGTGATTCAAACGTAATATTATACAAAATTTATTTATATTATTCAAATTTTATTCAAGAACCATATAAAAATAGCATATGATCCATATATTACTATATGATACATTATTCAAAATTTTATATTATGATATTTTAACTGTGATTTATGATTCAAATGTAACATGATACATAATTTATTCATGCACCATTTAACAAATATGGCATGATCATATAATATGATACATGATTCAAAATTTCATATGATCATATTTTATACGTGATTCAAAATTCAAATGTAAGATGATACAAAATTTATTCATGTACCATATAACAAATATCATATGATCCATATAATACTATAGGATACATGATTCAAAATTTCATATGATCATATTTTGTATGTGATTCATGATTCAAACCTTACATGATTCATGATTCAAACCTTACATGATACATGATTCAAAATTTCATATGATCATCTTTTATCTGTGATTCATAATTTATTCATGCACCATTTAACAAGTATCTGATTCATGATTCAAACGTAATATGATACAGAATTTATTCATGCACTATATAAAGAAATAGCATATGATCCATGATTTAAAGTTAAAGATATTAAAAATTTGAAAAAAAAACCACGAAAGGTATTAAACTATACAGAAGTTTATATACACATCATAGCTACCAAAACAAGATCCATCATTGATCCATCTACAGTTAGACCAACCAAAATAACAAAAACCACAACCTACATTAACACCAAACCATACCTAAACCCTTCTATAACTCCAAACACGAATGAAATCAACGAAATCTTCAAAATGAAATTCTTGATGCAAACGAATATCTTCAAAACGATAGCTCTCATGACGCATTCCCTCCATCATATAGTCAAAATAAACTCTATAACATCTATAATCTTCACGATCAGCATCATAACGACGGTACCTTCCTACCCACCAACCATCATTGTGCCACACATCAACAATGTCACCACGATGGAATTCCACATCCACATCAGCTAGATAAGGACGAACATTGTTAACACTAACAAATTCCTCCAATGGCGTTTCATATTCACCATCAAACAAAGTTTCGTAACGAACACCCAAATAATTCAAAGACCGGCTGATAATCGTAGCAGCATAATATGAATTCTCAAAACCCTGTTCAGTACCAAGAACCTCGATACATTCACCAAGGTGATACCCGTTTATTGCCATCCTACAAATACAAATAAACTACAATCAGATACCAAAACAAAGTCAAAAATCAATAATGATACATGTGTTGTTCAATAGACATTACAACATAAGAATAGACACATGGTCATCCTTTTCCAAGCTCTTTGTCATTCAGCACTTGGTCAAGAGAACTAGATATGCAGGTAGTTTGCTTCAAATGCAATTTAATCAACTAAAACTTGGAGCACATAATTTATTCCTAGTCCCCTGTTTGAGAACCCTAGAACTCCCATGATATTGGGTTTTTAAACTGTAATAATTCGCGTGAATGAGAGATACAAGAAGAAACCCTAATTAACTAACTAGAAAAATAGAATGGGTACATTGTAAAACCTGTAAAACCCTAAAGACCTGTGAGCGATGGAAATAATGCTTACCCTAAATATCTGTGAACCGTAAAAGAAAGAAGAAAGTGTGTTCAAAGAGGAGGATCGTGGTTGTCGTGATGGTGATCGAGAGCACCGTTAATCTGTGAAAAATCAAGTTACAATTCTCTCTTTTTGGACTTTTTAGCGGTGGAATTTTGATAACACAATGGAACTGCATCGAACAGGTTGAAAAGAAATAAAGTTTGAAACACTCTTCAAAGGCTGTAAAGCCTGTAAAAACCGTAAGGTCACATCAGTTTAGTGTTTCGCTATTACATTATATATATTTTACGGAAAAGGTTTTCAAATATTGAGGTTGAGGTTGGCGTGGTGGTATTGCGTGTTATTTTAAACTTCAGGTTTCAAGTTCGAAGCCTACAGGAGCAACTTGTTTATTTTTTTTAGAAAACGATGGATTATAATGGATCAGTCAATATCAACCCATATGCAATAATTATGAAACAATGGATCAGCCCATATGTATGAAGTTCTATTACAATGTTGACCCACCCCATTTTTTGCATTATAATTGAATTATGAAGTTTTTTATGTCATTCATGATTCAAATGTAGTATGATACAAAATTTATTCATCTACCATGTAACAAATCGCATATGATCCATGATTCAAAAATTCATGATATTACTTATGTGATTCATGATTCAAAAGTAATATGATACAAAAACTTTATTATGTACCGTATAATATTATATTTATATGTGATCATACAAAATTTTATTTATGAACGATATAACAACTACCATAATATGAACATATATTCAAAAATTATGATCCAAAGTATATGATATGAAAACAAATTTTTGCACCATTATTGGTTTTTCATTAAAGTATATGTCAAACTCAACTAAAAATACGAATCAATTCTGTTTTTTGAACTTGTCGCAGTTACGTGTATCGTGATTTTCGCTTGTGCCATATTTTATGTATCTTCCACACTTGTGACATTTTCTTCCATCTTTCTTTGCTTTTTCTGCTGTAATTTCTTTTTTTCCTTTGATTCTTTTCTTCAATCTTCCTCCACCTTTGTTATTAATTAAAGGAGGAGGTAAGATGTTAACATTCTCTTTTTGTATAACACCCATAAAAGACTCTATAACTTCTTTGTTTTTCATTGGTATTTCATTCCTCATTTCTTTATCAACATTTTTCATCTTTTCGTTCATTTCATCTCTGAATATAGTCAACTTTGTAAAATCATTTACCAGTCTATCAATGCAGAAATCCATTAAAAAATATAAGTCTCTGATAACTGATTGAATCTCTTCTTTCTTTTTAGTTGTAGGAATATTTGTAATGTTATAAGAGTATCCAGATCGGGGTATGACATACTTTGTCCATCTTCTTGATACATAATTTTTTGGATAAGATTCGACATTTTCCATTCTTAGAACATAGAAACAGTGTCTGCATAAGTGACTTGTCAACTCAAATCGTAAGCATGAACAAAAAATTTATGATTCTGATTTAACAAATGAAACCTGTAAAGGAAATATTTCAATCACACAATGTTAGTTAAGTTGTTAACTAAGGTAATTAAATTTAAATATCAATGTAATAGTTTCCATACATCAAATTGTCCATGGTGTTTTGGATTTTTATTTGTATCTTTTATTTTGAATTTTGTCCTTTCTTCAGATTCTTCTAATCTGATTGACATGCATGTTGATATTGATGCCATGATCTCTGATTGTATATCAAAAAATATATTTCTTGTGAAAAGTAGAGATGCTTCAACTTCAATATTTAATCCGGTTTTGAAATCTGGATTTGTGTATCTTGAGTCATGATCATTCTTTTTTTGTACACATCTTTATGCTTCGAGAGCGGTGTCAAAATGTGTAACAAATTCCACCAAATGCAAATCACTGTTAGATAGCGTTCCATAAAAATAGTTTTCAGCTTCTGACCTTGATGTGGTTCTCATTAATCCTGAAAATGTACATTCTTTAAAGTATGCTGGAATCCACATATTTTTGATCTTATACATTTCATTAAACCACTTATTCCCATTCAAGTCAAACTTTTCCATTATGATCTTCCAACTTTTTTCAAAATCGTCTTTGCTGATTGTTTCATTCCAAATCAGGTTGTTTATCTCTTTTAAAATGTCTGTTTTGTCCATTTTATTTACTAGCTGCAAATATAAAATCAGAAATTTTTGAATTAGAGATGGATTAGTATGTTATATAGAAATTGAATGAAATAAATATTTGGATCATATATAAACATACTAACCTTATCTGTAAATTTCTGAGATATGTGCCACATGCATAATCTATGTCTTGTATTAGTGAATACAGATGGTAATGCTTGTAAAATAGCAGGGTCTTGATCAGTTACAAATAAATTTGGTTCTTTTCCAAATGATGATTTGAAGGCATGTAACAGCCATTTGTAAGATTCAATTGACTCGCTTGAGAGTAATCCGGCTCCAAAAGTAACACATCGCTTATGATTATCTATACCAGTAAATGGTACAAAAATCATGCGATATCTGTAGGTTATACCATACAACATGATGCATGTTAGAGTATGATACAATTTATTTATACGATGCATTTTATGAAATTTATTACATGATGCATTTTACTTATGATACAAAAAAATATATATGATACAAAATAACAGGATAGATATTCCAATATGATACAAATTATTACATGATGTATTTTTATGATGCATGATTATGATCAAGTTTTATATGATTCATCTTGTGACATGATAAAAATTATGACATGATATATAAACAAAAAATATCTAAGATTCACTTACTTGTTAGTTCTGTATGTTGCATCAAATCCGACAACATCACCAAAAGCAAAATAATTGCGTTTTGCTTCTTCATCTGCCCAAAATAAACCAGTCAACTTTCCATCATTCCCAACACTATATTCAAAAGAAAAATCTTGAAAGTATTCCTTTTTTTATTTAACTTTTCTATGACCATATCAGCATCATTTTCTCCAATAAATGCATTCCAATCTCTTTTAAAATTCTTTGCATCCGTTTGTGTAGCTCCAGTTTTATCGAAACCACCTCTAGATTGTTTCATAATCTTGAACGCGGTATTTGGACCCATGTTTATGTTTGAAATGTTATGCACCATTCTTTTTTGCGAATACATCATTCTTCTTTCAGATTTTAAAAAGAGTAGATTTTGTTCATGAACAAATGTGTGATTATGTGTCTTATTTATGTAGTATACCACCCACAAGTTCATCTTATTCAACTTCAACGTCACACATGATTTACATCCTATCCTAAGTGAAGGTCTTCTGCGTTTTTGTTTATTTGTGTCATTCAAAGTATCATACGCAGCTTTCTTTTTGAATCCTTCCCTGTTGCATAATATGTATCTTCTACCACATCCTTCTACTCCTTTTAGTTTTTTTGTAGTTGCTAATCTGGTTTCAAAACCACATTTTCGTGCATATTCTTTGTAAAAAGCTAATGCATCTCCAAATGTTTGAAAAGTTTGTCCAATATAAGGTGCATTTTCTACATCTAGAGTCCAGAATGTTTTTCTATTTGAAATATGCTCAATAACAGATGTAGATGAAGATGAAGATGCAATATTTTCTGCAAAAATAACTCATTTAGTCAAAAATGTGTTAATCATAAATAAATTATTAACTAGAGTATACATTCATTTGAGTTTGTGGATTATGTTCTTCTTTTTTTGTTTACAGTTGTTTCATCATCAATATTCATCAGACTTTCAATCTCTTCAGAAATTTGATCCATCACTGTTGATTTAGCTTTCAAATTAAGTTAATTATAAGAGAAATAACTAAATATAGTGTTATTTGGTAATGAATTAAATCTAATGTTATATGAGGTAAATTCTAAACCCTAAATTACAAAACATATACGTTTTGGACTTTTTTATAGAATGATGAAACATAAAACATATCAAAACCTGATCCTAATAACATGAATTTGTTAAATCATCAATATAAGTAACAGATGAATGATTTTTGATTCAATAACATTAACGTTTAATTAAAAAAAATCGTGTTTTTACCCTAATAGATGAAGATCATCTGTTTTGATCATTTTCGATTGGGAAATCAATTTTTCATTCTTAAAATTCATTGAATTTGTAGTGATTAACACCAAAGAAGCTCTGCAATTTCATGAAAACAAACAAAATACGTTTTTGTTATGAAATTGAATCTGAATTTTTGTCAATTGTTCATGTCGATAACAAAGCATCAGAAATTTGTAATTTTGGAATCGATTTATTCAAATAAAATCGATATTACTAAACAAAACGAATCAAATTGTATGAAAAATCACAAATTCATGAAGAATTGAAGGAAGAACATGAGTTTAGAATGAATCTTCAATCGATCTGAACGAATAAATTCACGTTAAAATTTTAATTTTTTTTAATCGATTAATGCAAATTGATTGAATATATTCAAAGAAATCTAACCTGATTTGTATAAAAATCACAAATTCTGGAAGATTCGAATGCAGAAGATCTGTTCGTTCAAGAATTTTACGATGAATTGGATGAATTAACGAAGGCGACGTTGAAAC
The DNA here is from genome assembly GCA_023525715.1 of Cichorium intybus. Lineage (NCBI taxonomy): Eukaryota > Viridiplantae > Streptophyta > Magnoliopsida > Asterales > Asteraceae > Cichorium > Cichorium intybus. The sequence continues at coordinate 306,718 of JAKNSD010000027.1, forward strand.
AGTGACGTAGAAGGCATGCAAGCTGGAATATTTTACCTAGCCCAATAAAACAGTTTTCATAACAAAAAAACCCAGCCCAAACACAGTTGACCCGGCCCAAAATTTTCTGCATTGCCTAAATTGCCCTTAATGAGGTTGATTGGACAAGAGGAGTCCTCGCGGTTCCTACCGGATCCTAACCCTATATATATATATATATATATATATATATATATATATATATATATATATATATATATATATATATATATATATATATATATATATATATATATATATATATATATATATATATATATATATATATATATTACATAATGATGTATAAAATTGAAATTTTAGGAACGACGTAGGCCTAGGAATCGGTTGCGGGTGACTGAGGCGGAGATAGGAGACTGATTACTATCTGTTTGTCATGCGATATATGGAAAAATAGTTGTCACTGGTTTCTTCCCCACAATGGAAGAATCAGAGGAAACAACATGACCAGAGCAACTACGTCGTTATCCAGTTGCAGTCAGTCGATGCATTCACACGGTAGATCAACTGCACCAGTTCCATCCGTATTGGGGAATCTCAACGTGGCTGTCACTCATTTATAGGAAGTTATGAAGAAGCATGTATGTGGTCAGACTACTTGCGTGAACTGTGAACTTCCTATGAATGACTTTTTTGTTAATTTTGATTTGGATAGAGTGGTGGTAATAAATGTTAATAATTTGTTATGCATTTTACATCTATTATATTTTAAATAAAGATACATTTGTTGACACAATTAAGTTATTGAAGGTTAAGATCAAAGACAAAGATAATTTTGGTACACCTCCTCCAATGGATAAAAAGGTGGTTGTTGACAATGTAGCGGGGGACCAACATGTTAGCCCACTCGGAAAAGATGAGGACTTTGTACATACGGTCGTTAGACCTTGACATGGTCGTAGAGTAGGACTGCCTTCACGCTATTTCGAAAGTCCATATACATAGGTACATATAATTAATTATAGCTTTCCAACAACAACTAAATTGTCTAATGATAAGAATTAACAAATGTTATGAAAATGCAGTTGCAGGACATAAATCCAAAGCACATCCCCTTGTGTTACCTCCGCTTCCGGAACAAAGTGGGTTACTGTTACAGCCTTTTGTCAATCATGTTGGTGATTTTAGTGTCACCAACTACATTAGTTGTAATGGAATTAATACGTGTATCAAGGGTGACAATTTTAGTTTTGATACAAGTTAGGAGGTGCGGGAGTGCACACTTGTATCAACTAAATGTTGCCGGTACGCAGACTTAACGGGGGTTTCAAGGGGGCTTGCCCCCTTAAGCAGTGGTTCAAAGGGCGCTGCGCCCCCTTTGCGGGGCCCAAGGGGCAGCGCCCCTGGCGGGTGTAATCCTTGGAATAAGGATTAAACGGGTTTAATTATAGTGATTGTATAAGGATTAAACGGGTGAACAAAGGACTTGCTATTACGCAGTCTCAATATGTTGAGAAAATTCTCAAAAGGTTTAATTATAGTGATTGTATACCTGTTAGCACTCCCATGGATCCTAGCATGAAGTTGATTCCTAATAGAGGCAAAGAAATATCACAACTTGAGTACTCGTAATCTATTGGTTCGTTGATGTATGCTATGACTAGCACTCGTCCTGATATAGCTTATGCAATAGGAAGATTGAGTCAATTTACTCATAATCCTAGTACTCAAGATTGGCAAGTTGTTCATCGTGTATTTAAGTATTTAAAAGGAACCAAGGATTATGGTTTGTGTTATTTAGGATTTCCTTCAGTGTTGGAAGGATATTCTGATGCAAGTTGGATATCTAATGGGGAAGATCATTCTTCTACTAGTGGTTGGGTATTTTTGCTTGGAGGTGGTGCTATCTCTTGGGCATCTAAAAAGCAAACTTGCATAACAAGTTCAACAATGGAATCTGAATTTGTTGCACTGTCTGCTGCTAGTAAGGAAGCGGAATGGTTAGAGAATTTAATCTATGAGATTCCATTGTGGAAGAAGCCGATTGCACCATTGTCTATTCGTTGTGATAGTGTTGCCACGTTGGCTAAAGCTTATAGTCAGGCTTGTAATGGCAAATCTAGACATATTGGTGTTAGACATGGCATTATTAGAAATTTGATAATGGATGGTGTCATTTCGGTAGAGTTTGTTAAATCGCAACAAAATTTGGCGGACCATCTTACGAAAAGTTTGGCGCGGGACTTAGTGCACAAGTCTGCTATAGGGATGGGATTAAAGTTTATATAAATTCTTATGGATGAGACACCCAATTCCCCTCTAATACAATGTTAGAGGTTGAATTCAATGCGGAAAGTTCATTTATATGAATTGAAACACACATCATAAATATCCCAAGGTAAGTGTGTTTGTACCTGTAGTGAGACCAGGATGAATTTAGTTTCTTAATGATTCTTTTGATAAAATGTAAGCAGGTACATGAATAAAAGAATCACCTATATGATCGTGAAGTGTAGCCGTACTTCAAAAAGCTTGGGACTTGGCTTTTATACGATCAAGAATGGATTGGGACACTCGACTTTATAATAGTGTTATGTAGTTTTTGTTTTAGATGATTGTTGAAACTAATGTGTATGTTATCTTCAGGTATTCAAACGAGTTGATGGGTTCAATCTTTAAGACACCCAGATTTCTCGAATATTTGAATTGTATAATATACTAACATGAAAATTCAATCGTATCGATATTTTCATTTATGCATTAGTTTGATATTTTTGTTCTAAAGTTTGTTATTTCATGGTTACACTAAAATGGGGGAGGATTGTTGGTGATTTTAGTGTCACCAACTACATTAGGTGTAATGGAATTAATACGTGTATCAAGGGTGACAATTTTAGTTTTGATACAAGTTAGGAGGTGCGGGAGTGCACACTTGTATCAACTAAATGTCGCCGGCACGCAGACTTAACGGGGGTTTAAAGGGGGCTTGCCCCCTTGAGCAGGGGTTCAATAGGGGCTGCACCCCCTTTGCGGGGTCCAAGGGGCAGCGCCCCTGGCGGGGTTCCAGGGGCAGCGCAACTGCCTTAGTAACTTCCCTAATTTGAATCATACGGGGACGCTCCTGATACACAGTTGGAACGAAAAACCTTCCTTCTTTCTTCATCCTCTACAATCGAATTTCTTTCTGGTGCCTAAGATCAAAATTGTGTTCTTCAGGAATTATCCTAGTTTGGAATTCGTGAACCCAAGGCATTAGGGTCGAATTATCAAACAAGGAAAGTGTATTCACACGTTTCCTGATTTGATCCAGATTTCCTCATAACCCTAATTCGAATTCCCCCAACAAATCACGGTACGGGTATCGCTTGGTTGTTTATTAATCGTTCCCAAGAGTGTGTCATTAGCCATAGACATTCACTGGCAAATTCGGATATGCATTTTTGGGAGTCACTATTAGGAACCCTTAACCCGTCATGGTTATATGCAGAGGTAAGCATTTATAATTTTACTTTTAACATAAGTTAAATATTATTAGTTTATTTTGATCATTGTGAAACTCTTGCAACATATCACACTCTGGATTAGATTGTTAATGGAGAAGAAAAAGGAAGGCGACCGATGGACTATCATGCTACCTACATCTTTTAACAAAAGACCTGAAGATTATTAGTATAAGTTTGTTTCCAGACTATCGGAAGAACACGATTTTTTGCTAGCTTAGTGGAACGTCGATAAGGTGAATAACTTTATAAATTATGTGAGTTTGTTAAACAGTTTCGTAAAAAATTAAGAAACTAACATACTTTGTTTATTTTGTGTAGGTTTACTTTCCCATTAATATTTCAAAAACTCATTGATTGTTGGGGGAGCTAAGCCTAAATACTATGACAATCAACTTATATGACAGTTCACTAGTAAATTAAGACTTTTCAAGGCAGGCGTGTCAAGACTACTTGACCGGATTGGGTATTGGGATAGGATGGGAATCCCAAGAAAACTGTTAGGCATGACATGGAATGAGGTCCCTGATATGCCTTAGTAGGCTTAAGTAATTGTGGTGTTTTCGTATGTATGTTTTTAGAGTAGTTGTTGTTTGGTGTTCCTATAGTTATACACTGAGATGCTGAATTTGCGGGTCGGGCATTACGAGCCAGGATGGGGGTTATTGTTTGGGCGTCAGCGAACCAAATATATTAGGAAACATTATAATTGTTACGTGTTAAAATTTTGTTATTCACGTCTTATCCTATATAATAAAACGAAGCTAATAGGCCACATGGCACCTTTTTAATGTGCCATTTTTACACGTGTCGTCATATAATGCAACACTGAGGTTTTTTCCCGCCTAAAGATATTCCCATCGATTATTTAAATTTGCGAGATTTTAGTTTCCTATCCATATTTGAATCTTCCTATTCTATGGATTGATCTCTATTTCTGTTTCCGTTTTCAATTTCATCCCTAAAATTTAGCAACTAATTCAGCAAATTGTTATGCAATTTCCAATTTTATCCGCTTATATTCCCCTATCACGCCATTATTGGATACGAGATTATTCTTCAACGTCTTCAACCTCTCTAGCCCTTCAAACTTTTCTCCACTCACACATAAATCGGGAACCAAGATCTGTAATGTGAATATACAAGCTTTAGAGCCACACAAAACTTTATTTGCGTCTAATACACAAACTTTCCCAATATTTTCCCCAAATCTCGGTCCCTTGAATTGCTTAAGATTTGATTTCATAATCCCAACCCCATATGGTTGTAAAACCCATTGATGATTATACGCTATCTTGACAGACCATTGGAAGGTTATAAATGATTTCTCGCCATTGATTCTAACGAACGAATTTACAGTCATGGGATTCGATTCCGGTATGCCCTCATATGTGTAAATGACAGAAATACCCTTCATAATGATTGACTAGCAACTTTTTTTGATGATTTCAACTTTGATAAAGGTAGTGGCCCGTTGCATCCTTTAGTTGTTAGTCTGGCAACTAGGTTTTCAGGATGTGTTGCTGCACCAGCTTCTCATTCTTTTGACACTGCCAGTGTCTGTGTTGCCAAAGGTATGCTTTTTTCATAAAACATTGCCATGATGGATTATTATGCAAAAGATGTGTTATAAAATTAAATAATCTGATATCAAAGATGGGTTTTTTGCAGGAAAATATGTGGGTTTGGGTTGGTTTGAGCATGGTGATGGTGGTATTTTGATGCCATGGGGAGAGGTGAGGGGCAAAATGGTCATTTTCATTAGATTAATGAATGAGCTATTATCTAATACAACATAGTGACGTAACACGTCAAGGAATAGTAAATTGGGACGAAACTTAGCATGATTCCACTTGTATGTGTAATGGAATGGATATTTTCAAGTTGCTGTTGTGGTTGTCGTCATAGGTATTGGTGTGTGCACTGTCACAGATGTCAAAGTCAATGCCAAAGGTTTTATTTGCACGTGTGCAGCGGTACTCGCAACTTCATTACAACAAATTGTAAGTACCAAAAGTATATAAAATCTATATATTCAATTTGAAAATATTGAAATAATGGTTTAATTTCTATCGTGCAGTCTATAGGCTCATTACAGAAAAGTATTACATTGGAGCTTTTGAATTATTGAGTAAAACAGCTCCAATTCAAGCTCTTTCACTTCTTGTATTCGTAGAAACAAGTTCAAGAGTTTAATTATTCTATTTACAGTTTTTATATTCGGAGAAGCAAGTTCAAGAGTTTGAATACATTTTCAAGAGACATGGAAAATGTAAAGTTTTTTTTACCATTGTTTGACTTTACATGTCATGATATTATTATTGAGTGATTTTCAAGTTGTCAAGGGTGAATGAATAAGCAAATTACAGGTTGATAATGAAATTTTTGAGCTTCTCACCTTCTTTTTTTTTACCGGGAAAAAAGAATGGTTGGGATTTCAGATTGGGCTTTTGGGGAGTAAGTTCTTTCATGTTGTGGGTTATTAGACTTATATTCAATCTACTTCGATCACTACTTTTTAAAAATACAAATAATTGCTCATCGAACCAATTGCTATTAACTTACATTTTTATAAAGATTCAGCATAGTTTCTTTAGCAATGATAGTTTATGATTTCGTCGAGTTTGCTGTTATTGACTGTCTATGTCTGAGTTTGCTAGGGGTGGGGGTATACTGCTATTTTTGACCATGACATACTTCTGTTAAATTTTGACTATTTGGTCCTTGGATTAAAATCGGAAATACTATAAGGACCATATTTTTAACTTTTTTTAAATTTCTAATCAAGGTTTATAATAATTTATATGGTAAATGGTTTTCGTAGTTTACAATAAGTTGTGTATGTTCGAAATTGGATGCTTTACTTGTATGAGCTCAAGCTGAGATTTTTACATGTTCAATCAACTCATGGTATTCTTTTTTCTTTTAGGTTGATCGGTTTTGACACAAGTGACGAAAGTAAATAGAGAAATAAAAAAATGTTGGAGGTTCTAAACAAAAAACATTTATTTTAAGGGTTGTTTCATTTGTGTCATCTTTCAGGTTGATCGACTCTAATAGATTGTGTTTCCATTTTAATTTTTTGTTTGTTATAACATCTTATATTCATACTTTCTATCACAACGTTTGGTAGAACTTTCAACATACAATATATAATAAGAAAAACTGAGTTGGATTCTATAATAGATATAATAATGGAACTAGGTTGCTATTATCTTAGTCTGCAACCTTATGACATTTGCAACATGTATCTTCATGTGTAACTTTATGTGAAGAATACATTATTAGAGCATTGTACTTTATCATTATAGTATAAAAGTTTACCCAATAAATCATTAGAGCGTTGTACTAATTTCGTCGTTACTCCTAATGGTATTGGGACTCTATTGTGTGCTGTGGGGAAACAACAAGGAAATCAAGCATGGGAACAAGAACAAGAGTTACAGGACACAAAGGAGGACATGGAAATGCAGTGATATATAAACATATATTATAAGAGAATGGACACTTAAGAAAATAATTTTATTAAAATAGAAAAGTGTCAATTAGTTATACTATTAATAAATTATTAATCACGCATAGCTCTAAGTATTCTTAGTTATTTTTTATTTATTTATACACATAGATTTGAAATTCATTATTTATTTTTGCTTTTTTATTTTTCAATCCGTGTAATACACGGGTTTTTAACCTAGTATATTATAAAACATTCTCAAATGATGGGGGCTATTGTTTGCGCGCCAGCGAACTAGATTGGTATTTAAACTACAACAACATATGATATTTTTTTATTGATATCACAAGTTATCCATTACAAAGGAAAACATGAAACATCATAACATAAATGCATAAATAAAAAAAGAACTAGTTCAAGTAGTTTTTTTTTTAATTCGGGGAAATCAAGTGGGTATTTTTCTTCTTCAACAACTACCTAATTTCTTTTCCTCTTCATCTCGTTCACCTTAATCAAGAATTCCATATCTTCCTGTTCAAGGTACTCCTGATGTTACTGAATCCATTCTTTCGTGGTTATGATGTCATTTTCAGTCTCTTTGATCCATCATATTTTCATGGCCACCTTTGTTTCCAATGCATCAACATCCTTAGTTTGACAACGAATGGCAATAGTCTAGGCTTAGATCTCCTCCTCTTTCTTTAAAACATATTTTCTAAGCTCTTAAGGCATGACCCATGGTTTAGGTTGATGGTTAGAGGACGAACTAGACATACCTACTATTGATATAGAAGGGTGGTAATGGTTTAGTGTAAGAAATGGTAGTATGTGGTGCCCTTTGTACAAAAAAAAGTTTATGGTATGATATGTGGGTGTTTGTATTGTGCAAGATTAGATTTTGATTTGGCATTTGCCTAGTAAATAATTATTAAATCAAACATTCAAACATAAGGACCGGTACATAGAAACTTAATACTCAAATTCTAAATTAGGATACATCTTAATTTGAAGAATGGATGCAATCCTAATCTTCAACCTGCCATTCTGAAAACACATACGAATAAATTTTTTAGGTCAGTCAACCATGCCTTTTTTATTTAATTCTTGCATGATTAACCATATTTTGCGCTTGTCACGTTCAATCTTTTCTTGGGTGGTCCTGATCCAGTTTTCGGCTTGAGTAAGTTATTGCCTTTTGAAAATATTGGTTAGGCAGTTCTTGCGTAAATGGTTGTGTGGTTGATAGTTATATAGAAAAATATAAAGTTGAGTTTTGAAACTTCAAACAATATTTCAACATAATGAACTTGGTTTGTCTGTGAAAAGTTACGTTGTTGACTACGAATCATAGTTACAGAACTAAGAAATAATAATATGGAAAATGATAGCACCTCCGTGATTGTGACATTCAAAACTCCAATGTTGCATGGTTGCACCAAAGAACTCAATCAACATCAACACCATGGTCTTTCATGCATATCTAGATAGTGCATTTATTGATTCAACGCTATTAGAAGTCATTAGACTATACCTGTTTCCGGGAAAATAAGCCCTCGACCACCTGGTTTGGCTTGATCTAAGTAATCAAATAACGTCTGATTAATGTTACAGATCCTTTACGTGGCTTCATTAAATTTGGACACAGTGTAAGCTTTAGAAGTCTGCCAGGTCCATGATTCTATGCACTCACTTACGCATACGCTATATGCAATCAGTAGAATTTGGTTGTTCCCATCCATTGCAACTGCAATTAACATTGTCCCCTTGAATTCCCCCTAATGGTGGGTAGCATCGACTACTATCGTTGGCATACAGTGTTGAAAAGACCATATCTATAATAAAAATTCAAACATATTAGATCATAGTTATCTCCAAATTAAATAAAATTATAAACATTACTGAAAACAAAGCAAAACATACACACAACCAAGAGACACGAATATGATTTTAAACTGATCCTCATCATTTGTTAGAAACAAGATCAACAAAATTAATTGATAAATTAATTTGGAATTAATTTAGAATCAACTAAAAGGACTGATTGTAATTTATAATTAATGGAAACAAGTCCGGGGGTGCGGCTGCCAAAAGGCTCCTAAGTTTGAAATCCTAGGAGCCTTGCAGTATAAATAAAGGCCATGGGATTCAACCCTAAGGCATCCCAAGCAGCTATCTACGTCGCCTCCTCCCTTACCTCTCTCCTTTCTGCGATTTTCAATCCCTATCTAAGGTTTTGATCTTTGCCTCCTCTTCCCAAGTGGAACACTGGGTGTGAATCATCGGAGGGATTCTACTTTGGATCATGATCATCCCTTGCAATCATGGCCCTGACCAGAAGCCAAAGAAGGAGACTTTTGAGGTATATTTTGTTTATATTTTAAGTAGCAACAAATGTTATGAACTGCATGATCCTGGACAATGTTAATGGATAATGTGTGATTTGATCTTGATTGTCTTCTGCTACATGCGTTATGTGTTTATATGATCAAATCCCAATAGTGGTATCAGAGCCTCTGCTCATATGTAATTTTCACTTTGATCTTAAATTGCTGAATGTGATTTCATGCTTCTTGTTAAAATCGAAATTTGCATAGGGTTATGCTAGAATTTGTGGATTTAAACATGTTATGATATTTGGGTTTATGCTAGAAACTTGAATGTTCATATGCATGCCTGTTATTTTCGATTTTCTTGTGCCTCCTTATGCTTGTCGAAAATTTTTAGGGTCAGGAAGGGTTTTTCTATGCCTTGCTTGTTGTTTGCAGCTAGGGTTACAGCCCTAGGTTGCCTTGCAAGTTTCCTAACTTTCTTAGTCGCCTGATATGCCTATTGCTTAATTTGATCAATTCCAATAGGATTTATTTATTTATTTAATTATTAAAAGAGTATTAATTGAATTAATTAATAAATAAAATATTTTAAATTGTTAAAATACATTTATATATTTTAGAACATTATCTATATATAAACGAATAAATTAAAGCAAAAACATTGGTCAAACCATGACTAGGCTCACCCACAAAATCGTGTATAGGGTTTGAAGGAAGGTTCTTATGAACCTGAATGAGGTTGGTTTTTAAATAACATTAATTGCCTACTACCTTCACCGCCCAGCACCTTTTGCCATATGGAGTTACTGAAAAGTTTTGATAAGGAAATTTTTTCTTTAAGTTAAAAGTATTAACTTAAATTATTAAAACAAAAATCTGTTTTAATTATAAATACAATGTGAACTATGTGTTATCCATGATAAACGCACATTCCCTTTATGGCCTAGTGGAGCTGTGTGGTTAATCGGCATGCCATATAAGGCTATAGTTGGGGATGATGTGAAACTCGTGATTCTCAAGTGTATCTTGATCCGGGCATCACGTGGGTTCTGCATGGTCAATTTACCATCTAATTCATGATCCACGGCATCCCTGTCATGAATTTTGAGATGAGCACAAACGAGATTAACATGTCATTGACAGTAGTCAATGAATCTCACAGATCTAGGAGTTTCATAGAGAATGAAATTGACAAAGAGCAAAACAAACACCAAATCTTGTGAAAAGAAATACACCCTTCGTACCAACAAAACTTGCTGATACGAAAGCTTCCACCTCTGGAACAAAACCAATTGATACGAAGGATCCAAATGCTAAAACAAAGCAATTTTCCAAACCTTCATTCATATCATCTAAACCAAACTTTCCAAATCCCAAGTATCAAAAATCCTCAAAGAAAACCTTTTCAAAAGGAGACAAATTGATAGACACTTTTCATGCTTAGCTAGACAAAAATTTGAATTTGTTCAAAGATAAGAATCTATCATTAAATGATTTCAAGCTTGCATATGAGGAGTACCTGTGTACTTCCACGTTGTGGAGCTTATTATCAAGAAAATAAAAAATTGAACAATCAAAACAAATTGGAAAAGGAATGACTTAAAAGAAAATTTAACTGCAAAATCAAAATATTTAAAGTCATTAAATTCTTCAAAAACAACTAAAACCGAGAAAACGTCAAAAAAATCAAAATCAAAATCATCCAAACAAATTTGGCTTCCGAAGGTTTCCAACATTTCAACTTCTTCGGACTCGTCAATTCTTACAAAAAGTTTTTCGGATTCATTTTCTGGTTCATCTTGCTATTCACATGAAACTTCTGAGAACATGATAAACCTCATAGCTAATGAAATAACAGAAGATGATGTTGAAAAATGGATTCCATAATCATTCGCTTACCCTGAGGACCCAAGATTGATTGGGTACCAAGTTCTTATTGATTGATTGCAGATCGCGTCAAATGAGCAGTATGATTCAAAATGGTACATGGATAGTGGCTGCTCAAGACACATGACTGGAAGATAGGAGTATCTCAGGGATTATAGAACTTTGGATGATGTATGAAATGTTCGTTTTGGTAATAATGACACTTGTCCAATTCGTGGATATGTAAAAATTACGAATGGGCAATTTACAATAAACAGAGTGGCATTTGTTGAAGGATTAAAGCATAATCTAATGAGTATTTCTCAACTGGTTGTTGGAACTGTCAATGCTGTAACATTCAACAATCAAGGAAGTCTCATTACGAATGAAGCTACGAAGGAGGTGCTGCTAAAATCAGAAAGAAAGGGACCAATGTTTCCCTTAAATCTAAAGCCAGTAACTGGAGGACCTTCGTTATATCTCTTATCCAAAGCAAACTTAGATGTTAGTTGGTTATGGCACTGAAGGCTTGCTCACTTGAACTTCAAAGATTTAAATAAGTTGGTGGCTATGGATTTGGTTCGTGGTATGCCTGCTCTAAGTTTGATAATGTGTGACAATTGTAAATTTAGTCAACAAAAGTCTACCGTAGTCAAACGAAGCGTGCGTTAATCCATATGTTGAAAAGTAATTTTTCCATAATTTTACGACGTATTATTTGATATTATAATACTACGTATGCTAATTCAAAACAATTATCGAGTAAACGCCGAAAATACGGTAAGTAAACTACTGTAGTGTACAAATTTGATAATCGTACAATTATTATTTTAAGAATAATAATATTCATAAAACGATGTATTCGTAAATACGAACCTATGGATATATAGAACGTCGAAAACGGAGTTCGTATGTGAAAGTTACAACAATTAAACCGCTATGAACGGATAACTGTACAGGGTTTGGACTCAAAATACAAAACGTGGTGCCTTAAACATCAAAGGTGGAGTAAAAAATCATATATTATGAAGCGTAATCACGTCTAGTATTTAATTTCAAAGCCAAACATAATTTTCGGTAAAATGTCAAAAATCGCGTAATCGGAAGAATACTACGCTTAAATGCGTATTTCATCATCTAACAAGTTATGTTTCCATCTAATTAAATATTTAACAATGTTTTTATACATAATATTTATTTAGAACTTCATTTCTTCATAAAACTCATAAAATCTCGCTAAAACGTCTTACGATTCTATAAAAATCACTTATTTATATAAGTAGATTGCTATTTTTTATAAAATTAACCCACCCACCCCCCCCCCCCTACCCCATTGGCTGAACATACTATTCCCCATGCACATCACAAAGTCAAAAGCTAGAATCCTAGACTAAAAAGGCTATAACTACAATTAATCAAATTTATAATCCATAAAATCAACTTTACATCTCATTTGAACATAAATCACCAACATTTTTCTCTCATCTCTCTCTCAACTCTCTCCACCCACCACCAACTCTCAAACCCTTCACCACCACAAACCACCACTTTCCACCACCATCTTCCACCATTTCAAGTGTAAAACACCTCCTTTTTGGTAAGTTAGTTCCTTTTGTGATTTTAAACATTATTACACAACTTTTATTCCTTTTACACACACTAACATCTACGTAAAACAATTGGGTAATAGTTTTGTCCAAGGGTCATTTGAGCTCCGAAGCCTAGATCCTTGTTTCTACCGTCAATTTCACGAGAACAACCTTGTTTCTAACTAAAGCACGCGTCAAGGGTGAGTTCATACCCCTCATTTTCATCTTTTCCAAACTTTTAGGGGGAGAATACAAGTTTATATGCTATATACAAGTTTATACACAAGTTTATATACTATAAATAACGATTTACACAAGTTATAAACTAGTTATTGTGTAAAAACGTTTTTGACATGAAATATGTTTAGATCTATGTATTGTGAACATTATGAAGTATAATTTTTGCGTAAAAGTCACAAAACTATAAACATATTGTGTAAAAATGCTAGATCTTTAAAAAGAAAAGTCACAAGAACGAAAACTAGAATAAACTACGTTTTTATGACCGGAAATACCACTTTTCTAGCAAAAAATGGTTATAACCAAGTTATTACACCATTTTTGTGGGAAACATCTTAAAGGATGTTGTTTATAACCATCTAAATAAGTTATTTCACCTATATTAATAAATATATGCTTTTTACGACGGAATACTAAATATAAACTATTATAGGAATAGTTTGTGGATACAAAGGTTACTATAACATTTTGAACAAGACAAAATAATTATATAAAAATATATATAATTATTATACATTACTATATTATCATGGGAAAAATGATAATGGACAAATACAATGGTTTTTCATATACAAATTTTACGTAAACAAGTTGATTGAATACATACATTTTCTGAGACGGAGCTTCACAATACTTTTATAAGTACCTATTATAAGTCCTGAATTTATAACCAGAGTCTCGGTAAGAGAGTGTGATATTTGTGTATAGATCTATACGGGATTGACAACCCCACACCTATGGTTGCTAGCTACAACTACGACCGACGGGTCAAGGGTGACAAATGTCATAACATTCTGACGCCTGAAGAACATCGCATCAGGCATAACATGTCGCAGTATGGTTATAGGGTGTCTCACATGGGGAAATCCACTATACATTTTGTTTACGTGGAAAAATATACACTTCAAATAGTTTTATACTATATTACAACTTACGTTATACATTTTTAGTCTTTGGACCTTTTAAGACTACAACAGGTTTATAAGAAAATATTGGATTTTCTGGGTTACGACACTATATTTTACAAGGAAATGGATTTCTCATACAAGTTTTATGGTATTAAAACTACATTCTAACAAGTTACAAACATAAGTACGGTTTTACTTATACATACAAGTTTTATGGAATTAAAACTACATCTTAATAATTTACAATTATAAGTATGGTTTTACTTATACACACAAGTTTTATGGAAATTAAAACTACATTTTATCAAGATATAAATACAAGTACGGTTTACTTATACATACGAGTTTTATGGAATTAAAACTACAATTCAGTAAGATACAAATAAAAGTACGATTTTACTTATGCAAAGGTTTTACGGAATTAGATCTACAATTAATCTACGAATAAACATGTATTTACATGGTTTCATACAAGAATAAGACTACGTAATACTATTTTCAAGTATAGAACACTTATACATTTTCGGTCTTTGAGTTTTTAAGACTACGACTCATTGATAAGAAAATATGGAATTTTCTGGTTTCAAACACTATCTCTTTACAAAGAAAAAGGACTATGGATTTTCTCATACAAAAATCTTATGAACTCACCAACGTAATGTTGACACTCTTTCAAATTACTTGTATTCTCAGGTAACAATTAGTCAGGTCCGACTAACCTTTTGGAATGGGACGTGAAGCCGTCTCTTTTACTTATTTCATTATCATACTGTAATTAGGTCAAAACAATACCTTTTGAACAATGTAACTTTCCAATTATAATGTATGATGGTTGTTTATCTACTTATGTTTCAATGTATGCAATGGTTGTGATACTATGTCTCGTTCCGCCCTCAGACGATTCCGCCATCGTGGTTTGGGGGTGTGACATAATGACTCACTTTGTTCTGCTTTTGAACATGGAAAGCAAACAAAACAAAGGAATCCAACTGTGATTAATCGAAAAATCACCAAACCTCTTTCACTTCTTTATATGGATCTGTGTGGTCCATCCGCAGTGGAGTCAATAGGGAAGAAGAAATATATTCTGGTGATTGTTGATGACTATTCAAGGTTCACATGGGTGTTGTTCTTAAAGAACAAATCAGATGCAGCTGAATAAATTATCAACTTTATCAAAAACATGGAAGTAATGCTCAACAAAACAGTATGAACTGTTCACAGTGACAATGGTTCGGAGTTCAAAAACCAAACTCTTGATGTGTTTCTGAAGAAAAAAGGGATTAGTCATAACTTTTCAGCACCATATACTCCACAATAAAATGGAGTTGTTGAAAGACGTAATCGCTCTTTATGTTAAGGAGCTAGAACAATGTTCAACTTTGCAAACTTACCCATGTACTTCTGGGCCGAAGCCATTTCTACTGCATGTTTCACTCAGAACAGATCATATATCCATAAGAGGTTTCATATCACACATTACGAAGTACTCAACCCAATAAAATCAAATGTCAAGTTTCTTCACATCTTCGGTTGTAGGTGTCTTATACTGAACATGAAAGATCACTTGACAAATTTCAATGACAAATCAGATGATGGGATATTTATTGGATATTCACAGAACTCAAAATCTTACAGGGTCGTGAATAAAAGGACACGCAAAATTGAAGAAACTTTCAACCTTTCTTTTGATGACTACTATATCAAGAAATCTCAACATCCCTTTCCAATGTCATCTGTCTTTCCAAAACCAGCTGTAGATGCATTTCCAATCATGACCTTTGATGAAGACTTTAAACTTCTTTTTGATCCACCTGAGAGAGCTGTGGACTCTGAAGCCAAAGCACCAGATAAAAATGTCTTTGAACTTTCCAAGCTCACAGATGGCCCCAAAGACTCACCAACAAGCAGCATTCAGAGACCCTCTTCGGTTGAGGGGGAGCCTTCCAATAGATCCGCAGGTCAATCTGGTTTCGAGGGGGAGCACAACAATCCAAGTCTCAATCACCCTTCGCATGAAACTTCCCATATCATGTCGCTGTATCCTTCTGTCCAGGGGGATCCAGAAGCTTCAACTCCAATCTCTTCGGATCATGGAAGAACAAACTCTCCATCAGCTGCTACCGAGGGGGAGCATACTCTTAACTCTTCCTCTACTTCCTCAAATAACAATACTCCTAAAACAAATGTCACACACTCAAACAATGAAAATCACTTAATAACTGATGATTTTCCATCCACTTCAGGATATCCTTCGGACACCGAGGAAATCAATGCCGAAGGACCGGCTGAATTTGATCCAAATTTTCCTCCTTTGGAAAAGTGGACGAAAAATCATCCCCAATCACTTGTCATTGGTAACGTTCATAATAAAGTCTTGACACGTGCACAACTTCATCAGAAACAACAAGAATTAAAAAAAATTTCGGAGTTGTGCATGTTCAATGTTTTTATCGTTAAAATTGAGCCAAAGAACGTTAAAGATGCATTTGATCACCCAGACTGGATTGAAGCAATGCAGTTGGAATTAGAAGAGTTTGAAAGAAATAAAGTTTGGAAACTAATTCCAAAACCTGCAAACGCTTCAATCATTGGTCTCAAATGGGTTTACAAAAACAAACTTGACACCGAAGGCAATGTGGTTAGAAACAAGGCAAGGATGGTTGTCAAAGGATATTGTCAACAGGAGGGGATTGATGACAACGCCTAGTGATATCAAGTATTTTAGGCGTTGTTGAGCCCTGTTCTTGGTCAAATTATATCAAATATGCATGGGTATTCTCACTTTTCGTGTCAGGACTTGTCTGGAGAAAAAGAACAGAAACAGGGACTAAAAGTGTACAAAAAGGAAAAAGTATGGAAAGAATGAAAAATCAAGAGAAGACGTACGCGCGCCGCGGATTTATCTCCTGCGCGACGCGGATGTAAGGCGGTGGAACACATTTGAATGACGAAAAAACGGGGAACGGATAAGTACGCGCGCCGCGGATTTCACATTTGCGCGGCGCGGTCACGGGAAATTTGCAACTATAAATAGAGACATTTCCAGCCGAAAACCCTAGCAAAGACCTGGTGAAAACATCGACCTAGAAGCTCTTTGACTCGAGGATCCCATTTCAGAAGCTATAATTTGGTATTTTCATGTTTTAGATTTTATTTCATTTTAGTTAAACATTTGTAAACTTTGAGTTGAATCTTTGGGTGTGACAACCATTGAATTCTAGCTTAAGGTTCTGTTTTTAGTAGTTTTGGTTACTGATTTGATGTTTGGATATTGGTTTGAGTGAATGAAATCATTCGGTTACCTTAAATATTGATTTTTCGGTATTTCGGATGCTTGTTGGAGTTTTGATTTTTTGATTGTGATTGGATTTTGTTTGTGGCTTGGTTAGGACGGTTTTCCCTTGCTGAAAACAGTAGCTAACTTAGTTATATTGAGCATTAAATCTTGGCTATTAACTGTCTCATAGTACTGTTAGTTATTAGCTAGTTTATGCGGTGCTTGGTTTTGCTAGTTTGAATGCCTTCAATTGCTCCTGATTCAGAGATGTACTTCTGAATTCAGAAAGTAACTAGGTCATTTGGACATAGCTAAGCTTGGCTTGGGTGTTTGAATATTGTTCAAGGTAGAAAGATAGAAATTAGTTCCTCCGATTATAGCCGTGACACTATCAGTTGGTAATCTCTCATCTAGGCTAACCACGTAGCTCCTGTGGATCGACCCTGACTCCACTATACTAGTGAATGTTAGGTTATTTCTTATTTTTGACCGCATGACGACCTCTGCGTACACGTCAAATTTTGGCGCCGTTGCCGGGGAGCTGTGAGCTTAGAATAGGTGAGTAGTAGGAATTTGTTTCTTGCTTTTTGAAATTTCATTTTGGGTTAATTTCATTTTGGTTTTGATTTTTGTGGGCGTGTTGCATTAGTGCATGCGTACCCGCAGGGGAGAGCAATCATCCCCATTACAGTTTGATTCTGAAATTGAACGTACTGCGCGCAAACTCCGTGCCCGTAGGCGTTTAAGCATCATGAATTATAGTCAAGTTACCAGTAGTCCGGTTAGTGTTGCCCAGGATCCGTCAGGAGAGGCAACAGGGAGATTTTCTATTCCCCCATTATCAGAATTCCAATTTGGAAGTTCGAGTGCGTCTGGTGGTGTAGTTTCAGCCCCTACACCCATACCATCATGCACTCCGCCATCTATTCCACCATTTTTACCCACTTCTCAACCACAATCCACCAATCCCTTTACATCTGCTATGACTTGGGGAGAGCCGACCCGAGATGGCACCCCAATTCCTAGACAGCATACACCAACATCACAACCACAACCAGCCCTCTTTAAACCTCAACCTACATACCAACCAACACAACATATACACTTTCAACCACCGCCTCAACCGCAATACCAATACCCAGAGACGGAGGAAGTGTACGACGAGGAAGATGAAGGATGCGTGCCACCGGCACCACACCCACAATGGAACCGAGGTCGGGGACCTCCCAGGCGAGCACCACCATACCAACCAGGTCAGCGGGAGTACAATGATCATCTTTACGGTAACCCCGCTCAACCCTTACATTTTGTACAACCGAGACGGCAATCGGTTGCATCACATTTTCAACCGCGGGAATATGATGATTCGTCGCCGATCTATATTCCTGACAACATAGATTCGCAAGTAGAAATAAACCTCAGTTATTAGGAATATTGACTCAGTTTAGGGGATACAAGACTGACGACCCTTATAATCATTTGTATGAATTCTTAGCAATCGCCAACGCCAACACTCCTAGGAATACTGATAGAGATATTTTTAGGCTTAGATTGTTTCCATTCACCCTTAAGGATAAAGCCAAGTATTGGTTTACATCTTTACCATCAAATAGTATTACTAGTTGGGAACAACTCAAGGCGAAGTTTTTGCAAGAATTCTACCCAGTCAGTAAAACCACGGAGATTAGACGAGCGATACAAGATTTTCAACAAAAGCCTGGAGAGGCTTTTCATGAAGCATTTGATAGACTAAAAGAGCTGCTGAGATCCTGTCCACATCATGAAGTTCCTAAGTGGCAGCTGGTCAAATTATTTTTCGAAGGAGTTAATGAAACACACCAGGTCATGATAAACGCCTCGTCAAGCGGGACATTTATGTGGCAAGAGCCAGATGATGCCTGAAGATTTTTGGAGTAGCTAAGTTTAGGATCAAAAGTCAGTTGATCAATGAAGGATAAGACTGTATATGTAGCAAATGTCGAAGCAGAGAACAAATGGAAAGCTGAAATTCAAAAGGAGCTCACTGCTGTTACAAAAAGGTTCAATCAGATGCTCGAGAGATTTCAACAGGAAAAAGGAGCATACGTGTTGCATAGGCAGAGCATCTGCAATACATGTGGAAAAGTAGGACACAATCATAATGAGTGCTCAATGACTCATGAGGAAATAAGTCAAGTGCATGGATATGGTCGATTTCACAATGCACCAAGGCCATTCCGAAGTAATCAGCAACGAGAATCGAGACAACCATTTACAAGGCAGCAACAGGCGCAAACTCCGCCTTCATCAGGAAGCACGAACATTGGTTTGCAATAAATCTTCGGGTTACTAGTGCAACTTCAGGAGGTAGAGAAATCTAATTCAGAAGCAATCCTGAGATTAGGAGAGTCTCTTGGCAAAATAGAAAAACAAAAAGCAAGGGAACAGGAGCAATCACACAAAATGCAAGTTAATGAAGTCATCACACTTAGGAGTGGGAAGAAGGTAGATAACAAGGTTGCAGCCCCGGTTAATGATGATGACAGTGATGTGGAAATAGTCTTTGATGAAAAAGAAGAATTGGAAAGAGAAAAGAGAAAGAATAAAGAGGAGCAGGTGCAGAAGAAGAAGACGAGTACCTGGGAAAAAGGAGAATCAAGTGGAACAGTTCCTTTTCCTACAGCCTTGGAAAAGCCGGAAAAAGGACCATTTGGAAAGAAGGGACCACAAGCTGAAGATATGTGGGAACTATTTAGCCAGATCAAAGTAAACATTCCTTTGGTCAAACTCATCAAGGAGGTTCCCGCATATGCTAAATTTCTCAAAGACATGTGTATACACAAGAAACGTATTCTGTCCCACTTGCCTAAGATGATTAGTTTACCTGAAAATGTAAGCTCCATTCTTATGGATGCACTTCCTCCAAAGTTGAAAGATCCAGGAGTCCCTCTCATTTCCGTAGATTTAGGCAATGTGCACATTAAAAGAGCTCTCTTAGATTTAGGTGCAAGCGTGAATATACTGCCTGGGCAGTTATTCGACAAGCATGAGTTCGGTACTATGAAATCTACTGATGTGATTCTGCAATTGGCCGATAAGTCCACCAAAGTTCCCAGAGGCATGCTAGTCGATGTTATCATCAGGGTAGGAGAATTTTACTACCCAGCAGACTTTCTTGTTTTGGACACTCGTCAAGCAACAAATGGTGAGCAACCGACAATTATTCTAGGGCGACCGTTTTTGGCCACGGCTAATGCAAATATTGCTTGTCGTACTGGAGAAATGGGGATATCTTTCGGACACCGACAGGCCAAGATCAACATTTTCAATGTAGATCCCAAAGGAATTAACATGGAAGAAGAGGAATGTTATCAAGTGGACATCATAGATGAACTAGTGCAGCAATATGCCCCAGAGGTACTTCAAGAAGAAGAAATAGAAACTCAGGAAGAAGCAATTGTTGGCAGAACAGAAACACAAAATTTGGAAGAGAAAAAAGGATTCAAGTCTGAGGAATGCGCGCATATAGAGAAGTTACCAACAGAGATTCCAAAGACATTAAAGCCCTCCTTACAAGAACCACCAAAGTTGGATCTGAAACCCTTACCAGAGCATCTGAAGTATGCCTTTCTAGGGGAGAAGGATACTTTACCAGTAATTGTAGCAGCCAACTTGACGGAGAAGCAAGAACTAGAATTGCTTAAAGTATTGTCCAAACATAAGGAGGCTATTGGTTGGACAATTGCGGACCTAAAAGGGATTAGTCCGACTACATGCATGCATCGCATTATCACAGAAGAAGGAGCTAAACCTGCCAGAGATACGCAAAGAAGGTTGAATCCCAACTTAAAAGAAGTTGTCAAAAAGGAGGTTCTTAAATGGTTGGACGCAGGAATCATTTATCCTATTTCCGACAGTGAATGGGTTAGCCCAACGCAGACTGTGCCGAAAAAGTCAGGAATCACTGTAGTAGATACTAAGGATGGCGACAAGATATCAACGAGACCCGTGACTGGATGGCGAGTCTGTATTGACTATCGGAAACTTAATGCTGCCACGTCTAAAGATCATTTTCCATTACCCTTCATCGACCAAATTGTGGAAAAATTAGCAGGGCAAAAGTACTACTGTTTTTTGGATGGATACTCAGGGTATAATCAAATCGCAATTCATCCAGAAGATCAGGCAAACACAACGTTTACATGTCCTTATGGTACCTTTGCTTTTCGCAGAATGTCATTTGGATTATGTAATGCACCTGCAACATTTCAACGATGTATGATGGCAATTTTTTCTGACATGATTGGGGAGGCACTAGAAATCTTCATGGATGATTTCTCAATTTTTGGACCTACATTTGAGACTTGCTTAGATCAATTGGAAAAGGTGCTGAAAAGATGTGTGGAAACAAACTTGGTTCTTTCCTGGGAGAAAAGCCATTTTATGGTACGAGAAGGAATAGTATTGGGACATGTAGTTTCTGAAAGAGGATTCGAAGTCGATCGCGCTAAAGTTAAGGTCATATCCACATTGCCACCTCCAACATCGGTGAAAGGAGTTAGATCATTCTTGGGGCATGCAGGGTTTTATCGCAAATTCATTAAAGATTTTAGTGCTATCTCTAAGCCCCTCTGTGGTCTTCTGTTAAAGGACGCACCATTCATTTTTGACGATGAATGTACAAGGGCATTCAATATCCTTAAAAATAAATTGGTCGAGGCCCCCATCCTGAAGCCACCTGACTGGACACAACCTTTCGAGATAATGTGTGACGCTAGCGATTATGCCGCCGGTGCAGTGTTAGGACAGAAAATTGATAGGAAGCCTATTGTCATCTGCTATGCTAGTAAAACTTTTTCTGAAGCTCAATTGAATTACACAACCACTGAAAAAGAGTTATTAGCTGTAGTTTTTGCCTTAGATAAATTCAGATCTTATATCTGGGGATCCAAGGTGGTGGTTTACACTGACCACAGTGCAGTTCGACAATTGCTCACAAAAAAAGAATCCAAACCTCGATTAATCAGGTGGATTCTCCTGCTGCAAGAATTTGATATAGACATCAAAGACAAGAAGGGAGCTGAGAACGTGGTAGCAGATCATCTTTCAAGACTACCAGTTGAAGGACTGGAAACAAGAATTCAAGACTCATTTCCCGACGAACAGCTGTTAGAAGTTAATGGAGCTCCATGGTACGCAAATTATGTAAATTTCCTGGCTACAGGAGCAATACCAAAACATTGGACGAAACAACGGCAGAAGCAATTTTGCACGTACGCAAAGAGATTCATTTGGGACGATCCAGACCTTTTCAAGGTAGGTGAAGATCAGATAATTCGTCGATGTCTGCCGGACAATGAAATTGGTAAGGTGTTGGATCTCTGTCATGCGTCAGCATGTGGAGGACACTTCAGTGGAAGGAAAACCGGATATAAAGTTCTCGAATCCGGATTGTATTGGCCGACTATCTTTCGAGACGCGCATAGGACTGCCAAAGAGTGCATCAATTGCCAGCAATTAGGAAATATATCAAAAAGGGATCAAATGCCTTTGAACCCAATTTTGGTGGTAGACATCTTTGATGTCTGGGGAATCGATTTTATGGGTCCATTCCCCACATCACATGGATACGTCTACATTTTGGTGGCAGTAGATTATGTCTCGAAATGGATTGAGGCCGAAGCAACTCGTACAAATGACCATCACGTGGTGTGCAAATTTGTGAAGAAAAATATATTCACCAGGCATGGAGTCCCAAGGGTAATCATTAGTGACGGAGGATCGCATTTCAAGAATTTCAAGTTCGGAAGATTGCTGAAACATTATGGGGTAAATCATCGCATTGCAATGCCTTATCACCCACAGACTAGTGGCCAAGTCGAAGTATCCAATAGGCAAATCAAAGAGATCCTTCAGAAGAATGTCAAGACGGATAGAAAAGATTGGTCGTTAAGGTTAGATGACGCATTGTGGGCATACCGGACAACATACAAAACACCGATCGGAACCACTCCATATCGGTTGGTTTATGGGAAGGGATGTCATCTGCCAGTGGAAATCGCCAATCGTGCCTTATGGGCTGTCAAGAAAGTCAACATGGAATACACTGCTGCCGGAAAAGAAAGAAAATTTCAGTTGTCCGAGCTAGAAGAATTACGAGATGAGGCCTATGAGAATGCAGCCACTTATAAATAAAAAATGAAGCGATATCACGACGCAAAGCTGCGACTGAAAGTCTTTGAAGTTGGGCAAAAAGTTTGGTTGTACAACTCAAGACTGAAGATGTTTCCAGGAAAATTGAGAAGTAAGTGGAATGGTCCTTACAAAGTAATCGGCACTACAGATTATGGTGCAGTCGAAATCCAGGACTTAAAAGGTGGGCAACCATTTAAAGTCAATGGCCATAGACTCAAACCATACATTACTACAGGCACATTCCAGAACTTAGAAATTGAGATAGTCGAGTTCATAACAAAAATTCCAACGTATACTACATAAGCAGGTAAGTGCACGTCTGGCTGAAGACGTTAAACTTAGCGCTTGTCGGGAGGCAACCCGATTATCATTTGTATAATTTTGCATGTCATTCTTAATTCTTCACATCCATGTTATCACGGTATGAAAAAGGCAAGTGTGGGGTCATTTTGGTAATTTTGCAGTACCGCGACGCGGGATCTTTGAGTCCGCGGCGCGCGTGTTTAATTTTTACGATTACGCTTGAAATCAGATTTTTACGCGACGCGGATAGAAGCTTCCCGCGCCGCGGCCTTATCTTAATTTGAAATTAGAGATAATCCTAAAAACAGAGTTTGAATGCCATTCCAAAACCCCCATACTTGTATATAATCGGAACTTGATAATTCTTGTTTCTTTTCACCGTGGTAAAATCTCTTCGTGCAAGTAATCCATCTGCATTGTCTGTTTCTTTACAGCAAATCAAGTAAGTACCCTCTCTTCATCTCTTTTCTTCTTCTTCTTGAACTTAGAATAAACACTTCTGTAATCCGCAATGTTGGTGAAATTGACAGTGAAATTAAGATTAAACTACTATGCTCTGCAAAACCCAATATTTAGAACTAGGAAAAATGGCTTAGTAGGGACGTAATCTGCGAATTTTTCACCCTGAACTCATTCGCCGCGCCGCGCCTGTTACAGTCCGCGACGCGTAACATGAATACTCTTATAGCGCGTCGCAGGATTATATACGCGCGACGCGCCGAGCGTCTGGACAGAACAGTAACTTTTAAATCTTGATTTTTGCAGAAACAATGTCTTCTTCGGCCAGTTCGAAATCAATCGATTGGAACTCCCTGGCTACGGGAGTGGGTAGAACACGAGCTTATAACTTTTACAACCGTCGAACTATTCAACAACAGAAGCGGATTCTCCCCGCGCGATCAGTCAACTGGGAGTTGACCACTGAGTCAGGAATTATGGGACATTTACAGTACTGGCTGGTACAGACGGGTTATGACAAGGATGAGCTTATTTATACGTGCCGAGCTATCGAAAGCGCGGTCAACATGTCTGAACCAATCTACCGCGAGGTATACTTGCAGTTTCTCGCAAGTTACCACTTTGACCACCAACCGATAGGGATGGATACAGAAGAGATGGTGCAGTTCCGGTTGGGGAACCACAACCGCAGCTGCAGCTTACGGGAGTTCGGGTATCGGATTGGGCTGTACACTGAGGAGCAGTCTGAGGCGCCAGGGTTTGATTTATTCCACCGGCGGGCCAACTATGCCGTCGACGACTCGTTTTCCCCTGGTGACTACTGGAGCACCATTTCATCCACACGGTATCATGAGAATACCGTGCGTGAGGGATTGATGCATCTGCCTTCTCACCGGATGCTACACCGGTTGATCACGACCATGATCTGGCCGCATGCTGATGAGGACCGAGTTACACCGCGTGAGCTGTACCTCATGTGGTGTCTGACCCGGATGTTGCAGACATGCAACATGCCATACTTCATTGTAGACTACTTCAGGCGGATCACCGACGCCCCGCTGCACCAGACTGCTCTCGGTGGAGGGCACTATGTTATGAGACTGGCCCAGTCTTATGGGTTGCTGACTGAGCACGCCACTCAGGGGCTGACAGTTATCCCGCTAGTTCCTTTCAGCCCGCCCACCACCTTATCAAGGGATGTGATCTATATTGACGAGGGGGTCACGACATCTGAGCGATCTCCGTTTCCGGCCTTCCGGACCGAACCATCTTCCTCAGCATCCAGGAAGCGTCAGCGAGTGACCGACAGTCTACCTCGCAGCCTTTCCCCTGCTACCATGGAGTCCCGGTACCTGGTTGACAAGATGCAAGCGATCCAGCAGACTCTGCAGACCCACCAGAGAGACCAGCAGGCACAGGCGGTTGTCACTAAGGAGATGAATAGACGGACTGAGAACATGCAGGATCAGCTCTTATGGTTGGCCGACTGCATGATCACTTTCATGGCTAAATGCCGATGTGCCCCACCGAGACCGCAACCAACAATCCGGGATGAAGACGAGGAGCCTATGGAGGAGGATCCAGAAGAAGACCCAGAGGAAGGAGAAGAGGATGACACTGCACACAACTGAGGGTATACTTATGGGTGTCTTTTTGTCTTTTTGTTAGTTTTTGTCTTTTAGAACATTTTGCATAGATTTTTACATGTTTTTCTTAAGTAGGTAGGAATTAATTGTTTATAGTTGACAAAAATAAGCCATTGGGCATTAGTATGTTGAATAAAAATAGTAGGTTTTGTGTTGAGTGCTTGTTTATGAGTGTTTGAATGTGGCTGAATTTTCTGCAATTACCGCGCCGCGGATCTCATATATGCGCGACGCGGTCATTTCCACTTCCACAACAGTTTCAACTCTCGTAATTACCGCGACGCGTATATCTTAATTGCGCGCCGCGGTCGTCCGCAACACATACATTCATTTATTTGTTAAGTGATGCATGATATAACATATTGAGAGGGAGTTGTCTCAGACAAGTGTGGGGTCACTGTGCCCCCTCCACTTGTCTTGACCACCGGCGTGTCCTACTGTAGCGCAACAACTCCAGCATATGAATCGAGGATCTTTTTGTACGCATTATACCTGTGATATGAAGCACCAAGCAGTCCATCGTCCAAAAAAGGGTACTCTTTCTCCCTTGCTTTGAAATAATTTTTGTACAACGGGGACGTTGTACGGTTTTAAGTGTGGGGTGTGGACGGTCGAAAGAGATATGTTTGAAATTTTTGCATAAATGATCAATTTTCCAATTTTTAGCAATATTTTTCAAAATTTTTAATGAATTGCAATTTTTGAAATGAATGGTTCGTGATTGTGATAGCATCAGCATTTTTCAAGAAATACTGTTTAGTTGTGATCATGCTATTAGTTAGTCAAATAAGTTGAGTTTTACGAGGTTAGAAGATTGAGCCATTTTAGGATTGGAATTTAGGAAGGAAAAGTCAGTCAGTGGCCTTTATTGTTCGAGCCGGTAAGTCTAAAATGGGTGGGCCTTATGCACCTTACCACCTAAGATCGTTTGGTTTGGGATGGTATTTCTGAAAGCTCGCTACACGGACAACATCGAAAGTCATGGACGATTCCTTAATGGCCTTTAGAATCTAAACGAGTAAGTACACTATATTGTGGACAGAAAGTTTGTAATCAAGGGTTCTTTAGAAAGCCATGAATTCCAAAGAACAACTCAATTATGTTTTCACAAACTATTCCATTCTAACTCGAAGAGCAATAAGCTTTGAAACTAAACACATTCAAAAAACTGTTCGATTCTCTATTACAATTTGTTAAAAACTCTCTTGCTTGGGGACAAGCAAGGCACAAGTGTGGGGTGTTTGACAACGCCTAGTGATATCAAGTATTTTAGGCGTTGTTGAGCCCTGTTCTTGGTCAAATTATATCAAATATGCATGGGTATTCTCACTTTTCGTGTCAGGACTTGTCTGGAGAAAAAGAACAGAAACAGGGACTAAAAGTGTACAAAAAGGAAAAAGTATGGAAAGAATGAAAAATCAAGAGAAGACGTACGCGCGCCGCGGATTTATCTCCTGCGCGACGCGGATGTAAGGCGGTGGAACACATTTGAATGACGAAAAAACGGGGAACGGATAAGTACGCGCGCCGCGGATTTCACATTTGCGCGGCGCGGTCACGGGAAATTTGCAACTATAAATAGAGACATTTCCAGCCGAAAACCCTAGCAAAGACCTGGTGAAAACATCGACCTAGAAGCTCTTTGACTCGAGGATCCCATTTCAGAAGCTATAATTTGGTATTTTCATGTTTTAGATTTTATTTCATTTTAGTTAAACATTTGTAAACTTTGAGTTGAATCTTTGGGTGTGACAACCATTGAATTCTAGCTTAAGGTTCTGTTTTTAGTAGTTTTGGTTACTGATTTGATGTTTGGATATTGGTTTGAGTGAATGAAATCATTCGGTTACCTTAAATATTGATTTTTCAGTATTTCGGATGCTTGTTGGAGTTTTGATTGTTTGATTGTGATTGGATTTTGTTTGTGGCTTGGTTAGGACGGTTTTCCCTTGCTGAAAACAGTAGCTAACTTAGTTATATTGAGCATTAAATCTTGGCTATTAACTGTCTCATAGTACTGTTAGTTATTAGCTAGTTTATGCTGTGCTTGGTTTTGCTAGTTTGAATGCCTTCAATTGCTCCTGATTCAGAGATGTACTTCTGAATTCAGAAAGTAACTAGGTCATTTGGACATAGCTAAGCTTGGCTTGGGTGTTTGAATATTGTTCAAGGTAGAAAGATAGAAATTAGTTCCTCCGACTATAGCCGTGACACTATCAGTTGGTAATCTCTCATCTAGGCTAACCACGTAGCTCCTGTGGATCGACCCTGACTCCACTATACTAGTGAATGTTAGGTTATTTCTTATTTTTGACCGCATGACGACCTCTGCGTACACGTCAATTGACTACGAAGAAACATTCGCTCCTGTTTCCAGACTCGAATATATTTGGATCTTTTTAGCTTATGCTACACATAAAAAATTTGACGTCTATCAAATGGACGTCAAAT
This sequence comes from Cichorium intybus, assembly GCA_023525715.1. Classification (NCBI taxonomy): domain Eukaryota; kingdom Viridiplantae; phylum Streptophyta; class Magnoliopsida; order Asterales; family Asteraceae; genus Cichorium; species Cichorium intybus. The sequence goes on from JAKNSD010000027.1 coordinate 334,897, forward strand.
ATGCCTTCTTGAACGGAGATCTCGAGGAAACTGTCTATGTTGAACAACCACCTGGCTTTGTTGACAAAGAAAATCCTAACCATTTTTATGTCTTGGATAAACCAGTCTATGGTTTAAAACAAGCTCCTAAAGCTTGGTATGAAACCTTGACTAAATTTTTGAAAAAATCAAACTTCCAAACAATGCTCAGAGGATCCAACACTTTTTAGAAAGAAAGAGGGTTCACACTTGATGTTAGTCCAAATTTATGTAGATGACATAATCTTCGAATCCACTGATCCAAAACTCACAAAAGATTTTGAAAAGTTAATGAAAAGCAAATTCTAGATGGGTATGATGGGGAAGATCAATTTTTTCCTTGGATTACAAATCAACCAATCAAAAGAAGGGATTTTCATCAATCAACAAAAATACACCAAAAGTTTACTCGAACGCTTCGGAATGACTAACTGTTCCAATGTGAAGGTTCCATTGCCCGCAGGTACCAGGTTGAATCCTTCGTTGGACAAACCGAAGGCTGATCTTCAAACTTACTGAAGTATGACATAATGTCCGTTGTATGCAATTGTGCACGATATCAAGTTGATCCATGCGAACCACATTTGGCTGTGGTTAAAACAATCTTTCGTTATCTTCATAACACACTTGCGTATGGTCTTTGGTATCCTCCAAACTCAGGGTTCTACGTACAAGATTATTCAGATTCAGACTTGGGTGGCTGCTCAATTGATCGTAAAAGTACTTCTGGTGGTTGCCAATTTCTTGATGGAAAGCTCATCAGCTGGCAGTCAAAGAAGCAAACCTGCGTATCAATATCCACAGCTGAGAAAAATCTCATTGTTTTGTGATTCTCAAAGTGCACTTTGTTCACACAATAGAACAGCTGGCAGGTATCCTTACAAAATCTTTGAATGAAGAATCATTCACACAAATTGTTCGAGGACTTGGCATGATTGATGGATCCACTCTGACATAAACCTCAGCTTTGCTTTTTCTAACCTTACTCTTTTCAATTACAAAAATAAGAAGTAATGCTGTCCCGAAGCATTCCGAACCTTCGGAGTCCATCGGAAAAGTCATTTCAGTAAATAAAATCTCATAACTGTCAAAACTCAAAGAAACAACAATTGTCTTCGTAACTTAACGAGAAAAATTTTTATTCAAGAAATTTGCTTAGTTTAAAAGATGAATACAATACAAACAAGGATCATTTGCAAAAGTTAAAAAAGTTCAATTCTCAATTCTCATGCATAAATGACAAAATTTGACCTTCTTTCATGAATAATATGATTAAAGGACAAAACTTTGATTTTAGATTCTGATAATCATATCTTATTGCACTAAAAGGTATTTGGGAATCAAATTGAAACAAAGGTAAGAAAACAAACTTCGGAGTGAGGTTAAGGCCTTTTTACAATACGAAGTCTTGTGTGCTTTAAATATCCTTAACATCATGTTTATCTCTAAGCTCCCTGTTAACTCAACTCGTTTCATTGTCAAACTAATCAAGTAGTCCTTACACTACTCAGGATAAATCACATGTTCTGAAGTTTTCTTTATAAGTGATACCGACATTGACTAATAAGCAAATTTTAAAAATTCCTTTACTCTTGTTTCAAAATTGAACTATACAAAGCTTTTCAAACAAAAGGGATTGTACAACATTTCAAAAACACCATCAAAATGCATTACATGGTGACATTTTCAACTCTTCGGATATGAAACTCCAAAATTGAAAAATATGTTTCAACAATGACAATTAAGAAAATCAAAAGAAAATAAAAAAACGAAATTTCAAAAGAAGAAAAAACAAAGATAAATCTGCACTCAAAGGCATACTTCTCTATCTTCAATGTTAATACAAGGAGCTCCTATAACATAGTCGAGTACCTTCTAGAGAGCATGAACATCTCAAGTAGTTTTTCTTAAATGGCATAACTGAGGTGGTGTATGAATCTCAAAGGCTTGTCATCAGAGACACATATCCAAACACCTTGACTGATGAAATGGGATAGATTTTTCAAACCATCTTCAAGTTCAAACCAAAACTTGATTTCATCTTCTGATGCTCAATTCAAAAGTAAAAATGTTTTAAATTTCAACACTGTGAATGCCAACATCATTTTGCATGAAAAATTTAAAGCATAAATGAAATATCAAATATCTTTGCAAATGCGAAATTGAGCTTAACTTAGGGTGGTTAGACTTAGGCATTTCTTGACTGATGATAAATCACACAGACTTCGGAGTGAAAAATGGTGACTTTTGCCCTATTTTTAGCATCAATTAGCAATTTGTTCATCACAGAGCAATCACGTGTTATTTCATTAATATTAGCATAAAATTTTGATGCTGGAGTTTTAAAAGATAAGAGAAGTTTTGTTACCTGTTCGGGAATGGTTAGGCGAGAATCCTTCGCCATCAAGCAACTTCCTCATCATCATCTAAAGAGTCATCAGACCAAGCCTTCGGAACCCCTGCACGCATCTCATCCTTTAACTCTGAATCTTCATATCCCAGACCTCTGAAGTCTTCATAACCCATTTCTTCATTAGTCTCTTTCTCCTCAGAGGTACCCTTCGGGAAGCTCTTACCAGCATCATATGCAATGAAAGCACTATGAGTTGGCTTCCTTACTTCCTCATCTTCGAAGTCTGTAGGTCCACAAATCCTAGATTTACACACAAATAGCATCAATAAATCACAAGAACAAGATGAACACAAGGAGATTCAAACAAACTTTAATGCATTCTTGATTAAACAAGACTAATACATAAGTTTTTGGTTGCTAGAACAAAAGATACTCTCTCTAGTTAGCACAAAACTCTAGGAAAACCAACCTCACTAATGAGGTCATAATATGCTTAAATACCCTAGACCTAAAAACCCTAGCAACCTAAGTCCATGGACCTAGAAACAAGCCCAAAATGCCATTTCGATCAAGGACCAAAACCGAACAACTAAAATGATTCCCACTAAAATGCAAAGATTAAACCACTAAAATGATTCCCAACAATCTCCCCCTTGGGTTAATGCTTTCATTTAATCATCAGGCTTCACTTGGTCTTGATCTCAGTTGTGCACTGCAGAAGAATTCTAACAATCTCCCTTTTAACCAAGGTATAGATGTTGATAGCTTTCAGCACATTGCAGAGACAGCTTTGCCTTTGGTATCAGACTGTCTTTAGATTTGACTTTGAACGCGTATTGGGTACGGGCTTCAACATAGGTCTTGAATCAGCAAATCTAACTTTTGATTTGACTTTGACTTGAGCATGGAGTGCAATTCAACATCTTCACTCTAGATCACATGAAGTAGAGAATGTAGCAGCAAACTGACTGAGGAGGAATTCAAGGAGCTTGTTACATGGAATTAAGCTTCGCCTTCTTCGGGAACCAAATATTCGTGTCGAAACTTTTGAACTTCACTTTTTGAGCTTGCGCTTCTTGATACGATCTTTGACTGCAAATCCTGTGGGTCACGGAGTTATAAACTCTCACCACAGTTGTTCAAGGATTCATCATTGGCTCGGAATGAGACTTCCCGCAATATCTGTGTGAACCCGGGGGAACGCACTGTGATTGTTTGAGTATCGGAGAACTACTCGTGGCCGTTTTGATTTTGGCCCCTGCATATCCTTGGTCAGAGATCTCAATGCAGTTGACAAGTCAACTTAGCTCTTGGCGAGACGTTCAATGGTATCAAAACTCTGCGGGGTGTACCATCTTAGTGCCAATTTTGAATCGGGAATAGTTGTTGGGGTCTCACAGCTATTATGGTTAAAAACAGCGATCACTGACCGAGAGTTTCAATGTTTCCTCAATGTGAGGTAATATCACATTGAATCACGAACATCTTGTTTAGAAGAAGATAAGGTCAAGAGTGGTTGAGCGTGTAATATTCTTGGTTATTAGACATACCCATCGGCTAGACTTTCGAATTGTCATCAGTGTATGGTCTAATACACTAAGTCATCCAACTCTTGATTTAGAAGCTTTGTAGGTAAGAACGGTTATCGATGCCTCACATCTACTACTGGAGTTGTAGTAGAGATCACTGGCATAGAATGTCGAAATATCATCATTACTTGGTTTAAAGTAATGAATCGTCTATTTCTTGCATCAAAAATTGAAAAGATGGTTAAGAATGGATTGGTGCGTGTGATAGACTACGGTATGCAGTCTAACCATCGACGCAGACTTTTTAACTCTCGACTTTGAGTGGTTTCTCTCAAAGCATCTAGAAGTTGGTGTTACACAAGAAAAACCTTTAGATTGGTTAAGAAGCGGTTGTCAGTGCTTCACATTCATTGAGGTGTATCAATGAGGATCACAAACACTTAAAATTTACCTCAGCAGTGAGTGGTATAAACTCGGTGCGTCGTCGGTAGGTAATGTTTTTGAATTTTTTAAATTTTCTGAAAAATAAAGACATAAACGAAAATATTTTTCTATTTTTGAAATTTTAAAATTTTTGTTTTGTTTTTAATTCTCCCCCTTAATTTGTGCATGGAAGAGAATTGCGGAAGTAAAAACTATGAACAAATTTAACTAAACAAAAATAGAGAAAAATATTTAACAGTCATCAAAACGTATCATTTTGAGTATTTCGACCAGCACATTGAATCGAACTTTTGCAAATGGTTTTGTAAACAGGTCCGCCACATTGTTATCTGTGTGGACGTTTTCCAAATGAATCAATTTTTGATCGAAGCAATCTAGAATAAAATGAATTTTAATGTCAATGTGCTTAGTCTTAGAATGCTGGACAGGGTTTTTCACAATTTGGATAGCCGCCTCATTGTCACAAAATATGGGTGTGTCAAGAGAGTTTATACCATAATCAAGAAGTTGATGCTGCATCCAAATGACTTGAGAACAACAGGCTAAGGCAGCAACATACTCAGCCTCAGCAGTGGAAGTTGACACGGTGTGGTACTTCTTGCATTGCCAGGAGATCAGTCGGTCTCCTAAGAATTGACATCCAGCACTAGTGGATTTTCTGTCAATGTCACAACCCCCATAATTGCTATCTAAAAAGGCATAAAGATCAAATTCACGATTCTTTGGATACTAGAGACCTAATTTAGGTCTCCCTTTTAGGTATCGAAAGATCCGTTTGACAGCAGTTGAATGAGAGAGTTTAGGACTAGCCTGATGTCGTGCACACTGGCAGACTGCAAAGACGATATCCGGTCTTCTGGCGGTCAGATACATCAATGAACCAATCATCGAACGATAATACGTTTGATCAACAGATTGGCCATCTAGGTCTAAAGTTAGTAAGGGTCGCTCAGCCATTGGAGTGTTAGCAACTTTAGCATCCTTGAGGTCAAACTTCACAAGAATATCCTCCACATACTTTCCTTGATGAAGCAGAATACCCGTTGAACTTTTCTTTACTTGCAACCCAAGGAACGTCGTCATTTCTCCCAGCGAACTTATCTCGAATCGCTTCTTCATCACTTGCTCAAAGTCTTTGCATAAGGCCTCACTCGTTGAACCAAAGATAATATCATCCACATAGATTTGGACAACAATTTGGTCGGAGTTCTGCGCTTGATGAACAGCGTCTGGTCAATATTGCCTCTTGTGTAACCATGTTGCAACAAATGATCAGTCAAGGTCGCATACCAGGCATGGGGAGCTTGATGAAGACCATAAAGAGCTTTATCAAGCTTGTAGACTCGGTTCAGGAATTTTGAGTTGACAAAACCGGGAGGTTGATCAACATAAATCTCCTCCTTAACTTCCCCATATAAGAACGCAATCTTAACATCCATCTAATAAACAGTGAAGTTCATATACGATGCATAGGCGAGAAAAATTCGAATCGCTTCCAATCGTGCAACCGGGTTATATACTTCTGTATAATCAAGACCTTCAATTTGACGGAATCCGCGTACAACCAGGCGTGCCTTGTTTCGTACAATAACCCAGAATCATCCTGCTTGTTGCGAAACACCCATCTCGTGTCAAGAGACTTCTTGCCTTCGGGTAATTCCACCAATTGCCAAACATTTAGCTTCTCGAACTGATTCAACTCCTCATGCATGGCATCCACCCAACTTGGTTCGTTAAAAGCCATCTGAACATTCTTCGGCTCAATTTGAGAGATAAAGCATGAATAGAGACACTCGTTGACATGACCACTTTGGCTTCTGGTTTGAACCCATCGTCTAGAGAGCCAATGATATTATCAAGAGGGTGATCGCGTTGAATGCGAGATGGAATAGCATGCTCGAGCAAAGCAGTAGAGACCGGAAGATTAGTTATGTTTTCAACTCTGCCTGAGCCAGAAGCACCTCTGTCAGAATCTCTGAAGTCATGAGAGGTACTGGCTACATATTCTTTAGGAATTCTCTCTGGAAAGAGGGAATCCATGAATGTGGAGTCGAAAAGATCAGCAGGTTCAGAATTGATAATGTCTTCCGGAGTGGCAAATGCTTCAGTAACCGGTGGTTCGCCAACAATCTGGGATGAGTCAGCAGGAGCATCTTTAGTCAAAGTAGTGGAAATAGGAGATGCACCGTCGTTAAGAATAGGATCTTCAAATATCAAGGGCGGTATGATCGGATCAACAATGATTTCCTCATCTTCATCTCTGTGGACTCCACTTGTACCTGGATGTGAGCCTGAAACAACATTGGAAAACACATTAAAAGACTTAAATAATTCGGCATAGTTGAATATCCAGTCGGGACCAACTCGAGCATCCGTTTGATTTTCCTCTAGCCACCGTACGTCAAACGATTCCACGATTTGTTTGGTAACCTTGTTATACACCCGATAAGCAGTGTTACCCACATATCCAAAAAAGTAACAATCATCTGCTTTAGAGTTGAACTTTGGTGTAGCTTCAAGATGAAGAAGGGTGCAAGGACAACCAAAAGAGCGGAAATGTGCGACAGAAGGTTTATGACCATAGAGGATCTCATAAGGAGTCTTTATTTGGCATTTGTTGATGATGACCCGGTTCTGAACATAACAAGCCGTGTTAACTGCCTCAGCCCAAAAGAACACCGGTAATTTGGAATCGCAGAGCATGGTGCGTGCAGCTTCAATTAAAGTTCTATTTCGACGCTCAGCAACAACATTTTGTTGAGGAGTCCGAGCAGCACTGTACTGACGCAGTACACCATTATCCGCACAAATTTATCTAGAACTGCATTCTTGAATTCAGTCCCATTGTCACACTAAATTGCCTTCAACTTCTGATTAGTTTGATTCTCGATCAAAGTGACGAATCTCTTGACCAGCTCAGTAGTTTCACTCTTTTGCTTCAAAAAGAAAACCCAAGTAAAACGTGAGTAATCATCAGTTATAACTAAACAATAAGAGCTTTTATGGATACTGAGAACGTTGACTGGGTCGAAGAGATCCATGTGAATCAGTTGAAGGAGCGAGTCAATGGAGTTGACCAATTTGGGCTGATGTGACTTCCGATAATGTTTGCCTTGAGCACAGGCAACACATTTTTCAAAGGTAATGAAGTCCTTGATTGGCAGCCCCCGCACAATATCATTTTTAGCGAGGCGATTCAAATTCTTCGCATTGGCATGACCGAGACGTCGATGCCACAACATGGCGTTCTGTTCTGAAGCTTTAGAAAATAAGCAAGTAACATTTTCCGAAGTGTTGTGATTCAAGTCGATGATATACGCATTACTTTTACGTTCTGATCGGACAAGAATCCACTCCTCGAGAATGACAACACCATGTTTCAATATCAAACATTCCTTCTTGGTGAAGTAGGTTGAAAAACCTTTGTCACAAATTTGAGAAACGCTCAGCAGACTGTGCTTGAGCTCAGGTACAAAGTTTACATTCTCAAACTTCAACACACCATTAGATACAGTTCCTCTTTGTGTGATCTTTCCCTTTTCACTTCCCGCAAAGCAAACACATCCACCGTTAAAATTTTCAATGTTGTGTAATTGGGACATGTCGCCTGTCATGCGCCTGGAACAACCGTTATCAACATACCAAGGCCTGCTGATATTCCTCCATAGGTATTCCTGCACAAGTTGCGGGATCAATTAGATTTAGGGACCCAGTCCATTTGGTGGGTTGACCTAAAATATCGATACATTTTACAGATTCTAAACTCATATCACGATTGTCAAATAATGGGGAATTCACAGTAGATTTTGGAATGTTGCCTTTAGGAACCCATCTATAATTTGATTTAAATATTTTATCCTTGGACCAGATGGGAACATTAGCATCAGATTTGGAATCAGAACTGCTATTTGAAGTTGCTTCTTGAAATGACTTTGATCTTACAAAGTTTGGTAATACACCGTCATTTCTCGAAACAGTCTTTTTGAATTGAGCAGTTTGATTCTTGGCTTTCACATCATTCCAATTCTTATTTCGAGAACGTGACCACGAGGGTTTTCTGTTATAAGATCTCCCCCTTGGCACGTTCTGCCAAAACTATTCATGTTGATGCGCATACAAATATCGGGGACAATTTATGGCAATGTGACCAGCTATTCCACAGTTAAAACAAGTTTGTCTTTTAACAGGGGCAGTGGATGTTTGTCCAGGTCCAGATATATTCAATGCATTTCCACACATACGCAAGCAAGCATCAGAACATTTAACAAAATTCTTAAACCTAAAATTTTGAAAGTTCACATCATTACGAATTTTAAAAGGTCTAACAAATTTAGCAGTTTTAACAAACAAATTTAAAGCAGACGAATTTAAAACAGACGAATCAAAATCATTAGTCTTAGAACAGGTTTTAACAAAATCAAAAGTACTCTTGTCTTCCTTCTTCTCATCTTTCTCCTTCAAATTATCTATAAATGAGGTAGAAGCGTCAGTAGAGTTCAATTTATTACTCTCAGCGTGCCAGATTGATCCTTGTTGATGAAGTTCGAGTGATAACATTCCTCAGACTCTTCAGTTTCAACAGATGATACATAATTATGGTTATACGGGGGTGGAACATATCTATAACCAAAACCTTCACCCTGTTTACTAGCCCATTTAGTCTGATGTTCTATTATTGACTCAACTACTTCAGTTGACACATCGAACTTTTTGAAATTAAATTCAGCATCATTGAATTTTGCTTTCAATGCGACAAGTTCAACAGTTAATTTAGCAATTGTTTCTTTTGCACAACAATATCGAGTGCTTACAGTACTCTATTCCTCTTGAACTTTCTTAAAATCAGACGTTTTAGCATCAAGTTTTTCTTGTAAAGTTTTCAATTTCTTTTTAGCATCATAAACATTGTTTGTAAGGTTAAACACTTCTTTAACAAGACAATAATTATGTTCACGATACTTTGCAATTATATCAATACAACATTGAGAAGAGCATGAAACTTTACTAACCTCATAATTAGCAGAAGTGGTAGCAGGAGTAGTGGAAACCACGAAGGCGAACTGCAAATTCATCATTTCTTCCTCAGCTGCCTCAGCATCCACATCACCTTCAGCTTGGGCCAAGTAAGCTTCACCACCTTCAGTCAAATTCAGTGCTTGCATCTGATCATCCCAAGAGAATTGTTGCGCAACCATGGCTCTTTCAGTATTCTGAGTATCTGCATCACGGTTTGTTCCAGTAGGCACCAGATTTCTCTCAGTATTCTCCACTCTGGGCTTAGTACATTCACGAGCAAAATGTCCAGGCTCATGACAATTAAAGCACCGGAGTTTGGTCTTGTTGAAACCCACTTTCTTCTCTCCATTGTTGGCAACCCAATTGTTTCTACCCGTCCTCTGAATGAACTTCTTTGCCTTGAATACCGCCATAGCGATATGCCAGGAAATATCCATTTCTTCCACATCATCGGGGTGAACTTGATCAAGATCTCCTACCATCATTGGTTGAACCAGCTCACCAGCACAAAGAGCATTATAACAGTTTAGAAGACCAGCCATTAGACCTAAATTTTCTTCAGCTCCTTTGGGAAGAGTTGGCGCTGGAGTAACAGGAATAGAGGGAATTGGAGATGCCATTGGCTTGCTGGAAAAGGGAGAAGCTTGATAAACTGGAGCATGAGCAGGCAAAGCAGAAAAGGCACTATTTGTAGAAACACCTAGGTTGGCAGATTGATAAGAATTTGTGTAATTTATCTCTTGTTGTTTGTCATCCATATCACATGCTTTGATGATAGCCAAAATTTCAGAAAGAGACAAACTATTCAGATCCTTCGTCTATTGATCACAGCCACATGTATAGCCCAATTTCTTGGAAGGGAGTTCAGCAGCTTCTTGTTGACTTCATATTTCAACAACACTATTCCAGCAGTACTCAACTCAGTGTTGAGAGTGATAAAGCGTTGCAACTGAACTTCAAGTGTCTCCCCGAGAACATGATTAAACAAGTTAAATCTTTGTCTAAGCAGATCCTGTTTGCTTTGTCTCATGTCCTCGTTGCCTTCATAAACCTTAACCAGTGCTTCCCATAAGGCTTTGGCAGATTTGTATTCCCTGAATCCTTGAGCGATATCGGGAGACAGAGCCATCGTGAGAGTAGCGAGGGCACGATCATCAATTTCAGTTAAATCAAAATCTTCATTCGAGTATTCTTCCTGTGGCTTTATAATCACCATACCATCCTCAAGTGTAATTGTTATAATGACCGGACCTCTCACAATGCTTCTCTATATCTTGTTGTCTTTCATTTTCGCGTATTTCTCAAATCTAAATTTCCATTCATCAAAACCTTCAGCATTTAATAGTCTGGGAATGTGGGTAACAGTATCCATCACGGTATCGAGATCGGAATGCAAATTGGTAGTTGTCAAATCCATCGAAAATGAACTTAAAAACACCACAAGCAACTAACAAGTTAAACTGAAAAACACTAAGTCAACAGTACTTGAACCGAAAACGAGATTGAAACACCATAAAAGCTGGTTGAAAACCCCCAAAAATTTTTGCTGAGAAACCAAAATTTAACCCATCGAAATTTTTACCCTTTAAAAATTGCGAAAAATACAATTCACATATGAGCCTTGGACCGAACAACCACTTAACCGAATAACAAAGCTAAACCGAGCAATACTTCAACCGATCAACTCTAAGAACAACAAAAGGACCGAACAACTGGCTACATCGAGTAACTGAGGAACCAATCAATTAAGCATCGAGTAACAGGGCGGAAAATTGGACCGAGCAATTGACTACACCGAACAACCAGTGTACCGAACAACCTGGCGAGTAACTAAGAACCGAACACTCAAGGACCGAAGAACCCAAGTAAAACCCTAAATATTGTGCGCCGCTGAACAACCCTTCAGCAAACCTAGCCGCCGTCGAGAAACCCTAGAAACCCTAATCGCTACAGTACCAGCCGCTGAACAACACCTGGAGTCTCACAGATTAACCCAAAATTCGCATTAACAGATCCGTAAAACACCTTTTCAGATCAAAAACGGGATTTTGGATGATTTTTGCTTGAAGATCTTCAAGAACACACAGCATAAAAACACCAAAACAGTCCAAAATCTCGTCCAAAACGGATCAAACACTCAAGATTCTTCAAAAATCTCCAAGAACAATCAAAGATTGATACCAAAAACAAGCTCTGATACGAATTGTAGGTCCACAAATCCTAGATCTACACACAAATAGCATCAATCAATCACAAGAACAAGATGAACACAAGGAGATTCAAACAAACTTCAATGCATTCTTGATTAAACAAGACTAATACATAAGTTTTTAGTTGTTAGAACAAAGATACTCTCTCTCTAGTTAGCACAAAACTCTAGGAAAACCAACCTCACTAATGAGGTCATAATATGCTTAAATACCCTAGACCTAAAAACCCTAGCAACCCAAGTCCATGTACCTAGAAACAAGCCCAAAAGGCCATTTCGATCAAGGACCAAAACCGAACAACCCTTGGTTGTTCGGTTCACATCGATTTACACAATAAAACCCAAATTAATTATATTTTCTATTTTAGTCCTAATTAAATACAGAGGACCACACCTGGTATGTACCCATGTTATCTACTGAAGCCATCAGGGCAAGATCGTTTGTTTTCTCTCTTGCCTCTCTAGTTTTCTCGCATAATAGGCCTCATCTTTAACTTGGGTCTGCTTTTCATTCCTTTTGCGAAGCATGCAATCCTTTGCAAAATGATTTTTACAATGACAATAATTGCAGTCATATCCAGAGTCACTAGCTATCTTTTTCTCTTCAGATCTTTCCTTAGGGGCTTCCGAGGCCTTTTTGTCTGCTGGCTTCAGAGTTGAAGGTTTGGTGTTTTCCTCTTTTGGTGTGTAGATCTCTGGTTTGGGTTTTGGAGTGTAGGAGTTTTTGTTGAAATGTTTCACCAATGGTTTTCCTAAATCAAATGGTTTCCTGAACCTTCGATTGTTTGCAGCATAGAAGGCAATCGTTTCACAATCATCATCCACCATATAGCTATCAGGCTCATCCTCAGTCTCTTCTTCTTCAACATTAGACGCTAGGGCTAATGTTCCAGCATTTTCACTTCTTCTTCCACAAATATCTGGTTCATGAGATTTGATCAGATTATACAAGGCTGCTAGTGAATAAGTGTTGATTTTTTCATAGGATTTGACCATCAGCATGGTAGGTCTCCACTCATGCCTCAGACTGTAGAGAAATTTGATGTTGATTTCTTGTTGACTTCGAGTCTCACCATATTTTTCTAGAATGTATATCATTTTGCTACAACGTTCATATGCTTGTTGCAAAGTTTCATTCTCTTGTTGTTTGAAGTTTCCAAACTCTGCTAACACTTCTTGAACAATACTTGATTGGAGAGTGTTATCACCAGCAAATCTAACAGCTAGGCGATCCCAGATCTCCTTGGCAGATTTTGCACCTAAGATGTGATGTCTAACATCTGGACCGAGTCCACTTCTATGTTCTCTCATGGCTCTTTCATCATTTCTGGCTCTTTCATCATTTCTGACTTTCTTTAAGTCAGCTGCAGTAAGAACTTCGGCATCCTCTCCATCGACTACAACAAATCTTCCTTCGATATCTATATGAGGTACATCTTTAACGAAACAGGAGCTTTAGTGGATGAACCAATTAAAATTGGCATAGTTCAGCATATTGGCATAAGAAGCTGTTGAATCCGTCATTTTGGATTGATTTTCAACTGGATCTTTTCAGAAAAACTAGCAATAGAGATTGATAATAGTTGCGGAAACCCAGATCTAGGAATCAATCTAGATCTAGAACTGTAACAATGAAAATAAGACTCTATAAACTGGTTTTCGAGCTGTTTTGCTCTGATACCACGTGTTAGGTGTGAAATTCAATCAAGTATTAAAAATGAACAAGTATTCCGAAGAATAGATTCAAGCTATATAATCAATACAAGAAAGTATAATGAACAATCAAGAACACAATTGGTGAATAACAAGTGCTAAATGCTTTGATTTAACGATTAGGGTTTTACAATGTTGGTGAATCAATCGCACACTCGACACAGACATGTATCACTGATATTTATACGTAATTAGTGATACAGATAGTACATAAAGATATTCAGAATATTCCTACAGTGTACTAGCCAATAGGAATGATTTATTATGCAACACGTTGTCTGCGTAACACGCGTGCACCCAAACAGGTTGTTACAATGAAAGCGTTCGGATCCTCTGGAGAAATCCTTCGGAGTCTTCAGGCTTCGGAGTCTTTAAGGTCTTCATATGGTTCAGCACTTCATCATAAAATATATTCAACAACTTTCTCTACCTTAATGACCATTGTGGTGTGATTACGACATCCATATTCACATCACAACTGGAAGATTTTGGATCCTTGTCTTAGTAAATAAATTGGGTAATTATTTAAAGGAATAAGACTCAAACTAACTAAACTATACTTCTGTTTTATAGTTGTCTGCCAATAACAACAACAACAACTCGGGTCCTACCCCTTCTCCTCCTGCACCAAGTACCAACTAACATCTTACTGTTATCCGTCCTCTCGAGGAAAAGCTAACGAGTCCGAACTATCTTGACTGGATCCGGGCCTTGAGGATTGCTTTGAGATTCGAGGGCCAAGAGTATGTCCTTGATGTTGATATCCCAGAACTAGCTAATGATGATGCTGGTGAAGATGTAGCTGCTTATGATAAGCACTATGATGACTCAACTAAGGTTGCTTGCCTAATGTTGGCGATCATGTCCTCTAAGCTCCAAAAGGGCTTCAAGAATGCGAGGGTGTATAATATCAATCTATAGCTCAAGGAAATGTTCCAAGAGCAGGCTAGGAAATAATGATTTGAGATCGTTAAGTCCCTAATTGCTTGTAAACTTCAAGACGGAGCGTCTGCATGTATGCACGTTCAGAAAATGAAGTTGTACATTGACAGGATGGAAAATCTTGGTGTCCAGTTTCCCAAGGAGTTAGCCATTGACATGGTTCTTAACCCTCTTTCGAGTTCATACCAACAGTTCATCATCAACTTTAGTATAAACAACCTGGATAAGACCCTGATGGAGTTGCACAGGATGCTCAAGACTGTTGAGTCCAGCATGAGATAGGCTCATGGCACTAACTCCCCTGCTCCCGTCCTAGCCATTCATCATGGTGGTGGCAAACGGAAGAAAGGCTCTCATCCCAGAGGAAAGGGAAAAGGCAAGGGCAACCAAGGCTTCATGAGAAAGGCTGATTCGACATTGCCCCTACCAGTGACCCGAATGAGGCTGTCTGTTTTTACTGTCAGTGGAAGGGACACTGGAACATAGCTGCTCAAAGTACCTAGAGTTCCTGAAGAAGAACAGGGTCAAAGAGTGTGGCACCTCAGGTATATTTATGATCAAATTACATAGTACTATGACTTCCAATTCTTGGCTCCTTGACACAGGGTGTGGTACTCACATTTGCGCTGATATACAGGGACTAAAGGAAAGTATGGAGCTGCAGCATGGGGAGCTCAACCTGATCATGGGAAACAGATAGGCTACTTCTGTTACAAGGATCGGGAGCTATAAGCTGGTGCTAAATAATAATAGTTCGATTAGGTTATTTAATTGTTGTTACTCGCTTGAAATGACTCGAAACATTATTTCATTTTATGCTTTGTTTGAGGATGGGTTTAAGTTTTCTTTTGACAATCATAATGGCAATATTTTAGTTTATAAAAATGGTTATATTTATGTTAAAACTAGTCCTTGTAATGGCATATAAGAAAGTGTTGCTTGCGTTGGTAGGAATAATAATATAACTTTGAATATTGATTCTGATGAGAATGTACTCGATAAATCACGTCTATGACACTATCTTCTTGGACACATAAATAAGAATCGCATCGCCAAGCTCTAGTCGGAAGGAATCTTGGAATCATTCGACTTGAAGTTGGATGATGTATGTGAGTCTTGCTTGCTTGGCAAGATGACTAAATCACCATTCACAGAAAGCTATGAAAGAGCCAAGGATCTTTTGGAACTAATCCACACAAATGTATGTGGACTATTCAGATCCACCACTAGACAAGGTGAACGCTACTTTGTGACATTTACTGATGATTTCAGTAGATACAGTTATGTTTATATGATTAAACATAAGTTAGAAACTTTTGAAATGTTCGAAGAGTTTCAGAACGAAGTAAAGAATCAACTGGGTAAGAAGATTAAGATGCTCTGATCTGATAGGGGTGGAGAATATCTTAGTCAAGAATTCTATGATCATCTAAGAGATTGTGGAATAGTTTCACAACTCTCTCCTCCCAGAACACCGTAGCATAACGGTGTGTCTGAAAGGAGAAATTGAACACTGTTAGATATGCTTCAATCTATGATAAGTTGTGCTACACTTCCAATAAGTTTATGGGGTTATGCCTTAGAAACTGTAGCTCACATCTTAAACCTTGTCCCAACTAAGAAGGTTGCTAAGACAACCTCTGAAATGTGGAGTGGGGAGCGTCCCTCACTAGCACATATACATGTATGGGGTTGTGAAGTCTTCGTTAGGCACCAATCTCATGAAAAACTGGAACCCAAAGCAGAGAAGTGTTATTTCGTCGGTTACCCCGCGAAAGTCATTTGGATACTTGTTCTACAAGCCTTCTGAGAACAAAGTGTTTGTTGCTTGAAGAGGAGTATTTCTGGAAAGAGATCTCATATCCGAAGGGGCTAGTAGGAGTAAAGTCGATCTTGAGGAGATTCAAGAGTTAACCAACAATGAACTTATAGGTGACACTAGCACTCAACCTAAGGATGAGACTCCTGTTGAGGAAACTGACATATCTCCACTGCCACTTCGCAGATCCAGTAGAGTTAGTCATCCTCCTGAGTTTTATGGCTTCCATATAACTACAAAAGGTGACACACTGATCTGTGATAACGCACTGGTTAGTGAGGTTGAGCCATCCAACTACGAGGAAGCGATGGCAGGCCCTGAGGCTGCCAAATGGAAAGAGGCCATGCAGAGCGAGATTCAGTCCATGTACGATAACCAAGTTTGGAACTTGGTTGATCCGACACCAGGCCTTAAAATCGTTTGGTGTAAGTGGATCTTCAAGAAGAAGACCGACATTGATAGGAATGTACACACATTCAAGGCTAAGTTGGTTGCGAAGGGTTTCACTCATACTCAAGGAATTGATTATAATGAAACCTTCTCTCTAATAGCCAATATTAACTTTATAGCCAATATTAACTTTATTAGAGTGTTACTTTCCATAACCGCATTTTATAACTATAAAATATGGCAGATGGATGTCAAAACCGCGTTCCTTAACGGGAAACTGTCAGAAGATGTGTATATGTCATAGACTGAAGGTTTTCTACGTACTAATTATCCGAATAGAGTATGTAAGCTTGAAAGGTCCATCTATGGACTTAAAAAAGCTTCTTAGCAGCTGGAACATCTGCTTCCATGAAAAGGTCAAATAGTTTGGATTTTCTAGAAGTCAGGATGAGTTCTATGTATATGTCAAAATCAGTGGGAGTAATGTAGTATTTCTAGTACTGTATGTGGATGACATACTCCTTATATGAAACGACATCCCAAGGTTAAAAAGTGTGAAGACTTGGCTTGGGAAGTGTTTCGTTATGAAGGATTTAGGAAATGCATCTTATATACTTGGTATAAAGATCTAAAGGGATAGATCGAAGCGTCTAATAGGACTAAGCCAGAGTATGTACTTAGATAAAATCTTAAAGAAGTTCAAGATGCATGATTCCAAGAAGGGGATCTTGCCCATGCAACATGGCATAAAGCTGAGTAAAGAGCAATGTCCCAGGACTAGTGAAGTACTAGACAGAATGAGTTGAATCACATATGCTTCGGCTACAGGATCGATCATGTATGCCATGATATGTACTCAACCTGATGTGTCATATGCTTTGAGCATGGTGAGATGGTATCATGATAATCCTGGTGAAAGTCATTGGACGACAGTGAAAAACATTCTTAAGTATCTGAGAAGAACTAAAGATATGTGCCTAGTATACGGAGGAAGAGATGATTTAAAAGTAACTGGGTTTAGTGACGCAAGTTTCCAACAGACAGCAATAACTCTTGCTCACGGTCAGGGTGGGTGTTCATGTTGAACAGAGGAGTGGTATCCTAGAAATGTTCGAAGAAAAAGTCGGTAGTTGACCCAACGTGCGAGTCCGAGTATATTCCGGCTAGTGAAGCTGCAAAGGAAGCTACATGGTTGAAGAACTTCATCGGAGATCTTGGCATTGTCCCCGGCATCAGTGTTCCCCTTGAAGTCATCTATGATAACGAGGGTGCAGTCGCATTGACTAAAGAACCCAAGGACCATGGGAGATCAATAGATATACTCAAAAAGTACCACTATGTTTGAAACCAAGTTGAAGACGGAGATATCGTGGTGAGTAGGGTCCCGTCATAGGAGAATCCAGCTGATTCCTTTCCCAAGGCATTGTCGTGAGCCAAGCATGATGCGCATACTAGGTCCATATGCATTAGAGTTGCTAGCGAAATGTCTTAAATGTTTAGTTAATAGTTTGAAACTGAAACATATAGCAGTAGTTAATTGTATCTAACATGGTGTTTTATTAATGGAGGTTTAATAAAAAGCTGTATTGCTACCATTTTGTTAATTATTATTATTTTTCACCTTTGCATGTTTAGAACCCACTTTCCGAGTTGTAATATTCATGTTTCAGGTCTTAAATAAATTAGAAAAAGTTGGTAAATAACTACGTTTCATATTTTCGAGGATTATATGATCAAATTCGAGTAAGGGTAATATAGTAAATCCATATTAAGATAATTAGTAATTGGAATAGGGATGTCTTGGTAATTTCACATAATATGTCAAATACATTTACATGGAGGGTAAATTGGTAATTTAGCAATGAATACAAACTTATTCCATAAGGGTATAATGGTATTTCACAAAAATGCATGCTCCTCTTCCTGGTGATGTAGGATAGCATGAAACATCTCCTCCAGAATGGGGGCATAGAAAGAGAATGTCGAATAAAGGGTTAGAAAGAGAAAGCTTAGAGAGGAGAAGGTGGCAGACTCGTTTCCGATGAGCTTTGGGGGAGGGACATGTTTGAGTGGTGGCGGTTGTTGATGGGGTAAGGTTGTGAGGCAACCGCAGTTTGGAAGGTGGGAGCAGCAAGCGTCGGTGAGGCTTCACGGCGGTGTCCGGCGGGGACGTGAGGGAGGATACCTTCGAGTCGCATTGTATAGTTGTGTCCTTCAGCAAGATCGAGAGAATAAGAAAAGATGGGATGAGAGTGAGTTGGAGACCGAGAGAAAATACATATTAGTAAGATGAAAGTCTAGAAGGGTGTAGCTGGGTGGCCGACGGTGGTGTTGCTGGTTGACAATGATCATGGTCGGACTTGGAGAAGAATATTGTAACGGGAGATGGAGGCTCGGAGTATAGCCGCGATCACAGGTGGTTTAGGGTTGCCGGAGGTCACGCCGCTAGAGACGAGGGTGGTGTTGGACCCCATCAATGGAATGAAGCAATGGCAGGTCGGTTCTTTGCTGTCGAAGAAGAAAGGGTTGGCTAGGAAGGGGGGAGGCATTCTCGGAGAACACCTTGTCGCCGGAGGTGGATGCATAGTCGGAGGAGGCATAGCCGGGGAAAGAGACAGCGCCTGATTTGGACCCAAGCGGCAAGTCACCGGCGAGAGGGGTAAGTGCGATTCCTCCTGTATTAGGTTTAAGTGTTGGGCTGTTTTGGTCATGTTGGGCTTTGCTTTATCATCCTGCCATAATTGGACTTCAAAAATGAATTATGAAGTGGGCTTAATGAATCAGTTGGACCGATAATTAAGAGGTGGGAATTTAAATAAACCAACTAGAAATAATAATATTCTTTTACATTAAGTTGGCTTTAATTATGTGGTAAATAGAATTCAATTCTTTTACTATCATTTTAATTTAAATGGTTGTTTATCTAAGATATGAGTCTATTAAATCAGACGTGACCTAAACCCAATATTAGAAATATCAAGAGTTTTAAATGGAGATAAGCGGGTCAATATAAAGTGTATTTTAATTATACGTGGCTTTTCGGGTAATAACTATTGACAACGCTTAGTAATATCAAATATTTTAGTCATTGTTGAGCCCTATTATTAGTGGAATTATATCATATATATCGTGGTATTCTCACTTTTTGTGCCAGCACTTGTTTGGAAAGAAATAATGAAAACAGGGACCAAAAGCATGCAATTTGAAAGAAGTTTGAAGATTAAGGCAAAATCAGACGAAAACGTACGCGCGCCGCGGAATTCATCAAGACGCAAAGCGGTTATGAGGCGGTGGAGAAAATGTAAATGCCGATAAAACGGGGATAAACCCGCACGCGCGCCGCGGGATCCACTTATGCGCGGTGCGGCTTCGAGATTTTTTGCAACTATAAATAGAGGCTCTTAGGTCGAAAAAAGTAGCGAAGACCTGGTGTGAAATCGACCCCCAAGGCTCTTTGACTCCGAGATTTAGCTTCAGCAACCATCTTTTGGTATTTTCATGTTTTTATCTTTAATTTTCAATTAGTTAAATAGTTAGTGATAGTTGGCTAGTGTCATTGGGAGTGACAACCATTGACATTGATTCTTGATTTCTGTTTTTTATAGTTGGATACTGTTTTGGACCCTTTGGATCTGATTTTGTTAATGAGAATCATTTGGTTTATGTTAATTGCTTAGTTTTTCGGTGTTTATGCTGTGAATGAATTTCTGAATGTTTGGATTGTGTTCGATGTTGGTTTGACCTTGATTGTACTGAATCCCATTTCTGATTTCAGTGATCAATTAGGGTTAGTTATTGATTTGGATTTTAGTTTAGTGAATGCTTGCTTGGAATTGTTTTAGTTTATGATTTTTGGAGGTGTTTGGCAAAAGTTAGGAACTAGGTCCTCTGACTGTAGCGTGACACTGCAGTTGGTAATCTGTCACCTGTCTCGACCACGTAACTCCTGTGGATCGACCCTGACTTGCACTGTGCTAAGTGTGTGTGTTAGGTATTTTCTTATTTTGACCGCATGACGACCGCTGCGATGTTAAATTTTGGCGCCGTTGCCGGGGAGTTGTGAGCTTGAGAGTAGGTGATCTGTAGGACATAGTTTCTGATTTTTTATGTTTGATTTTAGTTTTTTTGGTTTTTGGTATGTGTACGTCTTCATAATGGGCGATTACATGTACCCGGATCAATATTATGAGTATCATGAAAATCCGGCCGACACCTATTACGAGGATGATTGCTATAATTTATCATCCGATGACAATGGATGGCGGACCGAGGAGTCATCTCAGCCTGAGAATCCTGCAATTTGGGCCCGACTTTGGGTACTCATGTATAACACCCACCAAGTGCAGAAGGACCAGGCTGATGCTCTTGTAAGATTGCAAGCTTCTTTAGATCAGTTAGAGGAAAGTTGGAAATGTTCATCACCCTCGCCAGAACCTGAGGCGAGTAATTTTTATACCAATGATATGGTGTGTGAACCTGCATCACCTGAATATGTGATGGAAGGGTATACACCTTGGGAAAGTCAAGAGACCACTGAGATGGTCGAAAATGTTGTTGAGGAGGAGGTGGTAAGTGACAATATTATCCCCGACTCAACAGCTTTTGATGTTTTTGATGTTTTTGTTGATAATGTTGATCTGGTGATGAGTGACTCATCACCAGACAATTTGATTAATGAGGATGTTGTGGATGAGGCTGTAAGTGACACTACAGACCCCAACCCAACGATCCCCGAAATTATTGAAGTTGTTGATACTATTGGGGAAGGGGGTGTAGATGACAATACTACCCCCGAACCTATAATTTTTGAAAATTTTGAAAGTTTTGAAAATAAGGATCTGGTGATGGATGACTTTGTACCACCATCAGATCAAACCAGTCACCCACTCTTGGTCCCGATCCACCTGTTGGACGATGATCAAGAAGTTGATGCTGACGAATTGATATTTGAAAATAATAAACATTATTTTATCGCCACTCATGATCCATTCATGAATGGAAAATTAGATGTGATCAATACCATCGATGAGGACATATGGAAGCATCCCGATATGTTGCCGTCCGATCCCATTCGATTGGAAAATCTTTATTGGTACTGCAAGCCAAAATTGCAAACTAAAAATAACATGCAAGATGAGAGCAACAAACGAGGCACAACACAACTACTGGGAGCGGCACTGGGCGCGCTTCTTGTCAAGCCTTTGACCTTGAAGAGATGCAGAAGGAAGGACCGAGCTTGGAGGTTCAAAGCTACCTCCAAGCATTCACGGGAGTTAATCAGAAGGCAGCGACTGGGCAGCAGCAGAAGGACCGGCAAGCCATTCGACCCAGGAAAGTTTGCGGAGCAGTGGATCAACAAAGGGACGGTGGTGACTGAAAATCAGCGAAGGAAGAAGGCATACGATCCACCGTAGCTGTAGAAGGAGCAGTACGTCTGGCTGAAGACGTTAAACTTAGCGCTTGTTGGGAGGCAACCCATCGTTCATAGGTTAGCACTGTATTCTTAGGAGTAACTAAGAAGATTATATCATCGTCATTTGCAGGTATTATTGGTCCAAGGCAAGTGTGGGGTTGTTTTGAAGAATTTGGATTTTTTGATGACCGCGCCGCGGTCAGGCGATTTGCACGCCGCGGGCTCGTAAACCAACCCGATGCGCAGGGGTTGATTTGGGGGTACGCACGCCGCCGTTCGCTCATATCCGCGTCGCGGGAATCGATCGGTCGGTTTTCTTCGTAAATAAGGTAAGCCGCGACAATATTCACATGCACCCACATGTTTTGGGAGTGACAACCATTGACATTGAGTCTTGATTTCTGTTTTTGATAGTTGGATACTGTTTTGGACCCTTTGGATCTGATTTTGTTAATGAGAATCATTTGGTTTATGTTAATTGCTTAGTTTTTCGGTGTTTATGCTGTGAATGAATTTCTGAATGTTTGGATTGTGTTCGATGTTGGTTTGACCTTGATTGTACTGAATCCCATTTCTGATTTCAGTGATCAATTAGGGTTAGTTATTGATTTGGATTTTAGTTTAGTGAATGCTTGCTTGGAATTGTTTAAGTTTATGATTTTTGGAGGTGTTTGGCAAAAGTTAGGAACTAGGTCCTCTGACTGTAGCATGACACTGCAGTTGGTAATCTCTCACTGCAGTTGGTAATCTCTCACCTGTCTCGACCACGTAACTCCTATGGATCGACCCTGACTTCCACTATGCTAAGTGTGTGTGTTAGGTATTTTCTTATTTTTGACCGCATGACGACCGCTGCGATGTCAACTATGTCTAATGAATGTAGTATTTCATAGAACTAGCTTAAGCACAATGAGTCGTTAAGATGTATTATAGACTGAACAATAAAGTTTGTATTTTCATCTTTGGAGACTATTTCACAGTTAGCGACGCTATCTAGGGAAGATAGCGGCGCTAACTGGCTATTGACTTTGACTTTTGACTGTTCATTCCTGGTCAAACCTAAGGGTTTTGGATACCGGTCTTATACGATTATACTGTTTGGGATTTAGGAAGTCCTAAGTGGAGTTTATCCTTGTTAGGGAGTGCGTATTGTTGGGACCTGAGGGCACTCGCGTGGAATGCTGTCTAGCTTGATGTCGTAGATCAGGTGAGTCTTCTCACTATACTATGTGTGATGTTGCATGCGTAGGTAGCTTTATTAGTTTGTGTAATAATGTGATGTATGTGCTTTACGTGTTTATCGGCAAGATCGGTGCAAGCTCGTGAGCCGGTGAACGGACAAGATTGGGGCAAGCCTGTGAGTCAAAGAATGAGTTGATTAGACAATATCGGGGCAAGCGCGTGAGTCTTGACAAGATCGGGGCAAGCCCGTGAGTCAAAGAATGAGTTGATTAGACGAGATCGGGGCAAGCCCGTGAGTCTAGGCAAGATCGTGAGCCTTTTGTGATTATGTGTTATGGAATGGATAGTGTGGTATTGTGGGGAACTCACTAAGCTTTGTGCTTACTCTTTCACCCTTACTGTTTTTCAGGTATTTGCTGGCTTCAGCTTGGATCACGGTGCGACTGTACCGCATCTGAGGTTTTTATAATCAAGTCTTCCACTGGAAATGTTTTTAAATGTTTTTGTTAAATACGATTAAAACGTTTAAATAATAAGTTTTACTTTGGATGGTTTTAAATGGTTAAACCGTTTTGTATATTGACCCGTTTTTAAAACGGAAAATTTATTACGTAATTTGGGATGTTACAAGTTGGTATCAGAGCCTTGGTTTGAGGGATTTGGATGAACAGGAATGTGATTCCAAGGATTTGGATGAACATGACTAGGAGTCCAAACTCCAACCAGGGATTTGAAGATTTTCTTAAACGATTTTCGAAGGAAAAACTGTTTTTAATAAACTTCTAAGTAGTTGGGTTGAATAACATGTGGAAAACTTCCTTGCATGTTCTTGTTTTATTGTTGCTTGGGAGTTTAAAACATGGTATGAATACCTGACTTAAGCTTTTAAACGGATAAATGGATTTCGAAAAAGATGAGATGTGATGCGTATAGTCGGCCGGAGCTCAAGTAAGTGGTTAATTCCCAAAATATCCATGACTTTATGTGTTGATGATATGATGATGATGTGATATATGCTAGAAATAGGCTAATGATACACTCAGGAAATTGCATAATAGAATTGGCCTGGATCACAGGATGCCTTTTTCCTAGTTTGCTGCTTACTGTGTGTTACTTGCTATGTGCTGCTTGTGTGTACCTTTTGGACCTATGCTTGTACTGTTAGGAAGTTAAGGGAATGCTTTAGGATTGTATGCAATAGGATCGGATAGCCTTAGAATTCTTGAACCGACCTTACTGACTGTTCCTTGTTTGGTTGTGACTTTAAGGTAGGGACATCTATTTGACTGTCTATCTGTTCTTATTGCATACAATTACGTGTTTATGAGGTGATCTGGCGGTATGAGTAGAAATTCTTGTGGTGCGGGTGAGATGTGGAATTCCTAGGTAGACTAGGAAGAGTATTAGGCACTTTGGTGCAGGGTGGTTTGGATGATATCTGAATGCCCTTTAGAAGGGAGTGAGGCAACTTAGAGAACCAAGACAATCTTCGGAACAAGTATGAATAGGTGTGGAAGGCAGTACAAGGGCCCGTAGTATTGGAAGCATAGGATTCATACCTAGAACGAAGGTAGACCCGGTGAACCTAAGGAGTCTGTAGATGCGGGAATCGTATAGACGATGTGGTTAGGCGAGTGTATCACTCGTTCTTGTCAGAATTCTGAATAAGGAAGGGTGATCTAAGGGAAATGATTCGGGGCTCGAGTCGAGTTTGCGAGGCCGGGTTGGGCCTGAGATGAGTGATGAGGATGTTTGAGATGCGGTCGCCGTGTAGGTGGCCAGGGCCGTGTTCCATATGCTCCATTCGGTGATTGATTCGGTCAAGACGGAGATACTAATGTTGTTTGAGAAGGGGTTCGTCGCAAAGGAAGAGGCGATGATGGCTCGGTACCATACTATGATGAGGAAGGAGATCAGCGAGTTTGTCGTTGCCGCTCGAAGTCAAACCGTTATAGAAATGGAGTCTGCTGCTACGTCGAGGGAGATTGAGTTCGATGCTCGGCTGGGGCAGAAGTGGCAGAACCAGAACCTGGAGCAGCCGTCAGTGAAGAAGTTTCGGACTGCAGTGTCAGATAGAGTGGAGGACCTTTACCGCCGGGACGGTAAGCCGGATGTGAGGATTTGTGTTGTATGCTATCAAATTGGCCATGGCAGGTCCAATTATCTGGGATCGTCGAGGGATACAAGTCAGAATTCGAGTTTTGTTGCCCCAAAGTGTAAAGGTGTTCGTCAGATGTAAATGTAGGACCCGGAAGTGGGAGACAGGGTTTAACAGCTGGATGTAGAGGTGGAACCTCGACGGTTGCTGCCGGTGTGTTTTCGTGGTTTGTTATTGTCTCTTTTCGATATTGCTGCTTCTCTCTTGTTGCTTTAGATGCGGGTAGTTAGTTCAGGACCTACCTCTGAGTAGGCGTGTGAAGGCAGGTTGTTGTCAACGGTTTTGCCAGTGGATAAAGGGTGGAATGTCTGTGGAACGGCAGTGGCTGTTTTGTCAGCCGTTAATGGTTCGAACTCTAAGTAGGGGAGAACTGCTAGGTTGGAGCCAAAGAAATTGTCGTGGTGTGTTTTCGTTGGGCTGTAAGAGTTTGTTTGGATCTCTTTTTTATATAGATCGTCATGAGTAGACTTCATTGAGTGTGTTAGGATGAAGAGGGGTCGACAGAGGTAGTGGTGACGATAATGTTAGGATATTATTTATCCGTTGCGAGTTTCACATGTCCAGTGCAGAGCAAGTAGATGTTCGTTCAGGTCGGGTGTGGTATGAAATTTTGACCGGGTGTCATGTTTCTATACGTAGTGGAAATGGGTGTGTTTTTCGTCATCATCGTTCGAGGGTGTTGAGGGTTCAATATCCGTTGGTTTTAAGAGTTGTGTTGACTCGCGCGTTGTCGTTTGAGAATGATGGTTGGGCATAGGATTTTGGTTAGGATCCATGAGTCAGTGGTGAGGTTTAGAAGTTGTTGTGTGTAGTTGGAAATTGCATCAGAGGTTGAGTCGATCAGGCTTGTTGTGTTCTCGTTATCTCGTATGTTTTGTTTGGATATTCGTGTGCAGGGGTCGGTCCGACGATGTCTCCGGTTGTTAAATTGGGGTAGTTAGTTGGTTCTTTTCGCTTGTTAGTATATTGGGTCGAGGATGCTTATGCGTGCTAGGTTGCTCAGAATGGCATAGGGATGCGGCTTGATCTTTGCCAATGCTGTGGTTGATGGCCTTAGTGTTATCTTTGGGATGATGGGTCTTTCGTTAAGAAGTAGGACTCTTGACTAGGTTGGTTTAATCTGGGGAGCTATTTAACTAGATCAGGAGGAAGGCGAATGTGATCGGTAGCTAATACCCAGGATTGTTTAGCTCTTTGGAATATTGATAAGATTTTATGAGACGTAATCGGGGGTAAATTTGAAATTTCCTAGATTTTGCAATGAAACATTGAAAGGAATAAGGAATATTCTTCCATAAAACGTCAATTATATTTTATAAGATCGTATTTTTCTAATAAGCAATGGATACAAGGTCGAGTGTTTGATTCTAAGTGGAAATCAAGTTGAAACAAAAGGTTTTCAAATAAATAAATATGTGTTTTAAGAAGGTATTTTATAGAATATATAATTAGAAACAAATTTTGCATAAGTAAATTTGAATCAAATAATATTTTCCATAAAATAAAAGCTCAAAAGTAGCAACGTCTTAAGTTACAGTGTGAACAGGAACCCATGATGAATTAGAAATTTTGAAAATCATTACTTTAGTTTTTTTTTGGTGATTCCCGGGACGGAATCCTTTTTAAGGGGTGGATAATTGTAATATCCGTGTTTGAGGTCTTAAATAAATTAGACAAATTTGGTAAATAACTACGTTTCATATTTCGAAGCATTATATGATCAAATTCGAGTAGGGGTAATATAGTAAATCCATATTAAGATAATTAGTAATTGGAATACGAATGTCTTAGTAATTTCACATAATATGTCAAATACATTTACATGGAGGGTAAATTGGTAATTTAGCAATAAAGACAAACTTATTCCATAAGGGTATAATGGTATTTCACAAAAATGCATGCTCCTCTTACTGGTGATGTGGGATAGCACGAAACATCTCCTCCAGAATAGGAGGACAGAAAGAGAATGTGGAATAGAGGGTTAGAAAGAGAAAGCTTAGATAGGAGAAGGTGGCAGACTCGTTTCCGGTGAGCTTTGGGGGAGGGACATGTCTGAGTGGTGGCGGTTGTTGATGGGGTAAGGCTGTGAGGCAACCACAGTTTGGAAGGTGGGAGCAGCAAGCTTCGGTGAGGCTTCACGGCGGTGTCCGGCGGGGGTGTGAGAGAGGAGACCTTCCAGTCGCATTATATAGTTGTGTCCTTCAGCAAGATCGAGAGAATAAGAAAAGATGGGATGAGAGTGAGTTGGAGACCGAGAGAAAATACATAGTAGTAAGATGAAAGTCTAGAAGGGTGTAGCTGGGTGGCCGACGGTGGTGTTCCTGGTTGACAATGATCACGGTCAGACTTGGAGAAGAAGACTGTAACGGGAGATGGAGGCTCGAAGTATAGCCGCGATCACCGGTGGTTTAGGGTTGCCGGAGGTCACGCCGCTGGAGACGAGGGTGGTGTCGGACCCAATCAATGGAAAGAAGAAATGGCAGGTCGGTTCTTTGCAGTCGAAGAAGAAAGGGTTGGCTAGGAAGGGCGGGAGGCGTTCTCGGGGAACACCTTGTCACCGGAGGTGGATGCATAGTCGGAGGAGGCGTAGCCGGGGAAAGAGACAACCCCTGATTTGGACCCAAGCGGCAAGTCACCGGCGAGAGGGGTAAGTGCGATTCCTCCTGTATTAGGTTTAAGTGTTGGGCTGTTTTGGTCATGTTGGGCTTTGCTTTATCATCGAGCCATAATTGGACTTTCTAAATGAATCGTTGACTCCTGGTCAAACCTAAGGGTTTTGGATACCGGTCTTATAAGATTATACTGTTTGGGATTTAGGAAGTCCTAAGTGGAGTTTATCCTTGTTAGGGAGTGCGTATTGTCGGGACCTGAGGGCACTCGCGTGGAGTGCTGTCTAGCTTGAAGTCGCAGATCAGGTGAGTCTTCTCACTATACTATGTGTGATGTTGCTTGCGTAGGTAGCTTTATTACATTGTTTAATAATGTGATGTATGTGCTTTACGTGTTTATCGGCAAGATCGGGGCAAGCTCGTGAGGCAGTGAATGGACAAGATTTGGTGAAGCCCGTGAGTCAAAGAATGAGTTGATTAGACAAGATCGGGGCAAGCTCGTGAGTCTTGACAAGATCGGGGCAAGCCCATGAGTCAAAGAATGAGTTGATTAGACGAGATCGGGGCAAGCTCGTGAGTCTAGGCAAGATTGGGGCAATCTTGTGAGCCTTTTGTGATTATGTGTTATGGAATGGATCGTGTGGTATTTTGGGGAACTCACTAAGGTTTGTGCTTACTCTTTCACCCTTACTGTTTTTCAGGTATTTGTTGGCTTGAGCTTGGAGCACGGCGCGACTGTACCGCATCTGAGGTTTTTATAATCAAGTCTTTTGCTGGATAATGTTTGTAAATGTTTTTGTTAAATACGATTAAAATGTTTAAATAATAAGTTTTAATTTGGATGGTTTTAAATAGTTAAACGGTTTTGTATATTGACCCGTTTTTAAAACGAAAAATTTATTACCGAATTTGGGAAGTTACACGAGTATTAATTTACTCAAACCTCCACAGTCGGTCGTACTATTGGAAGCAAGTAGTGATTTAAGACTGTCATGGAGTGTTAGTAGATTGTCTATAAAGATTACACATAGCATGGTGATTGCGACTAACCCTCATGAGTGCTTGACAGAGGTTCAAGTATGGGAACAACCCGTATCTAGAGATTACTTCATGGATTAAGTCACAAGTAATCTAGGATGATAATATATTTTATTCTTGAAACGAGATGCATGAGGATTTGCGCTACGATTCTATTGTGCATTGGTATGCTCAAACGCTATCAGTAACTAGTGGTTATAAAGGGTATGTCCATGCATGATATGATGAAATAGATAGAGACTATGTAGTCAGAGTCTATCTGTTGCTTATTCCCTAACAAGGAGAAGCGATATATGTGGGCCCCTCAATGATTTGATGTTGACACTAAACGCTTGGCCAAGCCCTGACTAGATTGATGTGATATATCAGTAGTCTGACAGAGTCATCATAAATCTGTATCGGGAAATAGAATTTTGAACTATTGGGATCTGACATTTTCTATGACCCAGGTTCATCATGATATCTTGTAGAACAGAGGAATAACTGATCACTTATCTAAGGGTCGTCTCTTTTCTTTGAACAGAGTTTGGTAGTTGCATTGGATGACATACTCATTACCGATTATCAAATAATATTGAGACCACACAAAGTTGAAAACTTGTCCAAGTGGGAGACTGTTGGAATAGTGTCCAAGGTCATCAACTAGTGGTAATATTTCTAATAATAGCAGGGTCATTTTGGGTTGCCCTCATGACCTCATGACCCAGAAAAATACACAGAGTCAAAGGAACAAAAGAAAAGAAGATTAGTTTATTAATTTATTGAGAAATAAACTAATTAGAAACTAGATCAGCAAATTAATTGATAAATTAATTTGGAATTAATTTAGAATCAATTAAAGGGACTGGATTGTAATTAATTAAAGAGTTAATTAATGGAAACAAGTGCAGGGGGTGCGGCTACTAAAAGGCTCCTAAGTTTGAAACCCTAGGAGCCTTGCAGTATAAATAGAGGCCTTGGGGTTCAACCATAAGGAATCCCAAGCAGCTATCTGCGCCGCCTCTTCCCCTTCCTCTATTGTTTATGCGATTTTCAATCCATCTCTAGGGTTTTGATATTTTCCTCCTCTTCCCAAGTGGAACATTGATCGGCCTGGTTTTCTGGAGATAACTAGGTGTGAATCATCCGAGAGATTCTATGTTGGATCCTGATGATCCCTTGCAATCGTGGCCCTGACCAGAAGCCAAAGAAGGAGACTTGCTGATGTATATTTTGTTTTAGTTTTAAGTAGTAATAACTGTTATGAACTACATGATCCTGGACAATGTTTATGGATAATCTTTGATTTGATCATGATTGTCTTCCGCTGCATGTGTTATGTGTTTATATGATCGAATACCAACAATAGGTATCGATGTTGGTTTCCGGAATACTATTGAAATCAACCATACAACCATATCCGACAACTGGCTCTACCATGGGTTGAGGAATGGGTCTCATATCCAACTACGTTTTCCTCACTAACATACTTTAAATTTGTGGGACCAGGATATGAAATTGTTTCGTTGACTACGTTTTTAGGAATAATATCGTAATGAGGATAACTTTCAAAAGTAGGCACATGGGTGAGATGTAATTACATGTGGCATTGTTGCTCCATAAACCACTCGACTTGTTCTCATTAGAGGCTTTGCATTTTCCTCTACAATGTATATCCCCATCGCCTTCGACGACATACAAATAAACATCATTTTCATCACTTTCAATAACACCAACCATGTGAAAAACATCACCATCATCGGCAAGGTCAATGACATATAACATATCTAGATGTTGAAAAGACAGAGTAATATATGCTTTATCTACCATTTGTGCATTTCTTTTGACCAAGTTCAATAACTCAATGTAAGTTATCGATTTCGAAAATTGTAAACTGTAATTTTTAACAAAATGCCTAACATGTTTCGGCTGGTCATCTATAATCATCTCCCACCCGTACAAAAAACAACAAATAATTTTGTTGGATGAACTCATTATGTTACTTTTTTTTTCAAAAAGTTCTTTCTAAGTCTCACAATATTTTTAAAAATTTTGTCATTTTATAAGATGTTTTTTAACTTTTCCCAGTCAAAGTTTCACTTTTCGCGGTCAAAGTTCCACTTTTCGTATTCAAACTTCAATTTTTTGCGGTCAAATTTCCATTTTTCGTATTCAAACTCACAATTTTTTTGCAAGTGGCATATCTCACCTGCGATAATGAATGCTATTTTGGTCATTTGACTAATTTGGACTATTTTTTGGCAAAACCATATAAAATTATGCTAAATTTGTATTTTTCTCTTATTTTTCGATGAATAAAATTAAGAATATCTCTTATAGTAGCCATTTTAATTTTTTTATTATTTGAAAAAGATTTTTTTCCATTGAACTGAAGTTTTTGTTTAAAACACAGTAATCTCTATTATTTTAACATTTTTAATGATTTTTATATTTTTGGTGTTTATATAAAAGTTTATTTCACATCCTTTTATATATATATATATATATATATATATATATATATATATATATATATATATATATATATATATATATATATATATATATATATATATATATATATATAAAATCTATTTAGTTAAATATATAAAATAGATCGCCATATATTTCATCAAAATTTATATCATAATAAAATAATCGTCAAAATTCTTAAACGATACAAATACAACAAATTCAAAACATACTATTTAATAATTTATTTATTTTTTAAAATGATATTTTAAAAATATAACGTAAGCTTCAAATTTAAAGTGATGATGGCTTATATAATATATAGAAAATATAAAAGTAAATGAGTTAATTTCTAATTTTTTAAACAGGATTAACTATTAAAATAAAAAACAACGAGAAAATTAATAAGTTGTATGATATTTTTAAAAAGCTTTCAAAAAGTAACCATTGAAAATGCCAGGTCAAGATTGGAAAACCACACATACTGTCGGA